>JAZKJV010004813.1:0-600000 GCA_037367405.1 Ottelia alismoides | reverse complement strand
CCACCGTCGAATTGGGCTTGTTCTTCCAGACGTACAACAACCGTCCGATCATGCTTCATCATCACAATCAGATCAGGAGCTGGGATTTAATCCCATCCATCCAAGCAAAGAGGCATCGGTGCATGAGAGGCGGACACATGGCAAGTGAAGAAAGATCTGTTGTCTGCTCCCGCCTATGTTGGGTATTTTGCATCCTACTTTTAATGCATTTTTGCATTTTATAATTAGTCCAGAAACATTCATATGATGTTTATTCTATTTTGTAATATTCACATAAAACCCCCATAAAAATATCTTTATTGGCATTCTCCATTCTACGTCACCTGAATTTTTGTAGGTGTGCCCTTCGATTATTTTATATATCATATTGGTGCTTGTGAAATTTGCAAGAACGCCCCTAGACTTAATTTTATTTACATTTATGCCCCTGCTAGTCTAGCAATTTGTATATGCTTGGCTTAATTATTTAAAATAGCAAATCAACTTTAAAAATTCCACAAAATAGGCTTAGGTTCTTGGATGCTTGATATTTCATGCCACATATTTATTTTTGCATTTGAGAAATTTTAGATATTTTGTAAAAATAAAAAGAGCACCTTCTCCCCCCGTTTACAATATAAAATTCATAAAAAATAAAAGTTTTTAAATTTTTCAAAAAGTACTTTTCATGTTTATTTATTTATTTTACAACTTCAGATTAAAAATCACTAAATAACAGAAAAATACTTTAAAATTTAAAAATCCCTAAATCCCTTATAAAAATATATATAATTCCTAAAAGTTCCAAAATTATGTTTTTTTATTTTATATTTTTCTTTATATTATTATCTATTCATTGAAAATTCTGGAATTAATTTTCTATTTTTAATTTCTATTTCAATTTTAGCATATGTAATTAATTCCTTATTTGGGGTATTTTTGACTTTAAAAATATATAAAAATTAAAAAAATTTCTAAAAAAATAACAAAAATATTAAGAAATTTTTTTAACCCAAAAATAAATGTTTTCTTTATTTTAACTATTTTTGTTAGTATTTATATCTGAATTTGTCTATATTATTTATATACTCTATGTATATCTATATTATATTTTAAAAGAAAAGAAATAGAAAATATATAAATATAAAAAGGAAATATAGAATTATAAATTTTAAAAAATAAAAAAAAATATTAAACAAAAATAAAAAAATATAAAATTAAAAACCCACGTAAAAACATATAGACAAAGAAAGCACAATCACATAGCTTGCATATTATTGCACAACCTATCCATTTTGCTCCCTGAGTTCGACCTCTACATACTTGCATACTATACACATCTGTTGTAGAGTTATACTAATTTTTAACTCCACATTTGCTTTTCATTTCTTGATTATGTGGGTTAATTATTGTTTGAAGTTAGGTTTCGTGAGCGGTCAACGCATCGACTGGATCTCTCACCTTGTGAGATTTCTAGACCCTCAGAAAATCCTCTTAAATAAATGGTACTGTTGTCGGGGAGCAATTGCACATAGATTGGTTTTTGATTGATTATGATTTATTTATTTATATTTTTTCTTTATTTATTTTCCTCTTTATTTGATATAATAGTTGAACTTTCTAACCCTCTCTTTGTTGACTTTGCTGCGAGGTACCAGGGATCGAGGGAGGCCCTCTTTAGAGCACCTGTGCACGCATGTGAAGCCGACGTCAGATTTCTGATCTAGCAACCAAGGAGACTTAGAGAGATTTGAAGACAGAGCCAATCACATTTTTATTTTATTTATTTATTATGTAAATTCAAGTGAGAGAGAGAGATAAACTCTTTGATTGTAATATTAAGGACACTCTCAGGACTCTACAATATTTCACGAGGTCTAGTACCCAAGGGATTGTTCCCTTAGGGGCCTCGTCGGTTTTGCCGCATTTTCTGCCTTTTTCATTTGTTTTCCGATTTTTGTTTTCTTTATTTTGTGTGATTGAGCCCTAGTTGTAGGATCTACTTGTCGATAGTATTAGGTACAAACACTTAATTATTATTGCCTGTGCCTATAGCCTACGTTTGGATCTAGTCCAATTTTGAAATTACTTTTCACTTAGTCTCGGAACTGTGTGCCACAAGAGTCCTGCACATAGCTATTGTAGGATCCACTTTGGTGGTCATCGAGGAGGCTCCAAGATCAGACCGTTTGGTTTTATTCTAAGTGTTTAGCATACAGTTCTTCATGCTAATAGCAATTACTCATATAGGGCAATTTCATCATATTGCATTTGCATATAGATAGGTTTCAATTCTGCTTAGCATCTTTGCATGTAGAGAGCTGGAGGCAAGGTGAGCATTTACAATTAGCATTCATCAACGTTTCACCTCGCATTGCTTTTCCGCCTCTCGCCCTTTGATTTTGATCACTTAGGTACTAAAAAGAATTGATTCCCCGATAGGATTCATGCATTTCTTATTAAGAATACAAAAAAGTGATAACCATAAAATTGGAACTGCTAAAATTACTTGACCCTAAAATACATCAAAAAGAAATATTTGTCTTGGGGAGAGTGATCCCCTCATTGTATTCACATTTACTTGCTCACATACACACTAATGTTAGTTCCCAAATCCCATAAGCCAACCTAAGTGTTTGCACGATTTCGTGGTTCTCTCCTAACTCTAAAATAGACAAGATAAAAAGACCGAACTTTCACGGTCTTCACCGAGTTGAGTAGGTGAATTGAGGGGTGTGTTTTGTCTTGTGTGCGTTTATTTGTGTTTCTTGTGTGTACTCGATCGTCTCTGCATATTAGCATCTTTGTCTCACCTCTCTTGACTTGACTATCATGTTCTCATGATCATTTTCCTTTTGTTTCGATATGGCTGTGTTAGACATGTGAGCCCAGGGCGAACCATTCTTATAATAAATGTTATTGTAACATATATGTTCATCAATAAAAGTTATTGATGTTTCACTCCCTTTTTGAAATTAAATGAGTGAATGCACTATAAGGTTCCTCTGTACAATTAGGGTTATGTACCATGGCCATCTTGATGATCATATAGCTGTTGATTCATTAAATGAATCATAGAGGCTGGTGTTTGGATGAATATCTAAGGAGTTAGATAGAGGACGCATCAATCACCATCAAATGATTGTTAAGAGATGATCTCTAGCCTGAGTAGGAGATGGCAATCCTTTTCTCACATAGGTTGATATCTGACCGACCTCTTGATGCAGGTCCTCTGCATGGGAATAGTGATTCGGAGGTGTCAGATTAGTTAAGTCAATGGGTTGACATAACGAGATTGATAACCTAAGTCTTATGGTGAATGCTGTAACAACATAGGCACGCATCCTCTGACTAGAGGCAGATGTATTATTATATGTCTGAGTATGTAAATTTGGCAGACCAGTAGGTTGATGGCCTAACCAAGGTCTATACACCGGCGATCTGGTGTGCATATAAGGGCATATGGAGTAATACGATCTCTCAAAGGGATCATACAGGTTCACTTATGAACCGGAAGACATGAGCTCACTCATGAGGTATTGGGACCGATCAAATTCCATGCATGGCCGTCGTGCTTTGGAAGCATGACATGAATTTGATTGTATGATATGTGCTTTGGGAAAGCATATGATCGATGCCAACTCCCAATGACCAAGATTGAGAAACTTAGTGATCAAACCCTGAAGAAGATAGTGTAAAATTGATCTTAATCTTTAGGTTGATCATGGGTCTTCCAGTATGCAGGATGTACAGGTATTGGGAATACCTGAGGGTGATGTGATCATAAACGATTGTATAACCATGACGCTTTCATTCCAAGGGAGTGATGAAATAGGTCTGGATTTTAGTGACTCCTCTCAGTAGAGAAGCTATCTGATCTTGGTCCAAGTTTTGGACATTGGTCTGAATGAGATTCAGATGCAATGAGAAGATTAGATTTGCGGTCTTCATTTAATCAAGCATATGTGGGGAGGTACGTAAGATCTAGATTTGAGATGAGATCTCAACATCCAAGTCACTGGATGTGGAACAATACAATCGCCTGTCTTTATCTCCAAGTATCTGCGGAGAAAGCACATTATTCTTGAAGGGGTTCAAGAATAATTCATTTGATGAATTACATATCCAAGCAAGAAGGACTTGATGATTAAATGAGATTTAATTATCAAGCATAAAATGAATATGATTCATATTGTGAGAATGTTTATCCAAGATAATTACATGGGATTTAATTATCAAGGATTATAAAATATAGATAATGCTATCCATGATATTTGTATATTATAAATATGATTTATAATATACATATTGAAGAGAGAGGATATGTGTAAATAGCATTTGTTAATTATTAATGTGGATTGGATTCACATTAATTAATTAATTAATTATTTGGAAATGTAATTTACATATTAGTTTGGGTTGTGAATTTGATTCACATATTTTATCAATGACATGCTTGAAATATTCACAAATTAATTTGGAATTAATTTGGTGAATAAATTTGTGACAATGATTATGACAAATTCATTAAGAAACAATAATATAAAATAAAAGGGAGATAAAAAAACCACAAAATGCGGTGGCGTCACCAATGACATAGTCAAAGGTGACACCCCTCATTTTTAGGAGGAAATTTGTTATCTCCCCTCTATTATATTTGTTATCTCTTAATAAATAATTTATGTTAAATTAAATTATGTTGATAATGTTGCAACATATATTTGATTTAAATATAAATTAATGTTGTTGGTTTTAGCCAACAACAATCATGGCCATTGATTAATACATAGATCAACTTGGCCGTTGGATCTATATGTCCCATGGATTGAGATCCATTAGATCCTAAACTAATATAAAAGGAGGGCTAACCTAGCCTTTCAAGGTACATGAAAAAGAGTTGTACAAGGTTACTACTCTCTCTCTCTCTCATTCTCGCCTACTCTTTCTTTCTCTCTCTCTCTCTCTATTCAAAGGTGGTCGTCCATCTTGTGCATTGAGAAGGAGAGTCTCTCTTCTTCGCCTTCGACGACTCGAGGATCTCCTTCTTCTTTAGGGATGCTTGCTCTAAAGGAAGATGACGGATTTCATTGGATGAAATCAGGGGACTCGTAGCTTGGATCTTCATCGAGGATTGCGGGAGGAACGCATCTCATCATCGCGCCCGCAAGTGCATTCTTCGTGGATCAGACTTAAGACATGAGGATCTCTTACTTTAGAGATCTTGTGATTACAACCACGCTTCAAGAGGTATTTCTTATGCTTTGTGGTTTGATGAAACGATCCGAAAAATGTTCTCGTGATCATGTGGTTTCATCACTTGTTAAAACTATTTTAATTTCCGCTGCATCTAACAACTAGTGCGATTAGTCGCCCGATCGCATATGATGCAATCAACACACTTTCATGATGCGCTTAAGGATACTCAATATCCTTCAAGTGGTATCAGAGCCTCATGTCGAATAAGGTTTTGGATATGATCCATAGACCTAGGACGACTTGGGTTTGAAAGGGTCGCGAAATTTTTGTCGCATTTCAATTTTCGCACCTCTGTCTAATTCGAATATTTCGTACTGTTTAAATTGTTTAAACACAAAATTTGAAATTGGATTTTGTTTCCCATTAAATAAGGAAACCATAGGATCTGAGTTTATGTAATTTGGATTTCATTTGCTCAAGATATGACCCTTTGAATAAACATGTATTCACTGTTGCGGGAACAACAGATCTGAACGTGATTAATGAATTAATTACTGTTTTTATATGCCTCGAAATGCGTGAAATATCACTTGGGTTCTTTCATAAATCAAATTGGCAATCTTAGGAAACTGATTTTGCAATTTTTGGATTTAAATTGATCAAGATAAGTTAATTTTGGTGATTGAGGGTCACTGCTGGAAATTGACAATTTTAATCACGAACCATGTGATAGTCATTCATATATGATGATGAAAATTAATTATTAATTTTCTGAAATAATTAGTGATAAATATTTGTGTAATATTTAAAGTGATAATGATTTCATTGAATGACATTTGCCTAAACCAAGATGATAAGATAGTTGATCTTGATCATTAATTGGTTGACATGAAATCATCAACAAACATTTTTTTTCATGAAAAATCTTAGTTTATCCTACAATAGTTGTAGGACAACTCTTACATGAAAACCTCTTGCCTGAATAGGATTGGGGATTTGTTTAGCAAATCTTCTTATAATATTATCAAAATTATTTTTATGTATATTATATGGTATAATTTCGGTTGAAAAATTGATGATCATCTCAAAGTACATGATGATCTATCTGGCATTATCCTTTCATGAGGTGGATATGGTGCCTAGTCGGAGAGCATAGGGGTTGCGGGTTGCAACGTATGTGGTCCGTCCCACTCTCGTCGGTACTGGCCATGACAGCGGGTAGGGACTCGATAATGTCGGAGAAAGTCAAAGTGTATTTTTCTAATTATTAAAATTCGAATAATACATACTTTGAGATTATATCTACTACTCAAGAAATAATCAAGTTTGTTGATTGATAAATTGGATTGATGATTAATTTTAATGTGATTAAATTAATTATATCCAATAAACACTCTATTATGAATAGATGTGTATTTCCCTTGGAAGAGTTGATTATGTGAATATGATTCACGATAATTAATTATTACAACTTGAATATGAGGTGGAGGATCACATAAGTGACATCCATGGTCTCCCGTCAAGGCAAAGGATTCCGTCGCCAGATGTTGTATATAGGAGACACCTATCCGAAGTGACAGATCCTATATATGATTTATTTGGATCGGGTTCTTTGCTTCTCGAAAGAGTAAGGCCGTATACGTAGTGACCCCAATATCGAGTCCTCATATTATTGGGGCAATATTGGATTGCGTATAGCGAGTATTAAGTCTGCTGACGATTGGTTCAATCAACAACGGGTCAACATCATCTTATGGGTCGTGGGCCCGGGTGTTAAAGACCAAATTGTTAAATGCAAGTTGGACTTGCAAGGTGGAATGAGTTCTCGCTTCTTTTTATCGGAGTCACAAGTTCTCATATTATTGGGATGTGACAAAGATAGGAAAGGAGATCCCAGATCTTGCTTGAGATATAGCCTTAAGTATATCTCTTACTTTGAAAGACAATAAGGGAATAATCTTTCAAAATGACATAGCAAGACAAATTTGATTTAAAATACCTTAATCAAATGTCTTAAAAATGAATATATAGTTATATATTCTAATATAGTGCCTTCTTAATTTCAGAAAATGAAGTCCATGAACCCACTTAGCAGGCTCCTGGAGGTCAACCAGTTGACCGGACCAAATTATTCGGCTTGGATCCGAAATTTGGATCTTGTCCTATCTGCGGAGCGCGTTTCTTATGTACTGACAAAGGACAAGATAGAAAACCCTAAGACTGTGGAAGATAAATCATATAATGAGAAATATGATGAAGACCATAATCTGGCAAGGTGTTATATCCTTGGGTCATTGTCCAATGTTCTTCAGAAGCAACGTGTGGAAATGAACCATTGCCAAGAGATTATGCTGAATTTGAAGGAAATGTTCGGTGACATAAACCGCACACAGCATTACAATGTGATGAAAGAGCTTATTCGCTGCAAGATGCAGGAAGGGACCTCTGTCAGAGAACACGTACTCAAAGTGTTTGGGCACCTCTCTGAGTTGGAAACCCTGGGAGCCTACATGGATTCTGACATGCAGGCTGATTTTATTCTCCTATCGCTCCCTAAGTCTTTCAACAACTTTGTCGTTTCCTACCACATGAGCAAATGAGATTTCACCAACGTTGTGTTGTTAGCTGCATTGAAGTCTGCAGAAGATGTGATGAGGAAGGACGATCCCTCTGCTAGTGCAATGGTTGCACAAGTGAGAGGAAAGCACGGGCGGAAGCAAGGTTCTCGAAAGGGCCCGACCCAGATGAGAAAGAAGAAGAATCAAGGAGTTGGTTCATCTTCTAGTGCTTCCACACTGATGACATTGAAAAAGTCCGATGTCTGTCACTATTGTAAGAAGCCAGGGCACTGGCGGTGTAACTGCCCAAATTACCTGAAGTCTGCTGACAAAGGTAAAGCCCCAACGGGTATGAAATATACTTTCATCATTGAAACTAGTTTTCTCGTTGGATGAAAAGGAAGTTGGGTCATAGATTCTGGTGCTTCTGTTCATGTATGCAATTCGTTGCATTTGTTTCAGGAAACTACGAATCTGGAGCAAGGGGAGATAGGTCATCCAGATGGGATCTGATGCAAGTGTTGCAGCAGTCGCCATTGGGACGTGCAGACTATCATTATCTAGTGGTCGAGTCCTAGTACTTAAAGAGTGTTTTTAAGTACCTGAAGTCAGGAGAAATTTGATATCTGTATATAAGATTGTTAGACATGGATACTCCTTCATGTTCTGTAATAAGTTAGTAATTAATCAATATGATAAATTTATTGTGGAAGTTGTTCTGACTTCTGGTGGACTCTATGAATTGTGCATTGATGAATGTGTCATGAATGTCACTACCACTGATAATAAAAACCCTAAAAGATCCAGGGAGAATAAAAATCATTCGAATATGATTTGGCGTCAGAGGCTTGGTCATTTATCTGTTGATAGGATCAATAGATTGATAAGGATGGACCTTTGGATTTTCTACAAGTTCAATCTTTACCTACTTGTGAACATTGCATTCGAGGTAAAATGACCAGGATGCCTTTTCGTAACAAGGTTACAAGATGTGAAGGTATTCTTGACCTAATACATACTGATGTATGTGGTCCCTTCAGTACCGTGACTAGAAATGAATATCGATATTATTTGACGTTTATTGATGACCCATTCGCGATACAGGTTTATCTTCCTACTACATCATAAATATGGAACCTTTTGAAAAGTTCAAAGAGTTTAAGGTTTTGGTTGAGAACCAAATCGATAGGAAGATCAAACGGATTCGATCTGATCGAGGTGGTGAGTACCTCTCAGATGAATTCAAGGAATATCTTAAAGAGAATGAAATTGTCTCCAATCTCACTCCCCTGGAACTCCCCAACTTAATGGTGTTGCTGAAAGACGCAATAGGACCATCATGGATATGGTCTGTTCAATGATGAGCAATGCACGTTTACCTCTTAGTTTCTGGGGATATGCAGTAGAGACTGCAATATATATCCTGAACAAGATTCCTAGCAAGTCTGTACCCAGGACTCCTCACGAGCTCTGGTATGGTTCCAAGCCTAGTGTTAAACACTTGAGGGTTTGGGGATGCTTGGTCTATACGAAGAACGTGAACACAAGTAAGCTATAATCTCGCACTCGTGTGTGCTACTTTATTGGGTATGTTAAAGATGGTATTGGATACCAGCTTTATGACCCTGAGACCCAAAAGGTTTTTGTCTCTAGGGATGTGAAATTCTAGAGGATGTTTTCCTTCAAGGTCAAGATAGAAATGAAGTAGAGGAACTCATTGAATCCCCTGAGGATTCTGAGATTCTTGAACTAGAAATTGAAGAGATAAATGAAGATGAAACACCCATACCTCTTCGAAGGAGTTCGAGGGTGGTTGCACCACCTGAAAGGTATGGATTCTATGTGTCATGTAAAACTGACAATGATCCTTCTTCATTGATGAAGCACTCGCGGATCATGACATGGATAGATGGATGCTAGCAATGAAGTCAGAAATTGACTCCATGCATAAGAATGGTGTACAGACCCTAGAGGATCCACCTAAAGGGGTAAAACCCATTGGGTGTAAATGGATCTTCAAGATAAAGAGGGGACCTGATGGAAAGTAGAGACTTTCAAGGCACGACTCGTAGCCAAGGGCTACACACAGAGAGAAGGCATCGACTACGATGAGACGTTCTCTCCTGTGGTCATGCTTAAGTCCATCAGGACACTGCTAGCTATAGCTGCATCTCTTGACTACGACATCTGACATATGGACGTCAAGACGGCTTTCCTCAATGGATACCTCGAGGAGGATATCTATATGGAGTAGCCCCAGGGCTTCATAGTTGAGGATGGTAAAGTATGCAAGCTGAAGAAATCCATCTATGGGCTCAAACAAGCTTCTCGTAGCTGGAACATCAGATTGATGAAACCATAAAGAGTTATGATTTTGTGCAGAATCCTGATGAACCTTGTGTGTACAAGAAGCTTAGTGGGAGCGTCATTGTGTTCATCGTGCTTTACGTAGATGATATCCTCATCATTGGGAATGATACATGAATGTTGACCAGTGGTGAAGATTTGGCTATCCCATACCTTCGAGATGAAAGATCTTGGAGAAGCCTCATACATCTTAGGCCTGAAGTTGTTAAGAAATCGAGAAAAGAATATTGGGATTATCACAACATGGATACATCAAGAAGATTCTTGAACGATTCCATATGGATAGTTCCAAGAAAGGGATTCCTCCCCTTAGGACATGGTATCCATCTGTCTAAAGGGATGGCTCCTCAAAGTGTTGAGGAAAGGAAGGCAATGGCTGGATGCCCTTACGCATCAACTGTAGGAAGCTTGATGTATGCCATGATGTGTACTAGGCCAGACATCTGCTGTGCAGTGGGAGTGGTAAGTCGTTACCAATCCTGCTATGGAGAGAAACATTGGAATGCAGTAAAGAGCATATTCAAATATCTAAGACAGATGCAAGATTACATCTTGGTCTATGGAGATGGTGATCTCCAAGTCTTGGGATATACAAATTCAGACTTCCAGTCGGATATTGATGATCGAAAGTCAACATCAGGGTTTGTTTTCCTATTGAATGGTGGTGCTTTGAGCTGGAGAAGCAAGAAGCATGACACTACGACGGATTCAACAACAGAAGCCGAATACATTGCTGCATCGGATGCTGCAAAAGAGGTGATGTGGTTGTGCAAGTTCATCTTGGAGATTGGTGTAGTTTCCTCTGATACTCCCATCCCGTTACTCTGCGATAACACGGGAGCCATTGCCCAGGCAAAGGAACCCAGATGGCATCAAAAGAGCAAGTACATGGAAAGGAAATATGACATCATTCGGGAGATTCAAAAGCGTGGTGATATCATCATCACCAAGGTGGCCTCTGCCGACAATGTTGCTGATCCTCTTACCAACCCTCTGACACAGAAGGTTTTTGACCAACATGTAATGAGTATGGGTTTACGGATTGTACCTGAATGGTTCTGAGGGCTAGTGGGAGATTGTTAGACATGTGAGCCCAAGGCGAACCATTCTTACAATAAATGTTATTGTAACATATATGTTTATCAATAAAAGTTATTGATGTTTCACTGCCTTTCTGAAATTAAATGAATGAATGCACTATAAGGTCCCTCTGTACAATTAGGGTTATGTACCATGGCCATCTTGATGATCATATAGTTGTTGATTCATTAAATGAATCATAGAGGCTGGTGTTTGGATGAATATCTAAGGAGTTAGATAGAGGATGCATCAATCACCGTCAAATGATTGTTAAGAGATGATCTCTAGCTTGAGTAGGAGATGGCAATCCTTTTCTCACATAGGTTGATATCTGACCGACCTCTTGATGCAGGTCCTCTGCATGGGAATAATGATTCGGAGGTGTCAGATTAGTTAGGTCAATGGGTTGACATAACGAGATCGAGATAATCTAAGTCCTATGGTGAATGTTGTCACAACATAGGCACGCATCCTCTGACCAGAGACAGATGTATTACTATATGTCTGAGTATGTACATTTGGCAGACCAGTAGGTTGATGGCCTAACCAAGGTCTATACACCGGCGATCTGGTGTGCATATAAGGGCATATGAGTAATACGATCTCTCAAAGGGATCATACATGTTCACTTATGAACCGGAAGACATGAGCTCACTCATGAGGTATTGGGACCGAAATTCCATGCATGGTCGTCATGCTTTGGAAGCATGACATGAATTTGAAGGTATGATATGTGCTTTGGGAAAGCATATGATTGATACCCACTCCCAATGACAAAGATTGAGAAACGTAGTGATCAAACCCTGAAGAAGACAGTGTAAAATTGATCTTAATCTTCAGGTTGATCATGGGTATTTAAATATGCAAGATGTACAGGTATTGGGAATACCTGAGGGTGATGTGATCATAAACGATTGTATAACTATGATGCTTCCATTCCGAGGGAGTGATGAAACAGGTCTGGATTTTAGTGACTCCTCTCAGTAGAGAAGCAATCTGATCTTGATACAAGTTTTGGACATTGGTCTAAATGAGATTCATATGCAATGAGAAGATTAGATTTGCGGTCTTGATTTAATCAAGCATCTGTGGGAGGTACGTAAGATATGAATTTGAGACGAGATCTCAACATCCAAGTCACTGTATGTGGAACAATACAATCGCCCTGTCCTTATCTCCAAGTATCTGCAGAGAAAGTACATTATTCTTGAAGGGGTTCAAGAATAATTAATTTGATGACTTACATATCCAAGCAAGGACTTGATGATTAAATGAGATTTAATTATCAAGCATAAAATGAATATTATTCATATTATGAGAATGTTTATCCAAGATAATTAAACGAGATTTAATTATCAAGGATTATAAAATATGGATAATGCTATCCATGATATTTATATATTTTAAATATGATTTATAATATACATATCAAAGAAAGAGGATTTGTGTAAATAGCATTTGTTAATTACTAATGTGGATTGGATGCAGATTAATTAATTAATTAATTGGAAATGTAATTTACATATTAGTTTGGGTTGTGAATATGATTCACATATTTATCAATGACATGATTGAAATATTCACAAATTAATTTGGTGAATAATTTTGTGATAATGATTATTACAAATTCATTAAGAAATAATAATATAAAATAAAAGGGAGATAAAAAACCACCAAATGAGGTGGCGTCACCAATGACATAGTCAAAGGTGACACCCCCTCATTTTTAGGAGGAAAATTGTTATCTCCTCTTTATTATATTGTTATCCCTTCATAAATAATTTATGTTAAATTAAATTATGTTGATAATGTTGCAACATATATTTGATTTAAATATAAATTAATGTTGTTGATTTTTAGCCAACAACAATCATGGCCATTGATTAATACATAGATCAACATGACCGTTGGATCTATTTGTCCCATGGATTGAGATCCATTGGATCCTAAACTAATATAAAAGGAGGGCTAACCTAGCCTTTCAAGGTACATGAAAAATAGTTGTACAAGGTTACTACTCTCTCTCACACATTCTCGCCTACTCTCTCTCTCTCTCTCTTTTAATTCAAAGGTGACCGTCCATCTTGTGCATTGAGAAGGAGAGTCTATCTTCTTCGCCTTCGACGACTCGAGGATCTCCTTCTTCTTTGGGGCTGCTTACTCTAAAGGAAGACGACGGATTTCGTTGGAGGAAATCAGTGGACTCGTAGCTTGGATCTTCATCGAGGATTGCAGGAGGAACACGTCTCATCATCGCGCCCGCAAGTGCATTCTTCGTGGATTAGACTTAAGACAGGAGGATCTCTTACTTTAGAGATCTCGTGATTACAACCACACTTCAAGAGGTATTTCTTATGCTTTGTGGTTTGACGAAACGATCCGAGAAATGTTCTCGTGATCATGTGGTTTCATCACTTGTTAAAAATATTTTAATTTCCGTTGCATCTAGCGACTAGTGCGACTAGTCACCCCGATCGCATATGATGCGATCAACATGCTTCCGTGAGGCGCTTAAGGATACTCAATATCCTTAAGGCTGACTGGAGCGATTTTTATCCGAACTTTGTGGATCCCTCGTACCCTCCAGCTGGTCCACCTCTCTTTTTCCAGGTTGATTTTGCTCATGATTTTTGTACATATTCGCCTCAGCCACCGTTTCAGACCTCAGATTTTTATCCGCCTCCATCCTCACATTATACACCTTCACATCCACATGACTGACCTGTTGGAGTCACCTCCTATGGCATCCACACTTGAGACCTTGAACCAGTTCATGGAGCATATGAAATCGAGGATTGACGACATCACTTTCCTAAATAAAGAGCCATCTTGATGGTACACAATCTGACAATATGGATTCACATGAGGATTCCTATGAGAGCTTGCAATAACCCAAAATATAAAAAATGAGAAAAATTTAAAAATACAAAAAATTTTCGGGACACACATGATTGATTCAGATTTTGAGGAGAAGGCCCACTTGCCTAATCATTTACCCACACATCTACTATAGCTTGTCCCATTCTTTTCCCCGAGGAAGATATTGTATAGACTGCTCTTAATCGTCCTTGTGTAGATGCTAATTCTGGTCTTCTCCCTTGTATGGAAGAGATCCAAAAATTCAAAAAAATATTGATTGGTGGTGGACACCATTCACGTGATCATTAAAAGCCCCACTTCACCAGGCAATGACCCATTTATCTACTCCTCAACCCAAGAAGAGAAAGTGGAGGAGCAGATCTGAGCATCATATTTTAACCATGGCCACTGCCCATGACATCGTGTATCATCCATCTTCTTGGAAAAGGAACACTGCTACACCCTTCATTAGTTGCACTATATCTAACTACACATATGATCACACTCTCCTTGACGGCGGTGCTTCAATTAGCATCATACCATTCTCACTAGTACAATCTCTTCACTTAAGGCCTCTCAAGAAAATCGGGATTATCATTCAGTTTGCTGATGGATCACTATAGAGGCTGAAGGGTATTCTAGAAAATGCTATCATTTGAATTCAGGGCATGGGTTACACTGTTGACTTTTTTGTATTGCCCATGTAGACTCCACAGGGGATCACTCTCCAATCATCCCGGGATGACCCTTTCTCGCCTCTGCGAGAGTCATTATTGACTATGGATCATGAGAGATTCGCTTCTGTCCGGATGACGGGAGTTCTGTGATCATAACTGCACACATTGCCGACAAGAGACCTGCATCTAATGTGACTTCATCTATTTTGGTTGATGATGAATACCCATTCATCACTCTTTATTCTTTTATTTTCGCTACAAAACCTTTGCCAAACACATGT
Source organism: Ottelia alismoides (assembly GCA_037367405.1). Classification (NCBI taxonomy): domain Eukaryota; kingdom Viridiplantae; phylum Streptophyta; class Magnoliopsida; order Alismatales; family Hydrocharitaceae; genus Ottelia; species Ottelia alismoides. The sequence goes on along the minus strand of JAZKJV010004813.1, from coordinate 585,003 downwards.
ATATTCATGTAAATACAAATAATTATCAAAGAGCATGCATTGTGTAAAAATAAAGAATTAGCATGTTTTTGTGCATAAATAAAAGAATAAAGAGATAAAAGAAAAAGAGGGAGATATTTAGAATAAATATTGAGCGACCTAATCCCAAGAGAGGGCTCAACATGGCCTAACCGCATAAAAACCAAAGTAGAGAGAGATAAGGAAGCTCACACTTGTGTAAATATACCTGTGTATAAATAAATAAAATATTTTCCTCTAAATAAAAATGGGTTTATACGTGTGTTTTTGTAAATACAAAATTTAAAATAAAAAAATAAAAATTAAAAAGAAAATAAAAATAACCTTCCTTGTATATATACCATGTACATACTTGTATATATCTATTTATTTTACCCCTGTAAATAAATAATAAAAATAAAATAAAAATACCAAAATATTCCAAATTCTATCCTATAAATAAATAAAATATAAAATTGGAATAATTTGTATAAAAATAAATAATTAAAAATCAAAAATCGAAAAATACATATGTATATACATGTATATAAAAATAATATTTTGTAAATACCTAATTATATTTCAAAAAAATTAAATAAAAATCACAAAAAAATAGTTTAAAATAAAAGAACATTTTGCATGTTTTGACGTTTGTGAAATTCGACCATTTTCTATTTATTATTTATTTTCTAAATAATTAATACGTGGCAGCATCTCACTGGTCCACAGGGGATGTTGACCCCCTGGTCAACTCCCCCCTTGGACCACAGTCCTCCGGATCCGAGTTTTTGACCCGACTTCTCCTAATTATTGCACCTCAATCCGAGATCCAAATCCGCTAACCCCGGGTCCTAATCCGACCTTGATCAACCCTGATCCACGCGCGGGGTGGGTTTTGGGGATCCGCGCTCCGATCAGCTCGCCCCAACTCCTTCTAGCCGAACCCCTAGGACTATATAGCAGCAGCTCCGCCCGTGCTTTCACTGATCTTTGGCTCCCCATTTCCCTACCCAGGACCTCCACCACCTTCTCCTGAGTGACAGCTCGTGATTGGCGGTGTCGCAGCGAGGAGAGAGTGCTCGGACCATCGATCCGGCGACCTTGCGCTGCCGTGCGCCGCCACCTGCGTGGTGCTCGAGCCTCGGGCATCGAAGGCCCTCGAGGCAAGGACCAGGAGCTTCAACAGCTTCCCCCCAGTCGACCTCGACCATCATGTAACCTTAGATCTTCATATTTTTCGCTAATTTCCGTTTACCCCCAAATCGCCCCGTCGCCGTCGACCTTCGATTCCGGCTACACCCGTCACTATCTTGATCATCGGAGTCGACCTTCACCTTCGCCCTTCTTCCACGCATGTTCTACACCCATCCATTCAACCCAGTTCGCACAGGAACTGGGATTGGAGCTCCTCCGCCGTCGCTTCGCCGGAGCTCCCCCATCTCGACGCACCGTCCACCCCCATTGCCTCTAACCGGGTCGAGGCACTTTACCCTCGACCCAAGAGTGCTTCTGTGTGGTTTTGCAGGTCAGAGGAGGACCATCTGAGGTCCCCCACATCCAGCACAGGAGCTTGAGCTCCGCCGTCATCGCCTGGGCGTCTCGGAGCCCCTTGGCGTCATCGGAAGGGCTCTTCAGACGCGGGAGGCTCCAACGATTCTTCTCCGATCATCCGCAGCCCCCGAGGAGGTCCACCGTGTGCACATCGGACCGGCGAAGTTCGCCGACCACCTGTTCTTCCTGGATCTTCCCCGACCGTCCGTTCCGCCTTCATTTGCCAGATTAGACACGGACCGTCCGATCATGGTGAAGAAGAGGCCCAGCAGCTACCGTCGGATCAGACACGTGGCCTCTTCTCCACCCTCCATCCAACGAGGGTTAGCGCCAACTGCTCTCGACCATTGATCACTCCACGTGGCGCACCCTCCACCGTTGGATCAGAGCCGAGTCCCCTTGTTGAGGTGCCATCAATCCTTCACCGTCCGATCAGTTACGTGGCACCATCTCAGCCATCGGATCATAATAAGGGGTAATTTCACTTAGGCCCCTCTTGCTTTGTCGTTTACGCTCTAGTCCTGTAAATATTTTATCAAGTTTATTTTAGTTTGGTAAAACTACATAGAGGACCTGTTAGTTTCTTATATTTGCATTTCTACCCCTGCCTGTTGTGAACACGTGCTTCGACACGTGAATTTTTGGTGAAATTGCATTTCTTGGGCTGTACTTTCTGATTGTTAATGAATGAGAAATATTTTTAGATATTTGTGCATGTGCCGAATATAGTGGGCTTTTTATACTTTTGTCCCTAGACTTTTAGTACGTGTTAGTAATAGGTCCAGGGACTTAAGTTTCGTTATAAATAGGTCCCCGAGTGCCCCAAACACGTGCTTCCCGCATGTATATTTGGGATTTTTGCACCGGACCCCCCAGCTTCTAGTTGTGTTACTTTTAGGCCCTTGAAAGATATTTTTATTACGATTAGGTCCCTGTGCACTGTGGGCTCTTGGTTATTTTAAATAAAATATCAAATCTACTCCAAATCAAGTGAAATTTTGATGCGTGGCTCCTTCCACTGTGTAGAATTTTCACTAATTTTTGGGAAATTTTTAGAGCCCTTTTATTATTTTTAAAAATTCAAAAATTCCCATTTCTCTTACTGTCCGGATATAAAATTCACAAAAAAATATTAAAACATCTTTAAAAATTACAAAAAATTCAGAATTTGTTTGTTTTGTTGTGTTTGATTTTCTGACTAATTTTGGTCATTTTTGGACTTATAAAAATTATAAAAATTGAAAACACTGAAAAACTTATAAAATTCCAATAATTCGTAGAAAAACCAAAAATTAGTAATTCTTTTTCCTGATTATTCATTTTTATTCATACTTTACAGGAAAATTACCTCCAGGCCTTGAAACAACCATTTAGTATTTTAAATGGTTGTAGAAGCCTGACTGGACAGTTTCTTTGGTTTTCTGCCTTGTTTCATTTTTATAAAATTCCCTAAAAATCAGAAAATTATCAAAAATTAACCAAAAATAGTAAAAATTATAAAAATCATAAAAATATTTTTATTGGAATTTTTGGAGCTTTTTAGAATAGTTAAATAATTTGTTGTTTGTGCTTGTCTATATTGTTTTCTTATTTTCTTTATCATTTAAAAATCCAAAAAAATTTTGAAAATATTAAAAAATCCACCAAAAATTTGCTTGTCTATATTTTATCCATTCTTAGACTACTTCGTAGGCCGCAAGGCCATCACGTGCTCCTCGAGTTCGACCTTGGGTGCTATACCAGGTTAATATCATAGCGAGACCGCTACTTGTTTTTTATCGTGTTTTGATCTTTGTTTGGCGGTCTGATCTTTTTCTTGTTGAGCTCTGAGTCCCGAGTGACTGAGGTCACAATGACCTTAGTTATTCCTTTACCTTAGTCATTCGGGCGGCTACTCCATCTTGATCGCCTCCCTTGACTCAGTTTAGCAGCAGTTGAGGGATCAAGGAGCATTCATGATCGAGATGAGGCACGAGATGGAGCAGATGAGAGCCGACCGTGAGTAGCATGGACCAGGGGGTGGACCCGACGATGCGGCAGCAGCCGCAATAGCCACATCCGCTGCAGCAGCAGGAGCAGAGCCACTGAGACCGATGCGGGAGTTGCACAACCCCGGATCGACTTTGACGCACCGCTGGGTAGTACTTCCAGCTATCGTGGGGGACTTCAAGTTCCCCCCGAACACTCTCCAGCTTCTACCCCGATTCCATGGGCTGGCTACTGAGGAGCCCCATCTCCACCTTCAGGAGTTTGAGATGATTTGCAGCACTGTCTACGACTGTCAGGTGGACCAGGATACCATCTGCATGATTGCCTTCCCCTTCTCACTAGCAGACAGAGCATCCACCTGGTTGAAGCATCTGGGGAGATTTGTATATACCTGGGAGCAGCTTCGCACCGAGTACTTGAACAAGTACTATCCACTCGGGCAGACGAATGCAGCGAGGGCCCTGATCAGCAACTTCTCCATGCTCCCCAACGAGCAGTTTCACGAGGCATGGGAGAGGTTTAGAGAGCTTACAGACAGAATGCCCGCACCACGACATCTCGAAGCCGAACCTTGTTCAGAGCTTCTTCTGTGGGTTGACACCAGAGCTGCAGGGCCTGGTGAATGCTTCTTGTGGCAGGTCCTATTTCTCCAAGGACCATAATCAGGTCTGGGCCATCTACGAAGAGATGGCAGAGAATTATATGGTGATGTCCCAGACCCGACTCTACACACAGGGACACCCCCAGCCACAGACCGTGCAGTACCAGAGGATAGCAAGGGTTGACGCCGGTCCATCCAGTTCGTCAACGGCAGAAGCATAGGCCGAGTCCACAGCCGCCGACATGGGGATCATCAGCGAGAAGCTGGACTGGATGGAGATCATTGAGAAGAAGCAGTACCAGGACATCACGAAGATGGAGCAGATGGCACAGACTCTAAGTGACCTGAAGACACAACTCATGTATCTCCAGGAGGCACAGACGGCTTCCCAGTCCCATCATCAGACACGAGGCGATCCGAGTAGCTCCTGCAGCTCATCCCAGCGCTCCAGCCACCAGCAGCCTAGACAGGTTCACCTTGTACAGGCAGAGCCGTACCAGCAGCCGCAGCTTTCCTACTAGTCACCACCATCCCCAGACACTCAGATGGTGGTATACTAGCCAGATCAGCCTCTGGCAGTACTCCCTCCAACCCCTTACGAGTCAGAGCCGTTGATGGATGTCAACGAGATTTGGTACGACCGCCCCCAGCCCGGTATCCGACGAGACCATCCCGGATTCCGTTGGACGGCCGGAGGTGCCCAGCCCCAGCAGCAGCCGTCAGGACAGGGTGGCCAGTACAACCATCAGAGGGATCACCATCAACAACAACCCCTAGTGTACCCACAGCAGCAACAACATTCACAGTCGTATGGTCCTCGTCCCTACCAGCAGGGACAGTCTTGGAGGCGTGATCAGCCTCATCAGCTGCAACATCCGCCACAGACGTACCCCTCTCACCACCAGCAGCAGCAACCTCACTACCAGAGAGGCTACCCGTTAGGTTCTCATGGGCCATCATATGAGAACCCCGCCCTGGATGACATAGCCCGCCTCCTTACAGATCAGCAGGCTACCTTTCGATGGGAGATAGATGAGTTCTGCCAGGAGATGCGGGACATAGTGAGAGGGAAGGCCGCCATCCCTGCCCAGATAGAGCCGAACCCCAACAACCTCAAGAGGAAATCTGAGCAGGTAGTTTGTACTGAGTATGCCACTCCTAGTGATACATTTGGAGATATGTCTGCATATTTGTTTGATAGATTTTTTCACACTTAGGAGCGGTAGGATGCCAGCAGGCGGCGCCTCGTCTGAGCGACATCCAGAGGACACTTCCAGAGCGCACGACGAGGAGGAGAGCGGCACTGAGGCCGCTAGAGATGATGACAGTGGTACTGATGCCACCACGGATGCTGATCCCACCGGTGGTACTGATGCCGTCGTTTCACCAGTTGGAGGAGGTGGCACTGAGGCCACCCATGTTGCCGAGCCAGAGCGCGATACTGAGGCCGCCCGTCTACCAGCCTATGGTGGTGCTGATGCCACCGATGTTACTTCTGAGATTCCTGTAGTTTTTCCTTCTGCACTTGTATCTCGAGACATTTCTGGCAATAAAGGAAAGGGTTTATTTTCTTCTGGTCCCACTGTGGTGCTTGATGTATGTGTGGATCCGCCCGTCGAGCCGTCTAGACCCTCTCCTAGTCCTTCATCTGAGAAGGACCCTGTGATCCCCTTCCCTAGAGCTCTTCAGATGGGGAAGCGGAAGAAAATAGAAAACCCCAAAAAGAGGCAGCAGGAAGAGTTCAGCCAGCAGATGATAGACCGTTTTTACATTCAGCTGACTCTTTAGGAGGCTTTGCAGCACATCCCTTTACTCTAGCGTTCACTTAGAGACAGGACTACAGTTAGGAGGAAGAGGAGGAACCACCACTCGGAGATTCATGTGCTGACCAGAGCTACTTGTTTCGCGATCCAGAACCGTTTGCCGACCAAGAGGCCAGATTCAGGAGCCCCTTATGTTAGATGCCATATCAGAGAGCAGAGGTTCGACCGTACTCTATTAGACAGCGGTTCATCGATCAACCTACTTCCGGCAGCCCTTCTCGACCGCTTTGAGTTGGGCACTCTTCGATAGAGCAGGACAGTCCTTCAGTTTGCTGATAGATCTGTCAAGAGGCCGAAGGGGTTGCTGAAGAATGTTGTCGTCACGATTCAGGGCCTGCAATTCCGCGTGGACTTCGTAGTGTTGGACATGGAGATCCCTGACTCGGTGACCGATACCCCCATCATTTGAGGTCGCTCGTTCTTGGCCACAGCCAAGGAAGTGACCGACCATGATAGCGGAAAGGTATACTTTCGCGTCGAGGGTGAGAGTGTACAAATAGAGACGGTCAAGGACATCAGAGTCAGAGATTCAACTTGCTCAGAGACTACTTCCGATACAGAGCAGATGACAGATGCCGGGCCAGACATCCACCAGGACTGCGACTTCGTGATTACAGATGATGAGGAAGTATGGGAAGATCCAGATGCACATGCCATCCTCTCACCTTTAGAGTCCACTGATGCAGAGACGCCAGCAGAGGAGAGCTTGGAGAGCGCATTCCTGGTCCAGGATACTTTTGAGACAGCAGATCCGGTTCTCTACCGCGAGACAGACTTGTTTTCTGATGACGGTGGTACTGAAGCCACCATAGATGATACAGATCCCTCGAAGTCAGATTTTGATTAGGTAGAGTTGGAGGATTTCATACCAGATCTGACTTCCATTGAGCCAACAGTTAGGGAGGACGTAGATGCCATGTGACGGCACGAAAAATCGAGCGACTAAGGCAATCAGATATCTCTACAATGGTCGTCGCGACCTCGGTCACTCGATCGTGTCGATCAAGAAAAAGTAGACCACCAAGACAGAGATAAAATCAATCAAAGAGCGAAATAGCGGTCTTGCTATTTATTTAACCTGGTATAGCGACCAGGGTCGAACACAAGGAGCACGGGTTGACCTTTCGGCCTACGAAGTAGTCAAAAAGGGAAATAAAATAAAAGAAGCAACTATTTTTGGTGGTTTTTGAATATTTTATATTTTTTTGGATTTTTTAATTAATTAAGAAAATAAGAAAAATAAATAAACACACACTTCCACAATTTATTAAATACACTAAAAATCAACCAAAAATTCAAACAAAAATGTTTTATGTGTTTTATAATTTTTAGTGTTTTTGGTGAATTTTTGAGAATTTTCTGGTTTATTTAATTTTCTAAAAATTGAAAAGTAACTAAAACCGTAGGTACTGTCCAGCCGAGCTAAAAGGGCCTAGATACAATATCTAAAGCCCCCAAATTAGCTGGGAGGTAATTTTCCTGCAAAGAGAATAAAACAAGGAAAATTTAGGCACCTATTTTATTGTTTTTGGATTTTTAATTGAGTTACTAGAATTTTTCTAAGATTTTGAATGTTTTTCAATTTTTAGTGGTTTTCAATAACGAAAAATAGCCAAAATTGGCTAGAAAATAAAACTCCACAAAACAGACAGTAGACAATTTTTTGTAATTTTTAGACACTATTTAACATTTTTTTGTGATTTTTAAAGTTAAACAGTGAAGAAAATAGATGTTTTTGAAATTTTAAAAATATCAAATGAAAACAAAAATGTCCTCAAAAATCCTAGAAAATTTTACACTATGGCAGGAGCCATGTATCCGATTTTCGTTGGATTTGGAGGTATTTTGCTATTTTATTCAAAAATGAAGAAGGGGTACAGTGCACAGGGACCAAAATGCAAATACCCTAAAGTCTGGGGGGGTCTGGTGCAATTAACCCAGGAAGTCACGCGCGTCGCACGTGCCTGAGGCACTCAGGGACCCAAATGTAAGAAAAATAAGTTCTGAGGGCTTATTGGTAACAGGTACCAAAAGTCCAGGGACCTATTCGCAAAATACCCAAAAACTCATGCACATGTTCAAATGTATCACGCACAGGGGTATAAATGCAAATAGTTAAAAACTTTCCTTCATTAATGAACAGCCAGAACTGCAGGGCCTATATTGCAAATAAACTAGAAAATGACGTGTCGACGCACGTGTCATACAACGCACATGGGCATAAGTGCATGGAAAATAAAGTGCGAGGTCCTTAATGCAAAAGTACCAAAAACTCGACAACTACCCTAGGTATTTACAGAACTAAATGCTAAATGAAATAAACAGGAGGGCCTAAGGGTAGTTTACCCTTTATTAATGCGGCCGATGGATGCGCGCCACGTGGATCATCTAACGGTAACTGGTGACTAGCGCTGCACAGCTCAAACCCCTCGGTGCATCCAACGGCGGAGGTGCAACCACGTGTCTGATCTAGCGGTTGAGGGTATCGGTGGCTACCCCTCTCGGCTCGGACGGTCCAGATCGCCTCGTGGATGGATCTGACAATGACGGGTCCTCCTCAAGTGAATGGTCGAGATGCGGACTGGAGGGTGAGGATGATCGGACGGTCGGGGAAGGTATCGGAAGAACAGTTGGCCGGCGAGGTTCGCCGACCTCGTGCGTGTGCTGTGGACCTCCCCTGCTGCTTGTGAAGGTCGGAGAAGCTCCGCAATGACGTCCCGCAGCTGCTGGTGAACTACGATGATCCAGCCGAGCCCAGGAGGGCTCGGGCGAGGTCGGCGGTGGAAGAGCTCCTGGCTCGATGTCGAAGGACCTCAGATGGTCCTCATTGAACCTGCAAAACAGTCCAGGAGACTCGCAGGTCGAGGGCAAACTGCCTCGACCCAGTTAGTCAGAGTGACGGTGAATGGTGGGGCGCTGTGGGTGAGCTACGGCGAAGGGGGGACGGTGGAGCTCAAATCCCAGCTCCAGTGCGAGCTGGGTTGGATGGGGATGTGGAGAAGGTGCGCGGGAAGACGACGAAGTCTATGGCGATGCCCGATGATCGAATGGTGGTCGGAATCAATAGGAATCGACGATGGACGGTGGCGGAGCGATTTGGGGGTAACTAGAAATTACGTAAAAAGAAAGGCTAACGGAGCTACCTGGGTGGCTGAATGGGCTGTGGGTGAGCTTGTGCAGCTCTGGGTCTTTGCCTCACGGAGCGCCGACGTCCGAGGCTCGATGCTCCTGCTGGTAGCGGAGCAAGGCGGCAAAGCTTCACCGGATCAGTGGTCTCGCGTCCTCTCCTCGCTTTGACACCACGGGGGCCAAGCTGTCACTCTCGCCTTCGCAATGGAGCTCACGGGAGGTGGAATCGAGTGGCCAAAGATGAGATTCGAGGTGGCAAAGCTAGGAATATATATCATGGAGGGTCCGGAAAGAGGCGCGCGGGTAGGGCAATTTGGAGCGCGGATCCCAACGCGAAGGCTCCGGCGAGGGTGACGGATGTGTCGTGGACGGATCTCACCCGGGGTTTAGGTGAGAATCAATCGGGTTTAGGAACTTGAAATTAGGGAAATCGGGTCGGGCGCCCAAGCCCGTGAGAAGTGGTCCTGGGGGGGTAGTTGACCGGGCGGTCAACAATCCCAGGACCAGTAGGAAGCGGCCACGTGGCTGGATTTTGAAATTAAAATTAAGGGTAGCAAATGGCCGATTTAGTGAAAACTTAAAACATGAAATATTTTTATTTTATTTTTTTTTCTATTTTTTAGTGATTTTTAATTAATTTTTTCGATATAAAAATAAGATATATATATTTTATAGCTATATATAGGTATATGTACAGTATCTAGGGTTTTTAATTTTTGATTTTCAATTGTTATTTTTATACAATTTTATTCCCATTTTATATTTTATTTATTTATATTATAAAATGAGGAATAAAAAGACATTTTTATTTTACTTTTATTATTTATCTATATGGGTGAAATAAATACATATGTATATCTATATACATGGTATATTTACAATATATTTTTGTGTTTTTATTTTTGTTATTTTTATTTTGTTTTTGTTTTAATTGTTTTTATTTTATTTATTTACATTATATAGAATAGAATATTTACACAAATTTTGGGAAATTAATTTTATTTATTTACAAAGCTAAATAAATATGAGGATGGTCTATATACAAGGTGACTATACACAAGTCGTGTTTTTGTTTTAATTTTTATATTTTTATATTGATTTTATATTTATAAGTATATACAAATATTTACAGGCATATTTTTGTGAGGAAAATACTTTTATTTTATTTACATAAGTATTTACACACATGAGCCCCTATCTCCCTCTACCTTGGCTTTTATGCGGCCAGGCCCATGCTGATCCCTCCCTTGGGATTAGGTCGCTCAATATTTATTCTAAATATTTCCCTCTTTTTCTTTTTAATCTTTATTCTTTTATTTTTGCACAAAAACATGCTAATTATTAAACTTTATACAATGCATGCTTTTGATAATTATTTGTATTTACATGAATATACATGCATTTGCAAAGGTTTTTGTAGCTAAAATATAAGAATAAAGAGTGATGAATGGGTATTCATCACCCCCTATACTTAACTTTTGCTAGTCCCTTAGAAAACACTTATTTGAAAAAGAAGTGAAAAAGAAAGAAAGAAAAAGAAAAAGAGGGGAATTTACATGGATCAATGTTGAATATTAAACTTTCCTTCATTAAATTGAATTATGGAGCTCGATCAGATCTTTGGATTATTAATGTGTCGGAACCTTATTTAGACTTAAGCTTAAAACTCAACAGCCTCTAAGTTCCACCAATCTATGGACAAGACTCCTCAATAAACCAGATCAGAACAAGTCTACATACACAAACTCTAATGACTATGAATCTTTCCATGCAGTGTAAGTGATATGTAGCTCCCCACCTCAGAAGTAACAAAGAAACAACCTCCCTCAACCTGGTAACTCTAATGCCTCGGTCTAGCAACTCTTTCCTCGAGAAGCGGGGTATTCCCTTCTAAGTTCAAGTGCAACCGGCTCAAGAAGAGGGGGAAGAAGTATAGACTTTTGGAAGCTCAGCCAGTGTAGCTAAGTCTCCCGCTGCAAGCTTCATGAGATGTAACATGGATACCATAAGCTTTTGCTTTATTTGACTATATATACTCCGGTGGGGTTATTAAATTTTCAATCCGACCCACCACTTTTTTGGAGTTCTTTTTGCATTTTGCAATTTTTTTCAAGTGCTTCTATACAACATATCTACATGGTGCAGCATATATACAAGAAATTTTCCTCTTGAGCTAGTAGACTATCCCTCTTTTGAAGCTTTATTGCAACCCACGGCTTCTGTCTTTAGCCTTCATCACCACTAGACCAAGTTGAGACGCACTTCCTTCACTAGAAGAAGAAGAGAGGTTCCGCCTAGAAGTACTACCCTCATATGCTACCCCAAGCCAAAGGAAACTGCCTCCTCACCACCTCATCCGTGGAGAGCCATGTGTAAAGTGCTGGTGCAAGTCAAGCCATTGTCTCTAAGAGTCGTGCGTGTGTTGTTAAGTGCTCTACTTAGGCTCATCAAGATGACATATGCTCATAGCCTAGTGGACTCAAAGAATTAAGTCCTTATGGACCTGAAAAGCCTTAACCCTAAGCCGTATAAGGTTCCTCTTAGAGTTAGGTGGATTAAGATCTTATTCAAGCTCCATTTCTCACTTTAATTCCAGGCTTAGTTTAAATGTCAACTCTCATCCAGGAAAAACTATATACATATATATACAAAGATGCTATTTACAAATATTTACAATCGTGCAAATTTTTTGAAAAATGTTTTGAAATCATGAATGGATGGATGCATGAAGTGCAAGTTTTGCAAAAGTATTTACAAACATTTAAACAAGATTTTTGCAAACTTTTGATTTTCAAAACATTTTGGAAAAATTTTGTACTATATACATAGTTTTGATAAGAAAATATTTACACAAACTTTACACAAAGGATTTTTGAAAACATTTTTACAAGAATAATTTTGTACACTAGCTATGTATGTGCAATAAAAGAATGATTATGTACAGGAAAAATTTTAAAAATTTTTTAATTTTTGTGATTTTTAAGGTTTTTGGCCAATTTATTTATTAACACACTCACACAAAGTACGAGTTATGGCTAAAGTATATATGAAATATATACACACCCCCCTATACTTAGCTCGAACGATGTCCTCAGAGTGATCAAGAGCGATGAAGAAGACATAACTCGTGCTTAGTAAAAGGGAAGTGAAAAGGAATGGCTAAGTACAGAAATGAATAAATGAATAGAATGAGAGGAACTCGGTGGTTTCCCCCTATACTTAGGATTAACTAATCCTAAGTATAGCAAGCTGTACATGAAGGGAAATCCGAGTGAAGAAGATACAGAGTCTGCCCCCCCCATACTTAGGGTCAAATATCCCTAAGTATAGGCAGCAAAACAGGGACAGAAAGAATGAAAAGAATACCCGCAGGTCCTACGTCCCCCCTATACTTAGGGTAAAGTACACCCTAAGTATAGCATAATCATAAGATGAGAAAAGGGATGTGGGACTAAAGAATAGTGATATAGACAACTGGATCTATACAAGTCGGAAGAACAATGATAATCAGGCGTGAGATGCAATAGATGTGAGTCAAGAGACCACATCTCACGCAAAATGAATAGGGGCAACATCAACGACCCGCGGCTCATGATCTAGAAATGGCTTGAGCCGCTGGCCGTTCACTCGAAAGGTACTCTCAGAAGACAACTCAGATATATCAATGCTACCGCTGTCGTGTACCTTTTTGACCAAGTAGGGTCCCTTCCATTTGCTCTGTAGCTTCCCTGGAAATAATCAAAGCCTCGCATCAAACAGCCATACTCTCTGTCCAATCTCAAAATGTTTGTGGCTGATATGAGAATCATGCCACTCCTTCACTCTCTCCTTATACTGTAGGCTGTTTGAGAAGGCTGTATCTCTAAGCTCCTCCAAGGCTGCTAACTCTGCCCTTCTCTGGTTTCCTACACTTTCTGGATCTAAAAGAATATCTGTGACTGCCCAAAGTGACTTGTGCCTCAGCTCAACAGGTAAATGGCACGGCTTGCCATATACGAGGCAAAAGGGAGATGTGCCCAATGGAGTCTTGAAAGACGTCCTATATGCCCATAGGACCGAGTCCAAAAGCTGTGACCAATCCTTTCGGTCAGGGCGGACGACTTTCTGCAATATAGTCTTGATCTCCCTATTCGACACCTCGGCTAGACCATTCGTCTGTGGATGGTAAGGTGTAGCAACACAATGGTCTATACCGAACTCGCTAGCAAGGGCCTTCACCTGGTCGTTGATGAAATGAGACCCCCCATCAGAAATCAGAACTCGTGGAACCCCGAACCGCGTGATGATGTGCTTCCTCAAAAATCTGCAAACTGTCCTCGCATCAGCGGCTCGGGCGGGGATGGCCTCAACCCAACGACTAACATAATCAGCGGCCAACAAAATGTACTCAAATCCCTGACTCTTAGGGAATGGACCCATGAAATCGATGCCCCATGCGTCAAAAACCTCACAGAAATGAATGGGCTGCATCGGCATCATATCACGCTGTCCACAAGTGCCCATCCTCTGACAGTCAGTACACCTCTTCACGAACTCATCAGAGTCCTTGAAGAGGGTAGGCCACCACAAGCCGGATTGGAGCACTTTCTGTGCCGTTCTCCTCCCAGAATGATGTCCTCCTACCTCAAGCTTGTGGCAGTAAGTGAGGACGCTATGGTGTTCCTCTTGAGGAATGCACCGACGCCAGACGCTATCCCCTCCTTCGTGGTAAAGGATGGGATCCTCCCAGTGGTAGGACTTGGCCTTCTCAAGGAAGGTCTCAAGCCTCTGCCTGGGCCAATCTTGTGGGACTTTCCCAGCAACGAGAAAGTTCACAATATCGGCATACCACGGGAGCGAGGCGATAGCAAGGATCGCCTCATCTGGGAAGGTATCTCGAATGGGATCAATCTGCTCAGACTCCTCAGGCTGCTCTAAACGGGAGAGATGATCCGCCACCACATTCTTGACTCCAGGATTATCCTTAATCTCAATGTCGAACTCCTGGAGTAGAAGGATCCATCTAGTGAGTCTGGCCTTGGCATCCTTCTTTGCCATGAGGTACCTGATGGCGGTGTGATCTGTGCACAAAGTCACTCTAGATCCAATGATATAAGATCGAAACTTATCTAGGGCGAACACTACGGCTAGCATCTCCTTCTCTGTGACCGTGTAATTCTGCTGGGCGGAATCCAATGTGCGGCTAGCGTAGTGGATAGCAAATGGGACTCCATCCCTCCTCTGTCCCAGCACTGCCCCTACGGCAAAATCGGAGGCATCCGTCATGATCTCGAATGGGAGAGACCAATCAGGCGGCTGGAGGACAGGAGCCTCAATCACACACTGCTGGAGAGTCGCAAAGGACGAAAGACACTTGTCATCGACAAGGAACTCGGTGTCTTTCGTCAAGATGTCAGTCAACGGCCGGGCAATCCTGCTGAAATCCTAAATAAATCTCCTATAAAATCCAACGTGCCCCAGGAATGACCGTAGCTGCCTCAAATTGGACGGTGGTGCAAGCTTTCTAATGACATCAACCTTGGCCGGATCAACCTCCATGCCCCTGTTGGAGATGATGTGGCCAAGCACCGTCCCTTGAGTCACCATGAAGTGACTCTTCTCCCAAGATAGAACCAAATGGTACTCAATACATCGCTGGAGTACTCGGTCTAGGCAGTCAAGACAGGAGTCGAATCCGTCGCCGTAGACCGAGAAATCATCCATGAAGACCTCCAAACACTCTCCTACCATGTCCGAAAAGATCGACAGCATGCACCTCTGAAAAGTCGCAGGGGCATTGCATAACCCAAATGGCATGCGTCGAAAGGCATATGTACCAAAGGGACAAGTAAAGGTGGTCTTCTCCTGATCCTCAGGAGCGATGGCCACCTGGTTGTAGCCTGAATACCCATCCAGGAAGCAATAATGGCTCTTCCCTGCCAGTCTCTCAATAATCTGGTCAATAAAAGGCAGGGGAAATGGTCCTTCTTGGTGGCCTGGTTGAGTCTCCTGTAGTCAACATAGACCCTCCAAGAGGTGGGTACTCGTGTAGCAATCTCCTCTCCCGACTCACTGATCACAGTCGTGATGCCCGTCTTCTTGGGCACCACATGCAAAGGGCTGACCACTTGGAGTCGGAAATGGGATAAATGAAATCTACACTCCACCATTTTGATATTTCCTTCATCACAACCTCTCTCAGGTTGGGGTTCAGTCGCCGCTGGAACTCACGCGACGGCTTCACCCCCTCCTCGAGATAAATATGGTGGGAGCACACTGATGGACTAATCCCATGGATATCTGCTACGCTCCATCCAATTGCCTTGCGGTTCTTTTCAAGAACCCCCATCAAACGGGATTCTTGCTCTCCAGTCAGATCGGCGGAGATGATGACTGGGTACATCTCAGGTTCGTCCGCAAGGAACTGATACTTCAGCGAAGTAGGGAGCGGCTTAAGCTCTGGATAGCTGGGTGCTGGCAAATCTGGCCTCGGAAGAAGGTGCGTGAATGCTGCTAAATCTGCCTGGGAGAAAGAATATGAGCTCTCGCAAACTGGATCTGGAGGAGGCTGATCAACTGTGCTGTTTCTGATCTGCTCTGCCTCTACCTCCTCTTCATTTGTAGGCTCAGGTGGACTCAGGTCTGGCATCTGGTCATCACAATCTACCCAATCAGACTCTGAATCCGAGGGATCTGCATCAAACAAGGTGGCATCAGTACCACCGTCACACAAGGTGGCCTCAGTACCACAATCACTAGAAACCGTGTCGCTGTCGAGAACCGGCTCTGCTGCCTCTGTTGTATCCTAGACCAGGGCTGTGCTCTCCAAGCTCTCCTCTGCTGTCATCTCTGCATCAATGGTGTCTGGAAATGAGAGGATGGCCTGTGCGGAAGGGTCTGCCCATGCTGCCTCATCATCTGTGATCACAAAATCACAGTCCTGGTGGATGTCTAACCCGGCATCTGTCAGCTGCTCTGTGTCTGTGCTGGTCTCTGAGCTTGCTCTCTCTGGCTCTACAGTCCTCGACCGTCTCTATTGGTACACTTTCGCCCTCGACGCGGAAGTATACCTTCCCGCTATCATGATCAGTCACCGCCTTGGCTGTGGCCAAGAACGGACGACCTAGAATGTTGGGGGTATCAGTCACTAAATCAGGGATCTCCATGTCCAACACTACGAAGTCCACGAGGAATTGCAGACCCTGAATAGTGACGACAACGTCTCGCAACAACCCCTTCGGCCTCTTGACAGATCTATCAGCAAACTGAAGGACTGTCCTGCTCTGTCGAAGAGTGCCCAACTCGAAGCGGTCGAGAAGGGCTGCCGGAAGGAGGTTGATAGACGATCCGCTATCTAATAGAGTACTGTCGAACCTCTGCTCTCTAATGTGACATCTGACATATGGGGCTCCTGAATCTGGCCTCTTGGCCGGCAGACGGTTCTGGATAGCGAAGCACGTGGCTTTCGTCAGCACATGAATCTCTGAATGGTGGTTCCTCCTCCTCCTCCTGACTGTGGTCCTATCTCTCAATGATCGCTGAAGAAGGGGGATGTGCTGCAAAGCCTCCTGAAGGGTCAGCTGTATATGGAATCTGTCGATCATGCTCTGGCTGAACTCCTCCTGCTCTCTCTTTTTTGGATCTTTTTCTCTTTTCTTCCCCTTCCCCACCAGAAGGGCTCTAGGGAAGGGGATCACAAGGTCCTTCTCAGACGAAGGACTAGGAAGAGGTCTAGACGACTCGATGGCCGGATCCGCACATACATCAATCAACACAGTGGGACCAGAAGAAACTAAACCTTTTCCTTTATTCAAAACAATGTTCTGAGATACATCATCATGAGGAAAAACAACTGCTCTCTCTACAAAAACATCGGTGGCCTCAGTACCACCACGGGATGGATCTGCTAGATGTCTCGCGGCCTCAGTACCGCGTGCTGGCTCGGCTACTCTGGTGGCGTCAGTACCACCTCCTCGAACTGGTGAAGTGGCGGCCTCAGTACCGCCGGTGGAATCAGCATCCTTGGTGGCATCAGTACCACCGTCATCCTCGAGTGCGGCCTCAGTACCGCTCTCCTCCTCCTCATCTGGCGCCCTGAGTGGATCCTCGAGTCGTCGCTCAGATGAGGCGCCGCCTGCTGGTGCTATACCGCTCCTAAGTGTAACAAAATCAGCATCAAACAGATCTAAAGACATATCATCAAATGGATCACTAGGAGTGGCATGCTCAGTGCAAACTACCTGCTCAGACTTCCTCTTCAGGCTATTCGGATTCGGCTCTATCTGTACAGGGATGGCGGCCTTCCCTCTCATCAGGTCCCGCATGTCCTGGCGGAACTCGTCCATCTCCCATCTAAAGGTAGCCTGCTGGTCCGTGAGGAGGCGGGCTATGTCATCCAAGGCGGGGCTCTCATGGGAGCCCGACGGGTAGCCTCTCTGGGGCTGAGGCTGCTGGAACTGGTGTTGCTGCTGCTGAGAGGGGTAGGAGGGAGAATGCTGCTGCTGGTGTGGCTGGTGAGCCTGCTGCTCACGTCTCCAAGACTGTCCCTGCTGCTGATAGGGACGAGGAACGAAGGACGACTGCTGGTGTGGCTGGTAGGCTGGGGGCTGCTGCTACTGGTGATCTCTCTGCTGGCTATACTGCCCTCCCTGACCGGATGACTGCTGCTGGGGCTGGGTACCTCCACTCCCCCACCTGAATCCAGGATGTTCTCGTTGGATCCCAGGCTGGGGACGGTCATACCAAATCCCGTTGACATCCATCAATGGCTCGGCGTCGTACTGGGCTGGCGGGAGTACTGCTAGAGCCTGATCCGGCTGGTATACCACCATCTACATGTCTGGAGATGGTGGTGACTAGTAGGAGGGCTGCTGCGGCTGGTATGGCTCCGCCTGTACAAGGTGAATCTGTCTAGGCTGCTGAAAGGAGCTGGAGCGCTGGGACGAGCTGCTGCTGCCGCCGGTATCGCCTCGCGACTGAAGACGAGGCTGTGAAGCCGTCTGTGCCTCCTGGAGACACATGAGCTGGGTCTTCATGTCGCTCAGAGTCTGTGCCATCTGCTCCATCTGCGTGATACCCTGGCACTGCTTCTTCTCAATCAGCTCCATCCGGTCCAACTTCTCGCTGATAATACCCATATCCGCAGCGGACGACTCTGCCTGTGCTGCTGCAACTGCGGATGAACTGGATGGACCGGCGTCGACCCGTGCTATCCTCTGGTACTGCACGGGTCCTGGTTGCTGCTGGGGTCTGACCTGGGTATACAACCGGGTCTGGGACATCACCATATAGTTCTCGGCCATCTCCTCGTAGATGGCCCAGACCTGGTCGTGATCCTTGTCGAAATAGGACCCGCCACAAGAAGCATTCACCAAGCCCTGGAGCTCTGGTGTCAGCCCGCTGAAGAAGCTCTGCACAAGGTTCGGATTCGAGATATCATGGTGCGGGCATCGGTCAGTAAGCTCACGGAACCTCTCCCATGCCTCATGGAATTGCTCGTTGGGGAGCATGGAGAAGTTGCTGATGAGGGCTCTCGCTGCATTGGTCCGCCCGAGTGGATAGTACTTGTTCAAGTACTCGGTGCGGAGCTGCTCCCAGGTGTAAACGAACTTCCCCAAGTGCTTCAGCCAGGTGGCTGCTCTGTCTGCTAAGGAAAAGGGAAAAGCAATCATCCTGATCGTATCCTGGTCCACCTGACGATCGTGGACAGTGCTGCAAATCATCTCAAACTCCTGCAGGTGGAGATGAGGCTCCTCTGTCGCCAAACCGTGGAATCGAGGAAGAAGCCGCAAGGTGTTAGGGGGGAACTTGAAGTCCCCCACGATCGCTGGAAGTACCACCCAGCGATGTGTCAAGGTCGACCCGGGATTGTGGTTCTCCCGCATCGATCTAAGTGGTGGTGGTGGTGCTCCTCCTGCTCCGCCTGCTCTGCCACCTCCGGCTGCAGGATCATCAGGTCCTCCTCCTGCTGCCGGATCGTCGGGGCCTCCTCCTACTCCTCCTCCGCGGTTGGCTCTCAACTACTCAAACTCTCGCCTCATGTCCATCATGAAAGCTCCCTGATCCCTCAGCTGCTGCTGCACTGACTCGAGGGAGGCGATCAGGGTGGAGTTGATCGAACCCTGGTCCAGGACAAAATGCTGCTCTCCTCGTGGACCTCCGGGGTGATCCTCAGAACTGCCGGCCATGGCGTCTACAAAATCAAACGAGCCAAACTCAGGTGCTGTCAAATCTGTGAGTCTCTCCTCTGGCTCATATCTCTCAGAACCGAAAGAAAGGGGGTCGAGGGGGAACAAGGCGGAATCATACTCGGGCTCGGAGAACTGGTCTCGGCTCTCGCGGGCCAACCTAGATGACTGGGTAGACGTGCCCGAAAGCGGTGCAGCCAGAGGATGCCTAAGAGAGCATCTACCCATCATCGTGATCTGGTCGAGTAGTGCGGATGGGATCTGGAGAAACTATGATCAAAATGCAAACCCCTCTGTTCACCAATGCAACACGAGCTGAAGACCGTGAAGGCTCGGTCAGATTATCTTGTCAATTTTTATTAGGTGAACAAACAATCTATCAGAGCGCTTACGTGACCTGTTGGGATACTCGATGCTACTCCAACCGACTGGCCCGCACGGAAGAGTCGGTAGTCAGCTAGAAATAGCACCGGAGGGCTCTACCTAGGGTGCGGGTCACTCTCGCGCAAGCAAACCATTCAATGAGGGGGTTGCTCTCCCCAAGACAAATTTTTAAGGTGAGTGTCTTTTAGGGTCAATAGTCTTAGCCAGTCCCAATTTTATGGTTTTTCTTTTTAATATTTTTCAATTAAAACAAAGGCCTAAAGAATTTTTCGATTCTCCTGGTTATTTAATCCAAAACAGGGGGAGAAGACGAAAAAGCCAATGCGCGAGAAATCAATGATGCATGCAGAGATAGAAATGCGTACCTGACTCCAGCAGCCTACATGCAAAGTGATCCGCGCAGAATTGAAAGACAGGAAATAAACTACCTAAATGGAGCAGGCGGAAAGCCGAGTCCCTAAACAGCAGTGCTACTCGAAAGAACGGCTAGCCGACCACCAGCCTCCAATCCAAAGAGTCCGGTCTAGACCCACCCCTCCTCTTCTCGACAGGTCAAGTTCAGGAGTAGAGCTTGACGGGGCGGGCTCGCGGCGTGTAGGCTCGGAGGTGATGGAACGACTATTTTATTATTATTTTTATTATAGGTCCAATTACCGCACTATAGGAACAGGCAATTATATTAGGGTGTTTGGATCCTATGAATTACGTCACAATCAAGCAGAAAATCCTACGGCTAGGGGCTCGAAAATCCGCATGAAATCGGAAAAGGCAGTAAGAGAAAAACCGCATAAAAACCGCGAAAAATCTAAAGGGTCCCCCGAGCACACCGGTGCTCGGCGAAACAGACCCGAGAGTCCAGTGTCTGTCCGAATGTACCTGTATTATTACAACCGTTCAAATATACAGGAAATAAATCCTAATCTAAACTATGCTAATCCGCGACTATTCCGCGGCTCCCGCACTCCTGCTTGCTCCTCGCGCTCTCCTGCGGCTTTGTGAAGAAGAGAGCCGCCTTCGGTTCTCGCGGTTGCGTCGGCTTCTGAAGAAGCCGCCTCGATCCTCGGGCCCTCGCAAGAAAACAAACACAAGAGTGTCAAACCAGATTATTTAAAGAATGTCAGAAGAAATATAGCTACAAAAATCTATACAAAAAGCCGCGAAAAGAAAACCGCGGGAAAAATTAAATCGATTACTAAGCCGTGCTCCCCGGCAACGGCGCCATTCTGACGGCACGAAAAACCGAGCGACTAAGTCAATCAGGTATCTCTACGATGGTTGTCGCGACCTCGGTCACTCGATCGTGTCGATCAAGAAAAAGTAGACCACCAAGACAGAGATAAAATCAATCAAAGAGCGAAATAGCGGTCTTGCTATTTATTTAACCTGGTATAGCGACCAGGGTCGAACACAAGGAGCACGGGTTGACCTCTCGGCCTACGAAGTAGTCAAAAAGGGAAATAAAATAAAAAAAGTAACTACTTTTGGTGGTTTTTGAATATTTTATATTTTTTTGGATTTTTTAATTAATTAAGAAAATAAGAAAAACAAATAAACACACACTTCAACAATTTATTAAATACACTAAAAATCAACCAAAAAATCAAACAAAAATGTTTTTATGTGTTTTATAATTTTTAGTGTTTTTGGTGAATTTTTGAGAATTTTCTGATGTTTATTTAATTTTCTAAAAATCGAAAAGTAACTAAAACTGTAGGTACTGTCCAGCCGAGCTAAAAGGGCCTAGATACAATATCTAAAGCCCCCAAATTAGCTGAGAAATAATTTTCCTATAAAGAGAATAAAACAAGGAAAATTTAGGCACCTATTTTATTATTTTTGGATTTTTAGTTGAGTTACTAGAATTTTTATAAGATTTTGAATGTTTTTCAATTTTAGTGGTTTTCAATAATGAAAAATAGCCAAAATTGGCTAGAAAATAAAACTCCACAAAACAGACAGTATACAATTTTTTTGTAATTTTTAGACACTATTTAACATTTTTTTGTGATTTTTAAAGTTAGACA
Source organism: Ottelia alismoides (assembly GCA_037367405.1). Classification (NCBI taxonomy): domain Eukaryota; kingdom Viridiplantae; phylum Streptophyta; class Magnoliopsida; order Alismatales; family Hydrocharitaceae; genus Ottelia; species Ottelia alismoides. The sequence goes on along the minus strand of JAZKJV010004813.1, from coordinate 563,339 downwards.
GTGAAGAAAATAGATGTTTTTGAATTTTTAAAAATATCAAATGAAAACAAAAATGTCCTAAAAAATCCTCGAAAATTTTACACTATGGCAGGAGCCACGTGTCCAATTTTCGTTGGATTTGGAGGTATTTTGCTATTTTATTTAAAAATAAAGAAGGGGCACAGTGCAGAGGGACCAAAATGCAAATACCCTAAAGTCTGGGAGGTCTGGTGCAATTAACCCAGGAAGTCGCGACGTGCCTGAGGCACTCAGGGACCCAAATGTAAGAAAAATAAGTTCCGAGGGCTTATTGGTAACAGGTACCAAAAGTCCAGGGACCTATTCGCAAAATACCCAAAAACTCACGCACATGTTCAAATGTATCACGCACAGGGGTATAAATGCAAATAGTTAAAAACTTTCCTTCATTAATGAACAACCAAAACTGCAAGGCCTATATTGCAAATAAACCAGAAAATCACGTGTCGACGCAAATAAACCAAAAAGTGAGGTTTGGCATTTCTTTATTATATATAAAGGGAGATATGTTCTTGTTGTCAACCGACATATCAAAAGAATGGCGACTTCCATTGTGTTCGGGCGGCAACTGCAAGGAGCAGTATTTCAACACCAGGTTCTAAAATCTGAAGCTTTCCTTTTCTTTCTCGAGTCTTCAGATTCGTTGCTTGATATGTTTATGAATGAGTTGGAGAATGAGGAGAATGAGTTCATGTTCTTATATAAAAGGCTTGGGATAGCAGAGTCCAGATTCTTTGATAATGTCTATCCCTTCAAATTATTGGCAGCCAAATACAAAATGAGTCTTATTAGTCAAAGAAATTTTTTAAATGCTCATTTGATTCTGGGAAAAAGTGTAGTCTTAATGATGGAAGCAAGGATTGATTTCTGGAAGTACAATTTCGACAGAGATGAAATTATTCCTCCTATTAAAGTTCAGTTCTTTAAGCTAATGAACAGAACTATTTCTCTGTTAATCAACCGAGTCAATTCAGCTTGGGAACTATACATTAATGTTGGGAATGCTTACTTGGACTTAATGGATTACTGGTATGAACTATACCATGCGGGTGTTGGTCTCATGACTGCTATTTCTATCTACCAGTTCTATTGGATACTTCTGGTTGATTTTGACTCCAGATGCAGTAATGATTATATTCAGCACTGTTCAACGCCAGATTTTGTTGACTTATTAAAGTACTCGCTACTAAGGGAGTCAATTTATGCTCCGATTAAGGAAGAAAAGGGTTCACCTGATTTATATAAATCAAAAATTTATGAGAACTACTATTTCTCTATTAAAGGTATTCCAAGCCAGAAAAATATTGAATCTTCTTTCCACAATAACTCTGAGAGGGATCTGTTACAATGGAAGCTGGAAGATGCAAAATTGATTCTGATGGATGTGTTTAATGCCTTATTATCCCTTCAAAAAAATTTCTTGGATGCTGATGGAAGAGTGATCAATAGGAAATATATTCTAATTTGGGCCATACATGTTAATTGGATGGGATATCCAATTCATAACTGGATTGCTGATTGGCTAAAAAGGAAGAGGGCACTGGAAAGAGGCACTAAAAGAAAAAGGATAGAAGAAGCTGATATTATTGGGTACCTGGATGTTTCCTTGGTGATGAACGAAGGAAGTGCACGTATCCATTGGAAGCGTGCACAAAAAAGAAATCAAAGACCTTCTCCTATGCTTCTTATGGACGAAGACTCTTCCGTGCAATCTTAATATCTGGAAAAAATGAGGACTGGACTTTTAAATATTTTTGGGTACTTAAAGCCTGGAAAAGTCCTTGGCGAGCTCTTAAGGAAGTGCACACATCCATTGGATGTGTGCACAGAAGTTAAGTACCTTTTTTTGTTTTACAATAGCTAAACTCTGTTTTGCTAAGAAAGCCTTAATCCTTTTGGTTTCATTTTGGTTCGATTGAAAGGCTCTGATGACTCTTCACTTCTGGGTGGACCCTGAGAATTTGGAAATACATATTGGAGCATTATGAAGACTGGATTTATGCTGCTGGTCATTACATGGAGATATTCCTTTTGGGTACTGGAAGCCTGGATTATTCCTTGGCAATATTCTAAGGAAGTGCACGCATCCTATGGATGGGTGCACAGAAGTTAAGTACCCCTTTTCAACACATGATTACAACTATTTTCTAACATGTCTGGAAAATCTTAATTCCTTTGATTTTTCTTTTTGTGACATATGGAAAGACTTGGAAGATCCCCCTTTATCTCTGTCATGGAGTATGGACGTGAAGATACAAGCTGACGAATTTGAAAAAGAGGCTTCCCTTTGCATCTAATGGTGAAGTCTGAAAGTCATTATGAAGGAGGCAAATATAAGCAGGAAGAAGACCCAATTACTGGGAAGAAGATGGCTAAGCAAACGCACTCTGTGCTGGGTCTGTAAAGACCAGATTCTGACTGAACAACAGATTGTATTTTAGTTACTTTTTTGTATCACTTCCCTGTTCTAGTTGACTCATATCTGTAATCCCCCATGAAGGGCTCCGCTTGTTCTATCATGGTTGTTGAAATAAAAGGCAGCTACCTGGGCTGCAAAAACCAAGTTTTGGTAAAAAAAAAGACGCACGTGTCATACAACGCACAGGGGCATAGGTGCAAGGAAAATAAAGTGCGAGGTCCTTAATGCAAAAGTACCAAAAACTCGACAACTACACTAGGTATTTACAGAACTAAATGCTAAATGAAATAAACAGGAGGGCCTAAGGGTAGTTTACCCTTTATTAATGCGGCCGATGGATGCGCGCCACGTGGATCATCTAACGGTAACTGGTGACTAGCGCTGCACAGCTCAAACCCCTCGGTGCATCCAACGGCGGAGGTGCAGCCACGTGTCTGATCTAGCGGTTGAGGGTATCGGCGGCTACCCCTCTCGGCTCGGACGGTCCAGATCGCCTCGTGGATGGATCTGACGATGACGGGTCCTCCTCAAGTGAACGGTCGAGATGCGAACTGGAGGGTGAGGATGATCGGACGGTTGGGGAAGGTATCGGAAGAACAGTTGGCCGGCGAGGTTCGCCGGCCTCGTGCGTGTGCTGTGGACCTCCCCTGCTGCTTGTGAAGGTCGGAGAAGCTCCGCAATGATGTCCCGCAGCTGCTGGTGAACTCTGATGATCCAGCCGAGCCCAGGAGGGCTCGGGCGAGGTCGGCGGAGGAAGAGCTCCTGGCTCGATGTCGAAGGACCTCAGATGGTCCTCATTGAACCTGCAAAACAGTCCAGGAGACTCGTGGGTCGAGGGCAAACTGCCTCGACCCAGTTAGTCGGAGTGACAGTGAACGGTGGGGCGCTGTGGGTGAGCTCCGGCGAAGGGGGGGCGATGGAGCTCGAATCCCAGCTCCTGTGCGAGCTGGGTTGGATGGGGATGTGGAGAAGGTGCGTGGGAAGACGACGAATGCTATGGCGATGCCCGATGATCGAATGGCGGTCGGAATCGACGATGGATGGCGGCGGAGCGATTTTGGGGTAACTAGAAATTACGGAAAAAGAAAGGCTAACAGAGCTACCTGGGTGGCTGAATGGGTTGTGGGTGAGCTTGCGCAGCTCTGGGTCTTTGCCTCACGGAGCGCCGACGTCCGAGGCTCGATGCTCCTGCTGGTGGCGGAGCAAGGCGGCAAAGCTTTGCCGGATCAGTGGTCTCGCGTCCTCTCCTCGCTTCGACACCACGGGGGCCAAGCTGTCACTCTCGCCTTCGCAATGGAGCTCACAGGAGGTGGAATCAAGTGGCCAAAGATGAGATTCGAGGTGGCGGAGCTAGGAATATATATCATGGAGGGTCCGGAAAGAGGCGCGCGGGTAGGGTAATTTGGAGCGTGGATCCCAAGGCGAAGGCTCCGGCGAGGGTGACGGATGTGTCGTGGACGGATCTGACCCGGGGTTTAGGTGAGAATCAATCGGGTTTAGGCGCTAGAAATTAGGGAAATCAGGTCGGGCGCCCAAGCCCGTGAGAAGTGGTCCTGGGGGGGGTAGTTGACCGGGCGGTCAACAATCCCAGGACCAGTAGGAAGCGGCCACGTGGCTGGATTTTGAAATTAAAATTAAGGGTAGCAAATGGCCGATTTAGTGAAAACTTAAAACATGAAATATTTTTATTTTATTTTTTCTATTTTTAGTGATTTTTAATTAATTTTTTCGAAATAAAAATAAGATATATATATATATATTATATAGCTATATATAGGTATATGTACAATATCTAGGGTTTTTAATTTTTTATTTTTAATTGTTATTTTTATACAATTTTATTCCCATTTTATATTTTATTTATTTATATTATAAAATGAGGAATAAAAAGACATTTTTATTTTATTTTTATTATTTATCTATATGGGTGAAATAAATACATATGTATATCTATATACATGGTATATTTACAATATATTTTTGTGTTTTTATTTTTGTTATTTTTATTTTGTTTTTGTTTTAATTGTTTTTATTTTATTTATTTACATTATATACAGTAGAATATTTACACAAATTTTGGGAAATTAATTTTATTTATTTACAAAGCTAAATAAATATGAGGATGGTCTATATACAAGGTGACTATACACAAGTGGTGTTTTTGTTTTAATTTTTATATTTTTATATTGATTTTATATTTATAAGTATATACAAATATTTACAGGCCTATTTTTGTGAGGAAAATACTTTTATTTTATTTACATAAGTATTTACACACATGAGCCCCTATCTCCCTCTACCTTGGCTTTTATGCGGTCAGGCCCATGCTGAGCCCTCCCTTGGGATTAGGTCGCTCAATATTTATTCTAAATATTTCCCTCTTTTTCTTTTTAATCTTTATTCTTTTATTTTTGCACAAAAACATGCTAATTATTAAACTTTATACAATGCATGCTTTTGATAATTATTTGTATTTACATGATTATACATGCATTTGCAAATGTTTTTGTAGCTAAATAAGAATAAAGAGTGATGAATGGGTATTCATCACCATGCAGAGCATAGACCGTCCAGTTGAGCAGCCTTCCCCCGATCCAGTTTGCTAGAGAGATCTTTCATTTTGCCGAGCAGATTTGGCCGCATACACTCGGATTCTTCAGAAGCCAGATTTGCCAGCACCCTTTGCCCAGAGCTGAAGCCACTACCTACGTCGTTGAAGTACAGGTTCCTTGCGGATGAGCATGAGATGTACCCATTCATTATCTCCGCTGATTTGACTGGAGAGCAAGAATTCCGTCTGATGGGGGTTCTTGAAAAGAACCGCAAGGCGATAGGATGGAGTGTAGCAGATCTCCAGGGTATCAGTCCGGCTCTGTGCTCTCACCACATCTATCTCGAGGATGAGGCAAAGCCGTCGCATGAGTTCCAGCGGCGGCTGAACCCGAATCTGAGAGAGGTTATCATGAAGGAAATCTCGAAGTGGTGGAGCGCCTATTTTATCTATCCCATCTCCGACTCCAAGTGGGTCAGCCTATTGCATGTGGTGCCCAAGAAGACGAGCATCACTACTGTTGTCACAGAGTCCGGAGAGGAGATCGCTACACGAGTACCCACTTCTTGGAGGGTCTGCGTAGATTACAGACGACTCAACCAGGCCACCAAGAAGGATCATTCCCCCCTGCCCTTTATAGATCAGATCATTGAGAGACTGGCAGGGAAGAGCCATTACTATTTTCTGGATAGGTACTCCGACTACAACCAGGTGGCCATTGCGCCAGAGGACCAGGACAAGACTACCTTCCCTGTCCCTTTGGGACATATGCCTTCAGACGCATGCAATTTAGGCTATGCAACGCCCCTGTGACTTTTCAGAGATGCATGCTGTCTATCTTTTCGGACATGGTGGGGGAGTGCTTGGAGGTCTTCATGGACGATTTCTCGGTCTACGACGACGGATTGAATTCTTGTCTTGACTGCCTAGACCGAGTCCTTCAGCGATGCATTGAGGTTCGCCTGGTATTATCTTGGGAGAAGAGTCACTTCATGGTGACTCAAGGGACGGTGCTTGGCCACATCATCTCCAACAGGGGCATGGAGGTTGATCCGGCCAAGGTGGATGTCATTAGCAAACTCGCACCACCGTCCATCTTGCGGCAGTTACAGTCTTTTCTGGGGCACGTTGGTTTCTACCGACGATTCATTCGTGATTTCCGTAGGGTTGCCTGACCGTTGACTGATCTGCTGATGAAAGACACCGAGTTCCTTGTCGATGACAAGCGCCTTTCGTCATTTGAGACTCTCAAGAGATGTGTGATAGAGGCTCCTATCCTTCAGCCACCTGATTGATCTCTCCCATCCGAGATCATGACGGACACCTCCGATTTCGCCATGGGGGCCGTGCTAGGATAGAGGAGGGATGGAGTCCCTTTTGCTATTCACTACGCTAGCCGTACATTGGATGCCGCGCAACGGAACTACACAGTCACAGAGAAAGAGATGCTAGCCGTAGTTTTTGCCTTGGATAAGTTCAGATCGTACATTATCGGATCTAGAGTGACCATCTTTACTGATCATACCACCATCAGGTACCTCATAGCAAAGAAGGATGCCAAAGCTAGATTGTCCAGATGGATCCTTCTACTCCAGGAGTTTGATATAGAGATTAAGGATAAGCCTGGAGTCAAGAATGTGGTGGCGGATCATCTCTCCCGATTGGAGCATCTTGAGGATTCTGAGCAGATTGACCCTATTTGTGAGACCTTCCCAGATGAGGCGATCCTTGCTATCGCCTCGCTCCCATGGTATGCCGATATTGTGAACTATCTTGTCGCCAAGAAAGTTCCACAAGATTGGCCCAGGCAGAAACTTGAGACCTTCCTCGCGAAGGCCAAGTTTTACCATTGGGAGGATCCCATCCTTTACCATGAGGGAGGGGATAGTATCTGGCGTAGGTGCATTCCTCAGGAGGAGCACCATAGCGTCCTTACTTACTACCACAAGCTGGAGGCAGGAGGACATCATTCAGGGAGGAAAATGGCACAGAAAGTGCTCCAATCCGGCCTATGGTGGCCTACTCTCTTCAAGGACTCTCATGAGTTCGTGAAGAGATGTACTGACTGTCAGAGGATGGGTACTTGTGGACAGCGTGATATGATGCCGATGCAGCCCATACACTTCTGTGAGGTTTTTAACGCATGGGGCATCAATTTCATGGGTCCATTCCCTAAGAGTCAGGGATTTGAGTACATTCTGTTGGCCGTTGATTATGTGAGTCGTTGGGTTGAGGCCATCCCCGCCCGAACCGCAGATGCTAGGACTGTTTGCAGATTTTTGAGGAAGAATATTATTTCACGGTTCAGGGTGCCTAGAGTTGATATCAGACGGGGGGTCTCATTTCGTCAACGACAAGGTAAAGGCCCTTGCGAGCGAGTTCAGCATAGACCATCGAGTTGCCACTCCATACCACCCTCATACGAATGGTCTTTCTGAAGTGTCGAACAGAGAGATCAAGACTATATTGCAGAAAGTCGTCCGCCTTAACCGAAAGGATTGGTCACAGCTTTTGGACTCGATCTTGTAGGCATATCGGACGTCTTTCAAGACTCCTTTGGGTACATATCCCTTTCGCCTCGTTCATGGAAAGCCATGCCATTTACCTGTTGAGCTGAGACACAGGTCACTTTGGGCAGTCACAGATATACTTTTGGATCCAGATAGTGTAGGAGATCAGAGGAGGGCGGAGTTAGTAGCCCTAGAGGAGCTTCGTGATACCGCCTTTTCAAACAACCTACATTATAAGGAGAGAGTGAAAGAGTGGCATGATTCTCATATCAGCCACAAGCAGTTTGAGCCAGGACAGAGAGTATGGCTGTTTGATGCTAGGCTTAGATTATTCCCAGGGAAGCTACAGAGCAAATGGAAGGGACCATATTTGGTGAGAAAGGTACACCACAATGGGAGTATTGACATATCTGAGTTGTCTTCTGAGAGTACCTTTCGAGTGAACGGCCAACGGCTCAAGCCATATCTAGATCATGAGCCGCGGGTCGTTGATGTTGCCCCTATTCACTTTGCGTGAGATGTGGTCTCTTGACTCACATCTATTGCATCTCACGCCTGATTATCACTGTTCTTCCAACCCGTATAGATCCAGTTGTCCATATCACTCTATTCTTTAGTCCCACATCCCTTTTCTCATCTTATAATTATGCTATACTTAGGGTGTACTTTATCCTAAGTATAGGGGGGATGTAGGACCTTCGGGTATTCTTTTGATTCTGTCTACACCTGTTTTGCTGCCTATACTTAGGGATATTTCACCCTAAGTATAGGGGGAGTAGACTCTGTACATCCTTCACTCGGATTTCCCTTCATGTACAACTTGTTATACTTAGGATTACTTGATCCTAAGTATAGGGGGAAAACACCGAGTTCTCCTCATTCTATTATTTGATTCATCTCTGTATATAGCCATTCCTTTTCACTTTCCTGTACTAAGCACGAGTTATGTACTCTTCATCACTCTTTATCACTCTGAGGACATCGTTCGAGCTAAGTATAGGGGGTGTGTATATATTTCATATATACTTTAGCCATAACTCGTACTTTGTGTGAGTATGTAAATAAACAAAAATGGCTAAAAATCCATAAAATTAAAAAATTTTCTCCCTTGTATATAAAATTCATCTTGCACATACCTATTTATTTATACAAATTATTTTTGTACAAATGATTGTAAAATAATTTGTGTAAAGGATTTGTAAATATTTTCATAACAAAATTTACGTATATAGTACAAAATTTTTGTAAAATGTTTTGAAAACAAAAAGTTTACAAAAACCTTGTGTAAATTCCTGTAAATATTTTGCAAAACTTCGCATTCATGCATACATCCATGTTTTCAAACATTTTTCAAAAATTTTGCATGATTGTAAATATTTGTAAAGTGCACATTTGTAAATAGAATCTTTGTAAATATTTGTATAGTTTTTCCTGGATTATAGTTGACATTTAAACTAGCCTGGAATTAAATTGGGAAATGGAGCTTGATTAAGATCTTAATCCACCTAATTCTAAGAGGAACCTTATAGGGCTTAGGGTTAAGGCTTTTCAGGTCCATTGGGACTTAATTCTTTGAGTCCGCTAGGCTATGAGCATATGTCATCTTGATGAGCCTAAGTAGAGCACTTAACAACACATGCATGACTCTCAGAGACAATGGCTTGACTTGCACTAGCACTTTACACATAGCTCTCCACGGATGAGGTGGTGAGGAGGCAGTTTCCTTTGGCTTGGGGTAGCATATGAGGGTAGTACTTCTAGGCGGAACCTCTCTTCTTCTTCTAGTGAAGGAAGTGCGTCTCAACTTGGTCTAGTGGTGATGAAGGCTAAAGACAGAAGTTGTGGGTTGCAATAAAGCTTCAAAAGAGGGATAGTCTACTAGCTCAAGAGGAAAAACTCCTTGTATATATGCTGCACCATGTAGATATGTTGTACAGTTACACAAAAAAAAGTGCAAAAATAAAAGAACTCCAAAAAAGGTGGTGGGTCGGATTGGAAATGTAATAATCCCACCGGAGTGTATATAGTCAAATAAAGCAAAGATTATGGTATATATGTTACATCTCATGAAGCTTGCAGCGGGAGACTCAACTACACTGGTTAGAGCTCCCAAGGATACATGGCTACACTGGCCATGGTCCATTCTCTTCTTCCCCATCTTCTTGAGCCGGTTGCACTTGAACTTAGAAGGGAATACCCCGCTTCTCGAGGAAAGAGTTGCTAGACCGAGGCATTAGAGTTACCAGGTTGGGGGAGGTTGTTTCTTTGTTACTTCTGAGGTGGGGAGCTACATATCACTTACACCATACAAGGAAAGATTCATGGTCATTAGAGTTTGTGTATGTAGACTTGTTCTGATCTGGTTTATTGAGGAGTCTTGTCCATAGATTGGTGGAACTTAGAGGCTGTTGAGTTTTAAACCTAAGTCTAAATAAGGTTCCGACACATTAATAATCCAAAGATCTGATCGAGCTCCACATTACGATTTAATGAAGGCAAGTTTAATAATAAGCCTATATTCTCCTCGTTTTCTTTTTCTTTCTCTTTTTCACTTCTTTTTCAAATAAGTGTTTGCTAAGGGACTAGCAAAGTTAAGTATAGGGGGGTGATGAATACCCATTAATCACTCTTTATTCTTTTATTTTAGCTACAAAACCTTTGCCAAACACATGTATATTCATGTAAATACAAATAATTATCAAAGAACATGCATTGTGTAAAAATAAAGAGTTAGCATGTTTTTGTGCATAAATAAAAGAATAAAGAGATAAAAGAAAAAGAGGGAGATATTTAGAATAAATATTGAGCGACCTAATCCCAAGGGAGGGCTCAGCATGGCCTGACCGCATAAAAACCAAAGTAGAGAGAGATAAGGAAGCTCACACTTGTGTAAATATACCTGTGTATAAATAAATAAAATATTTTCCTCTAAATAAAAATGGGTTTATACGTGTATTTTTGTAAATACAAAATTTAATATAAAAATGAGAAAAATTAAAAAGAAAATAAAAATAACCTTCCTTGTATATATACCATGTACATACTTGTATATATCTATTTTTTTACCCCTGTAAATAAATAATAAAAATAAAATAAAAATATCAAAATATTCCAAATTCTATACTATAAATAAATAAAATATAAAATTGGAATAATTTATATAAAAATAAATAATTAAAAATCGAAAATATAAAAAATACATATATATATATACACATGTATATAAAAATAATATTTTGTAAATACCTAAATTATATTTCAAAAAGTTAAATAAAAATCACAAAAAAATAGTTTAAAATAAAAGAAACATTTTTCATGTTTTGACATTTGTGAAATTCGACCATTTTCTATTTATTATTATTTTCTAAATAATTAATACGTGGCAGCATCTCACTGGTCCACATGGGATGTTGACCCCCGGTCAACTCCCCCCGGAACACAGTCCTCCGGATCCGAGTTTTTGACCCGACTTCTCCTAATTATTGCACCTCGATCCGAGATCCAAATCCGCTAACCCCGGGTCCTAATCCGACCTTGATCAACCCTGACCCACGCCCGGAGTGGGTTTTGGGGATCCGCGCTCCGATCAGCTCGCCCGAACTCCTTCTAGCCGGACCCCTAGGACTATATAGCAGCAGCTCCGCCCGCGCATTCACTGATCTTTGGCTCCCCATTTCCCTACCCAGGACCTCCACCACCTTCGCCTGAGTGACAGCTCGCGATTGGCGGTGTCGCAGCGAGGAGAGAGTGCTCGGACCATCGATCCGGCGACCTTGCGCCGCCGTGAACCGCCACCTACGTGGTGGTCGAGCCTTGGGCATTGACGACCCTCGAGGCAAGGACCAGGAGCTTCAACAGCTTCCCCCCAGTCGACCTCGACCATCAGGTAACCTTAGATCTTCATATTTTTCGCTAATTTCTGTGTACCCCCAAATCGCCCCGTCGCCGTCGACCTTCGATTCCGGCTACACCCGTCACTATCTTGATCATCGGAGTCGACCTTCACCATCGCCCTTCTTCCACGCACGTTCTACACCCATCCATTCAACCCTGTTCGCATAGGAACTGGGATTGGAGCTCCTCCGCTGTCGCTTCGCCGGAGCTCCCCCATCTCGACGCACCGTCCACCCCCATTGCCTCTAACCGGGTCGAGGAACTTTGCCCTCGACCCAAGAGTGCTTCTGTGTGGTTTTGCAGGTCAGAGGAGGACCATCTGAGGTCCCCCACATCCAACACAGGAGCTTGAGCTCCACCGTCATCGCCTGGGCATCTCGGAGCCCCTTGGCGTCATCGGAAGGGCTCTTCAGACGTGGGAGGCTCCAACGATTCTTCTCCGATCATCCGCAGCCCCCGAGGAGGTCCACCGTGCGCGCATCGGGCTGGCGAAGTTTGCCGGCCACCTGTTCTTCCTGGATCTTCCCCGACCGTCAGTTTCGCCTTCATTTGCCAGATTAGACACGGACCGTCCGATCAGGGTGAAGAAGAGGCCCAGCAGCTACCGTCGGATCAGACACGTGGCCTCTTCTCCACCCTCCATCCAACGAGGGTTAGCGCCAACTGCTCTCGACCGTTGATCACTCCACGTGGCGCACCCTCCACCGTTGGATCAGAGCCGAGTCCCCTTGTTGAGGTGCCATCGATCCTTCACCGTCCGATCAGTTACGTGGCACCGTCTCAACCATCCGATCATAATAAGGGGTAATTTTACTTAGGCCCCTCTTGCTTTGTCGTTTACGCTCTAGTCCTGTAAATATTTTATCAAGTTTATTTTAGTTTGGTAAAATTGCATAGAGGACCTGTTAGTTTCTTATATTTGCATTTCTACCCCTGCCTGTTGTGAACACGTGCTTCGACACGTGAATTTTGGTGAAATTGCATTTCGTGGGCTGTACTTTCTGATTGTTAATGAATAAGAAATATTTTTATATATTTGCAAATATGCCCCTGTGAGTGTTTTAATTGTGCATGTGCCGAATATAGTGGGCTTTTTATACTTTTATCCCTAGACTTTTAGTACGTGTTACTAATAGGTCCAAGGACTTAAGTTTCGTTACAAATAGGTCCCTGAGTGCCCCAGCGTGCCTCGCACGTGTATATTTGGGATTTTTGCACCGGACCCCCCGAGCTTCCAGTTGTGTTACTTTTAGGCCCTTGAAAGATATTTTTATTACGATCAGGTCCCTGTGCACTGTGGGCTCTTGGTTGTTTTAAATAAAATATCAAATCTATCCAAATCAAGTTAAGTTTTGACACGTTGCTCCTGCCACTGTGTAGAATTTTTACTAATTTTTGGGAAATTTTTAGAGCCCTTTTATTATTTTTAAAAATTCAAAATTTCCCATTTCTCTTACTGCCCGGATATAAAATTCACAAAAAATATTAAAACATCTTCAAAAATTACAAAAAATTCAGAATTAGTTTGTTTTGTTGTGTTTGATTTTCTGACCAATTTGGTCATTTTGAACTTATAAAATTATAAAAATTAAACAACACTGAAAAACTTATAAAAATTCCTATAATTCGTAGAAAAACCAAAAATTAGTAATTCTTTTTCCTTATTATTCATTTTTATTCATACTTTACAGGAAAATTACCTCCAGGCCTTGAAACAACCATTTAGTATTTTTAAATGGTTGTATAAGCCTGACTGGACAGTTTCTTTGGTTTTCTGCCTTGTTTCATTTTTATAAAATTCCCTAAAAATCAGAAAATTTTCAAAAATTAACCAAAAATAGTAAAAATTATAAAAATCATAAAAATATTTTTATTGGAATTTTTGGAGATTTTTAGAGTAGTTAAATAATTTGTTGTTTGTGCTTGTCTATATTGTTTTCTTATTTTCTTTATCATTTAAAAATCCAAAAAAAATTTGAAAATATTAAAAAATCCACCAAAAATTTGGTTGTCTATATTTTATCCATTCTTAGACTACTTCGTAGGCCGCAAGACCATCACGTGCTCCTCGAGTTCGACCCTGGGTGCTATACCAGGTTAATATCATAGCGAGACCGCTACTTGATTTTTATCGTGTTTTGATCTTTGTTTGGTGGTCTGATCTTTTTATTGTTGAGCTCTGAGTCCCAAGTGACTGAGGTCACAATGACCTTAGTTATTCCTTTATCTTAGTCGTTCGGGCGGCTCATCAGTTGACCCCAAGGACTATGACCTTGATGAAACTATTAGAGATTTTTGCTATTTGTTGGATTCAACTGAGACCCGAGAATTCCTCTCCAAGGAGGAAGACTCTGAAAGCATTTTCCTTGGAGCTCCTTCTTCTGGTACTTGGAGATGTGTTGATGATATCCGTGGGATTTACACGATTGACACCTTTGAGCGGAGAGCAGACATTGATGACATTGATAAGGACGAATTTGATTTGATTGATTTTTTAATGAATTAAATCCTTTTGATGAGAATGATGATCCAATTGATACTTTATAGGACGAGCATGATTCGACTACTTCCATAGATGAGTTCATTCTTTTTTATTTTAATCTAGGAGAGAATCACCAGGCTGGACTTGACTCTTCTTTCGATGATGAGTTAGGGCCTTTTTACTTTGATGACATCTACGAGACACCCAATGCCAGAACTAACCACACTTCTTGTACTGACTTGTCTGTGCCTTCTCACTCTAGGACCACTGAGGATCTTCACTAGGTCAATCTTGATCATCTTCTGTATACCAAGGACCTCGATATCGACCGCCATCTTATTAGATCCATTCCTCAACGGTCCTGTAAGAAGATCTGCTTTCTACCTTCTCGATCTTTGTATATCCATCCTCTTGTATATTTACTTTCGTTTACTTCCGTCCATCTCCCATATTGCTCATCCAACCCATTCTCGTGTGTTACCTTGTTTAGGATGTACTTTGTCCTAAGTATAGAGGGGTGGACAGGGCTAGTGTTCTTGATTCGTTCCATTTCATCACTCTTGTTGTTGCATATACTTAGGGCTCGGTTACCCTAAGTATAGGGGGAGTGATGTATACATTATATTCGATCTCTTCTTCTATCTTCATCTATCTTTTTTTCTTTTCTTCTTTTCCTTTTCATTTTTCTTTTTCTACCTAAAAGGCGTCGCCCCCTTTTGTCGGTCTTCTATACTTAGGACGTACTTTGTCCTAAGTATAGGGGTGTTCACCCCGAGTTCTTTCATTCTTTGATCCTCTCCATTGTCTCTTCTTCTTGTCTATACTTAGGGATATCTTACCCTTATAGGGAGAGACAATATGAGTACAATCTATTCATTCCCACCCTTGACCTCCATGCCTTGTACACAGTTTGCTATACTTAGGATTATTTAATCCTAAGTATAGGGGGACGTTTGACTTCTTATTCATTCATTCATTTCTTTATTTGTTTATTCCTTAGTATTTTCAATACCCAGTACGAGTTATATCTCCTCTTTTTTCTCTCTGATCTATGAGGACATTGCTCAAGCTAAGTATAGGGGGTCGTATATAATACATAAATACTTTACCCATAACTTGTATTTTCTTATTTTTAATAATAAATATGGCTAAAATACTGTCTAAAATACTATAAATTTCATTAAAATCACTCAATAAAAATATGCATATTATTCCTCAAATTCTTTTTGTATTTACTAATGAATAAATCATGTAAAAATATTTTTTTACAAAACGTTGAAAATAGTTTTAAATTATTTTTGAAAAATATTTGGAAAATATTTTCTTTATTATTTTCAACCTTTGTGAAAATATTTTGTTTGTAAAATTTATTTTCATTGGGTGAAATAAAATATTTGGATAATGATTTGCGAATGGTTTGAAAATGGTTGCAAAAATATTTTGAAAAATCTATATATACTGTTTGAAAAATCTTTGCAAAAAGATTTTCAAATTTTTGTAAAAATTGTTTGTAAAAATTATTTTAGTCTTTAGTTTTCAGAATATTTGTAAAATCATTTTCATATAAGTTTGATGAATATATATACATCACACTAAAATTCTTTATAAAATTGTATAAATATATCTATAAAAATGATCACATATCCCTTGTAAATTCTTGAAAATCCAACCCTCGTGTGAATATTTGTACGTATTTTTAGTCAAAATCTTTTGTTTTCAAAAATCACAAAAACATTTCCAAAACTTAAAATCCAAAAAACATTTAAAAAATGTTTTTGAAAAATACCAAATAATTGCATGTGCATCATCTTTTTCAAAAATCCATAAAAAAGTTCAAAATTTAAAATTGCATCACAAAAATCTTTTCTGCATTATATATAGCATTTGCATAGCATTCACATTTTTCAGACTGTGTTTGATAATTGAACTAGTCTAAGTAAAATCCGAAGATTGGAGCTTGGTTGGATCTTAAAATCTACCTAATTAAAGGAACCTCGTAGGAGCTGGAATTGAGGTACTTCAGGTCTAGTTGACTTTATTCTTTGAGAATCACGAGACTTGGTTTAATGGATTCTTGATTGCCTAAATAGAGTATTTCGGAGCACACACATGACTCTTGTTGATAATAACCTAACTTGGACACCTATACCTTTCACTTGGCTTAACTCAGTTGGAGTGTTGATGGGATTGGATTTGCCGGTATGAGACATGCAGAAGTGGAAACATTTGTCCTCGTCTAGGGAGGGAAGTACACCCCAACCTGTCCAATAGCAAAGTTGTCTAAACACATGAGAGTGCGGGTTGCAATAATGCTTCAAAAGAAGGATAGTCTACTCGTTCAAGAGGAAAACCTCCTTATGTAAATGTTGCTATATATAGTATTTCAAACAAAAAAATTCAAAATGCAAAAACTCTAAAAAAGTGGACAAGCCTGATTGAAAATAAAATACCTTCCGGAGCGTATATTATAGACAATAAGAAAGCTTGATCTTCGAAGTCAAATCATGTGATCCTACAGCTGTATGACTTGACTACACTGGTCATGCATCCAAGGATAAGTAGCTACACTGGCTACCATTCATTCTTCTCTTCACCCCCTCCTCTTGAGATGGTTGTCACTTGAACTTAGAAGGGAATACCCGACTCCTCGAGGAAGGAGTTTCTAGATTGGGGAATTACTGAGTTGTCATGCTGGAGAAGTCGGTCTCTTTATCATTCTAGTTGTGAGGAGCCACTATCAAATACACTGTACAAGTTAGATTCATAGTCATAAGGGTTTGGGTATGAGTTGAAGTATTGTGACTTGACTTTTTGAGGACACTTGATCACAGTTTTGGGATTCTCGAAGGCTGTTGTATTTCAAATCTGATTCCCAATAAGTTTCGGCCCGGACTAAAATTCCGTAGGTCGGACTTAAGCTCCAGACTTTGACTTTATGAAGACAAGTTTGACAATTAAAAGTAATCCACTTTCTTTCTTTTTCTTTTCTTTCTTTTAATTTTTCTACACTTATTGTATAAGTGTTTCCTAGGTACTAGCAAAGTCAAGTATACGGGAGTGATGAATCTCCATTTCATCACCTTTATTCTATTATTTTGGCCTTAAAAACCCTAGTAAATGCACGTAAATACCTTTAATTTGCATAAATTACCATTCATCCCTTGTTTTATAAATTGTGTATAAAATACCTTTTTAATGTAAAAGTTATAGAATAAAGAAAAGAAAGTAAAAATAATAAAATATCAAAGATATTTTTTGATCCTAAACCTCAAGATCTAGGCATCTTGATGACTAGGTTGACAAGGAAACAAGTAGGCAGAGATAAGGGCCAATAATACAATAAAATTCTCATTTATTATTCATTATTTATGCATTTTTGGAGTCTATTTTATTCTCTACTTTTTACACGTCAAATAAAGAAACTTTATACATGAAAGTTGTAGATAGTAATATATAAGAAAATACAAAATTGATTTCATAGAAAAATAATATACAATGTAAAAAAATATACTTTGAATAAGATTTCAGAATCTCAACTTCTCAGACCCATATCTCTTAAATAAAAACTAAAAATATATCAAAATCACCTTTAATTATATATAAATTTTAATAATCTATTTAATGAAGGTGGTTTTTTATTTTTTAGAGTTAAGTGTGAAAGTTAGGTTTTGGACCCCTATTGTACATTATACCCAATTAAAATATTCATTTTATTTATTCTTTATTATTTTTTATATTTTTATATTTTTATAATATTGTAAATATTATTTATAATACATGTACATATTAAAACTAAAATAAAACCATAAAGAAAACATCAAAATAAAATAGGTATATAAAATACATAAATGAATATACAATAACTATACCTATATAATAAGTATGCTTATTTAAGTATATATATTATATAAAAAATATAATAAAAATATATTTAAGTTTATAAAAATAAGTTATACTTTTATAAAATAATAAAATAAAATAAAAAAATAAAAAAATACAAAATACAAAATAAAAATACTTTAAAACATAGATAAATATACCTATAATTAAACCCTAATAACTTACTTGTAATTAAACTCCTCTAAAGAAATAAATTAAAATCATGATAAAATACTTTATAAAATAATAAACATTTTTTATTTATAATTTTATTTTAATAAAATTTTTGTTATTTTTTATGTTTCTAACTAATTTCAGACATGTTTTTTCTGGTTGGTCCACATGGACCATCCAGGGGGCGTTAAGAGTTGACCTCGATCAACACCTCTGACACCCAGCCTAGCCTCTGACGCCTAGTGCTTTGACCACTTGTTCTCCTTTTTCCCTAATCGATGCAAGCATCGATTCAGGTTGATTTCTTGACGACTTTTCCACCTCGTTCATTGGTGATTCACGCCGACACATTTTGTCGAGCATGGGATTACTGATGCACGCAGTGTGCCTCAATCTTCCTATCCTCTTATCTGCCAGTACAAAACCCAAGATCCGACTTCTTTTGATTTTTCAACCCTTTTGACCTATATTTGGACCCCCTCTTGTATGCTCGGGATCGACGCGGGTGACAGGTGCATCTCCAGTTGCTCGAAGCGAGTCCAGGCAAAGGTAGAGGTGCTTCCTCCCATCTCCAGCGAGCTCCGCCTCGGTGAGGTGCATCTCGTGGTCCAGTTCTTCTCAAGGTTCTTTTTCTTTATTCTTGTACCGCACATCCATCTCTTAATTTACACATTTAAATTAATTTTTAATCACGAGTTTTAATATTGGTCACCTTCAAAGTTCACTCGAGCTAGCCTCTAGTGAATCCTTTCTGTCATGATCCCCCTATTGAACGACCCACCTATTTCCTTCATGGAGAGTTGAGGCATTTTGCCTTGACCCATTAACCTCTTTTTTTTGCAGGTTTCGAAGCCTCATTCATAGCCGGAGCATTTATGGTGGTCTGCATGAGGTTCTTAAAGCGCCATAGCTTCGACAGACTCGTGCGAGCCCTCCAACTTTCGCTAGAGGCTTTGAAGCTTCCAACACACAGAGGAAGACCCCAAGCACCATCTGGGCCATTTTGGAGCGTTAAAGAATGATGAAGGAGGCTGACTTAGCCGTAGGAAGTTCGTCTCGTTGTGCCTTTTCCCCAGTTCATCCATCACCTTCCTCTACCGTCGGATTGGGCCTGTTCTTCCAAACGTACAACAGCCGCCTGGTCATGCTTCATCATCACTATCAGATCAAGAGCTGGGATTTAATCCCAACCATCCAAGCGAAGCGGCGTCGGTACGTGAGAGGCTGACACATGGCAAATGAAGAAAGATTCACCATCCGTTCCTGCCTGTATTAGGTATTTTGCATCCTACACCGAATGTATTTTTGCATTTAATAATTAGTCCTAAAATATCCATCCGTTGTTTATTATATTTTATTATATTTGCATAACCCCCTTTCCCCCGAACTATCTTTATTTGCATTCCATTCCATTCCACATCACCTCACGTGCAGTCGTACATGAGGTAACTTGGAAATTTTGCTAGCGTGCCCTTAGATTCTTCTTTATTTCATTTTGGCCCTGGAACTTTTTAATTCAATTATAAAGCTTTGCAAAATTTGTAGGAATGCCCCTGGACTTGATTTTATTTACATTTACGCCTCTGCCAATCTGGCAATTTTTGTATGCTTTGCCTAATTATTTAAAATAACAAATCAACTCCAAAAATTCCACAAAAATATGTTTAGTTTCTTGGATGCCTGATGTTTTACACCACATATTTATTTTTGCATTTTAGGAACTTTAGTTGTTTTATAAAAATAAATAGAGCACCCTTTTTCCTTATCAATGATATAAAATACATAAAAAATACAATTTTTTTGAAAAAGTCCAAAAAATAGTTTCTGTATTTATTTATTTAGTTATTTTACAACTTCAGACCAAAAATCACTAAAAATATATTAAGGAAAATAATTAAATATGAAAAAGCCCAAAATCCCTTATAAAAATATATAAAATTCCTAAAGATTCCAAAAATATCTTTTTATATTTTACAATTTTCTTTATAATATTATCTACATATTGAAAATTCTGGACTTAATTTTCTATTTTTAATTTCCATTTCAATTTCAGCATATTTATATAATCCCTTATTTGGGATATTTTTGACTTAAAAATATATAAAAATTAGCAAAGTTTTCTAAAAAATCATAAAAATAGTAAGAAAATACTTGAAATCCCAAAAAATTGTATTTTCTTTATTTTGATTTTTTGTATTAGTATTTATATCCATATTAGTCTATATTGTATATATAAACTATATATATATATCTAAATTATATTTTAAAAGAAAAATAAATATAAAATTATAGAAATATAAAAAGAAATTATAAAATTATAAAATTAAAACAAATAAAAAAGAAAATGAAAATAAAAAAATATGAAAAATAAAAACCTGCATAAAAACATATAGACAAAGAAGCACAATCACATAGCTTGCACATTATTGCATAATCTATCCATTTTGCTTCCTGAGTTCAACCTCTACATACTTGCATACTATACACATCTATTGTAGAGTTATAATAAATTTAACTCCACATTTGCTTTTGATTTCTTGATTATATTGTTGGTTAATTATTATTTGAAGTTGGGTTTCGTGAGCGGTCAACACATCGACTGGATCTCTCGCCTTGTGAGATTTCTAGACTCTCGCAAAATCCTCTTCAACAGTGTGCCCACATCTCGAATTTCTCCCAAGGACCACATGAGTCCATTCATGAAGCTTGGGAGAGATTCAAGGACATACAAGAGAAGTGCCCCCACCATGACATCCCTAGGATCAACATGATCCAACACTTTGGGGGGCTCACAAAAAAAATCCAAAGGCTAATAGATGTTGCATGTGGTGGATCTCACTTTAGCAAGGATGAAGACATCATATGGCAGTTTTTTGAGGAAATGACTGAAGGAGAGGCTGCACTGTCTTCATCCCATGCATAGTAGAAGCAACTCCAGATCCACCACAAGACCATTAACATGGCATCATCCCATGATGAGTATAGGGATGAGAGCTCCAACTTGAGTATCATGGGGAACCATATGTCCAAGATGGACATCATCAAGAAACAATTACTTGAGCTTGAGAAGTTAGTGACGAGACATGAACACCCTATGTTAATTACGTGGAATTAATGATTAAAATATACGTTCTATGTGGGAAATCAAGATTAATCAAAAATCACTTAATTAATCTATCGATTAAAGCGAGCGTTCAATTTATATTTTACTTAGGCAAGAAGGTTGAAATTAGGGAGACAGTTGTCTCCTTAGGTTTGTTAATAAACGATATAGAATTTAGATTTTCAAAGAAGCATTTTTAAACTTTTTTATGCAATGAATAAATGAAATGCAAATTCCAGCAAGTTTAGGGGTTAAAATGCAATTTCCGATCAAACGATATCCAAAAATCCCAAAACTTGGCTAGAATATGAAGAATGATGAAATTAATACACATATTTTTTTGGAAATTTTTGGTGTAATATGAATTAATTATGGATTAAATATTCAAATAATGTGATTTTCCGCAAACTAATTTTAATAAATAAAGGACTAATTTAGTTTTCTGAAAAAAATTATCTTAGATAATTCTATGTGTGAAGGAGCCCAGGAAAATTAGGAGATCCTAAATACGATGGGGCTACAATCTATTAAAAATACATTACTCAAATCACCACTTATTTTATTTCGACCTCGATATGCTTGTAAATTCCATGAAATTTAGGACAATGTAGAACACAATTAAATCTATCTACTATGAAGTTTTGGTAATTTTCGGAGGAATGCCTAATTTAATATTGTTTTCAGAACACATAATAGGTAAAATTATGCAGTTTTCCATTACATTAAATAAACCACAACTCAGAAAAAATAAATAAATGTTGACAAGGTAAAGAAATAATTGAGATACAATATGCGAATTTTGGAATTAAATAAGATGAAAAAATGATGTTTAAATTACAAGTCAAATGCACGGGTCTAAATGTAATATAGAATTATAATAATTGAAATGAAATAGCGCAAAACTTGCTTCTTTAATTACCAGAACCCACGAGGGGCAACTTGCATTTTTTTCTCGAACAGGTCGTGCGTTGCACATGGCTGTTGGAGCGGGGGCCTCTTGCAATTTCATGAACTACAGAGGACATCAATGCAATTTTTCCCTTTTTGCACATGCTACGCATGTGGAAATGCCTTGATGCATCATCTGGTTCTACTAAGGTATCTTGTGCAAATGTTACCCACGCTTATATGCCTCGCATGTAAGGGGATCTCTAGGGAAGCAGGTGATGAATCTTTATTTCATCACCTTTATATTATTTTGGCCTTAAAACCCTAGTTAATACATGTAAATATCCTTAATTTGTACAAATTAGCATTCGTCCTTTGTTGTATAAAATATTATATAAAATACTGTTTTAATACCAAAATTATAGAATAAAGAAAAAAAGAAAAGAAAAATAATAAAATTCCCAAAGTATTTTATGACCCTAAACCCCGAGACATAGGCATCTTGTTGACTGGGTCAAAAAGGAATAAAGTAGGGGGAGATAAGGGCTAGAAATCCAATAAAATTCCCGTTTATTCGTTCATTATTTGTTCATTTTTAGGACCTATTTTATTTTCCATTTTTATGATTCAAATAAATAAATTTGTAATGAAAGTTGTAGATGATGATATATAGAAAAATACAAAATATTTTACACAAAAATATTATATAGTGTAAAAGATATACTCTAAATAAGATTCCAAAATCCCAACTTCCCAGACCCATATCTCTCAAACAAAAACTCAAAATATATCAAAATCACTATAATTGTATATAACTTTTAATAACCTATTTAATGAAAGTGGTTCCATATTTTTCGGAGTTAAGGTGCGAAAGTTAGGTTTTGGACCCCTATTGTACATTATACCCGATTAAAGTATTCAATTTATTTATTATATATTATTTTTATATTTTTATAATTTTGTAAATATTATTTGTAACATATGTACCTATTAAAACTATAATAAAACC
Organism: Ottelia alismoides; assembly: GCA_037367405.1. NCBI lineage: Eukaryota > Viridiplantae > Streptophyta > Magnoliopsida > Alismatales > Hydrocharitaceae > Ottelia > Ottelia alismoides. The sequence continues at coordinate 540,412 of JAZKJV010004813.1, read as the reverse complement.
CTCAATAAAATACTAAAATAAAATATGTGTACATAATATGTAGATCAAATATTAATAATTATACTGATATAATAAATATACGTATTTATTTAAGTGTATATATTATATCAGAGAAACTATAAAAATATATATTTATGTATATAATAATAAGTTATACTTTTATAAAATAAAAAATAATAGAATTAAAATTACAAAAAATAAAAGACCTAAAACTTAGATGAATATACCTATAATTACACTTATAAAATTAACTTGTAATTAAATACCTCTAAAAAATAAATAAAAATAATAATAACATACTACTCAAAATAATGAACATTTTTTATTTAAAAACTTAAAATTAATAAAATCATTTTATATTTAATATTGAATTTTCGATTCATTTGTGGCATGTTTTTTTCTGGTTGGTCTAGGTGGACCAACTAGGTCTCTACGCAAGTTTACCTCGGTCAATTCTTTGACCGAGGTGCTAACCCTTGTTAGACCTACTTTTGGCCTCGTTTCTTGATTTTTTACACGCAGCTGGTTTCACCGATCAGCCTGGATTCCTTCATACCTTTTTCTCCCTGATCCTCCCTCATGTACGCCCAGGTATTATCTCGATCCATGGATCACTGATTCCCCAGCCATGCCTCGTTCTTTAGCCCCATTTCCCCACGCTGTACAAAACCACCTTTGACCCATGCTTCCCATTTTGAACCACTTTGGCCCTCTTTTTCTCCTCCTTTGTGCGCCCGTAAGCTTGTGCATGGTGACAACATCCTCGTTGAGCATCTAGGTGGATCGAAGGAGTTGGTTCTGGGTGTTTCCACCACCTTTGGCCATTGCCAATGTCAAGGTGCTCCATCTGCCGGCCTTGCGTCAGTCGAGGTTTACTTTATTGTCATGTAGCTTAGTTGTAGTGCCTAGGTTAATTTCTTTCCTTTAATTCGTATTTTTACTATGTGATTTAGCATTAAAACTGACATCGCAGTTCTCTGGAGTACAACTCCGGCAAACCCTTCCCATCTTACAATTACCTTTCCTTGACGTGCCAAACCACCTCCCACACCTTCCCTCTCGCTTCCCTATGACTCACCCCACTCCAGACCAACTGATCTTCCACAGATTAGAACTCGGTGTCCCATCTCCATCGCATTGCCAGAGCACCTTCATCCGAGCCACCCAGACACCTCACCTACACTAGCAAGACCTCGGAGCCCCTTTTTTCTTGTCGTGCATTACCTACAGTATCTGGAGGCCAACAGACCCTCAGGGGGTCGATTTTTGCGCAAACGGAGGTAAATGGAGCCTCTTGTCCTTTGCATCACTGCGAGTAGGTGCAACAAAGCTTGGGCTTTTTTTGAGCCTTCAGCGAGCATCCTAGGTGGTGAGTGGACTGCGTCACCCTCGATCGAAGCCTGGAAGAACAAGAGTTCTTCCCTATTCTTCCAAGTGTCTTCAACGTTGTTCGATTGACCGACCACACCAGATAGAATCTGTCGTTCGATCAATCAGAGCTTCAACCATCGATCATCTTCAAGCGATCTAATCTCCACCGTTGGATCGCGAATCGTCATCGTCAGACGTGGGTTCGACACGTTCATACATGGCTCCATCTAGCCGTTGGACCGTATGCATAGGACTGAGTATTTTGCACTTTTAACCCATTCATTTTTGTATTCAAATATTAGAACTGAAACGTTCCTCTTCCGTTGAAATAATTTTGTAGTATTTACAATTAAGCCCCTAAACTTTTATTATTTGCACTTTAGTCCTCTGACAGCTCACCTCACGTGGCCATCCATATGAGGTACGTATTTTGTATTTAATTCAGTAAATTTTCAATCCAGTTATAATATTTTGTAAAAATGCATAGAGACCCTCGTACTTTATTTTATTTACATATATGCCCCTGTTAGCCAATGTATTTTTGTGTATTTGCTTTCTCTATTAAAAATAGCTATTGTGCTCCAAAAAATTACCAAAAATAGACTTAGGTGCTTATTCTAGTGGTTTCATGATGCAATTTTGTTTTTCATTTTAAAACATTTTTTATTTTTATTAAAAATAAAAAGATCACAATTTTGCCCTGCTTAGCTTATAAAATACTTAAAAATATAAAATTAAAAATTCCAAAAAATAGATTTTGTGTTTAGTTATTTATTATCTAGAAATTTAAAACCCTTAAAAATGCAAAAGATCAAAAAGTCCAAAATCAAGTATAAAAAGATAAAAATTCATAAAAATCCTAAAAAATTATATTTCTATTTTATATTTTTCTCTATATTCTTATCATCTATATATTAAAATTGATTTTTAAAATTTTGGATTTACTTTTCTATTTTTAATTTCCATTTCAACTTTATCTTATTATTTTATCCCTTGTTAAGCTTTTTTAACTTTAAAAAAATATAAAAATATCAAAAATAACTAAAAAAATCACAAAAATAGTAAAAAATTATTTTAACCCAAAAATATTTAATTCTTCAATTTTCCTTTATATTTAGTTGTATTTAAATTCTTTTTATCCTACATTGTGTATATCACCATATATATTCTTATATTACTCATTTACAAAAAAGAAATTAAAAATATAAAAATATAAAAAGAAAATATAAATCACAGATAAAATACAAAATTATAAAACAAAAATAAAAAATAAAAATAAAACATACATAAAAAGAATAGACAAAGAATTACACAATTGGTTTTGTGTATTTTATTGCTCGATTTATCTAGTTTGCTCCCTGTGTTCGACCTCTACATACTTGAACACCATACACCTCAATTGTAGAGATAATAAATTCTAATCTATGCATTTACTTTCATTGTTTAAATTGTTTGTGGGTTAATTGTTGTCTGAAGATTGGGTTTTTCATGGGTCATCATAGCGACTGTCTCCACCTCATGTAAGGCATATTTAGACCCGCAAAAAATCCTCTGCAACAGATGGCGCTATTGCCAGAGAGCAACTACATATAGATTGGTCTTATACATTTGTGACTTCTTTGTCTCTTTTATCTAAATTTTTGCTTCATTTATTTTCTCTTTTATTTGATATTAATTGTTGAATTGTCTACTAATCTAAAAAAATTGTGCCTTTAACCTAACTCTAAATCAAACAAGACAAAAAGATCGAACTTTCACGATCTCTACCGAGTTGAGTAGGTGCATTGAGGGATGTGTTTTGTTGTGTATGCATTTGTATGTGATTGCTTGTGTGCATATCGATCTTTCTACGCATTTGTGCCTTTTTATTCATATCTTTTGACTTGACCCTCATGCTCTCCCGACCATTTTCTCTTATTTCAGAGATGGACACCTGGAGCGATTTTTGTGTAGATCTTGCGGATCCCTCATACCCTCCAACCTGTCCACCTCCATTTTATCAAGAGGATTTTCCTCTTGATTTTTCTTATTATGTATATCCGCATCATCCTCGATTTTAGACCTCGTATTTTTTCCTGCCTCCACCTTTACATTTTCCACCTCCACACTCACTCAAGACTGATCTGCTGGAGTCACCTTTCATGGGATCCACACTTGAGCATTTGACCCAGATGATGGAGCATATGCAACAAAGGATTGATGAACTCACTAGTATAAATAAGAGCAACCATTATACTCCACCATTTAATGATATGGATTCATTTGAGTATTCTTACGAGAGCTTGAAATCGCCCAAAATATTTAAAAATGAGAAAAAATAAAAAATAAAAAAAGATTTTGGGAGACACATTGTTGATTCATCTTGTAAGGAAAGGACCCCAATGACAGATCATTCACCCACACATCCTTTCACATCTTGTCCTACCTTTGACCCCGAGGTCGACACTGTATAGACTGCTCTTAGTCATCCTTGTGTAGATGCTGATTCTGAACTCCTCCCTTGTATGTTGGAGATCCACAAATTCAAAAAGATGTTGACTGAACCCTAAGTGGTGGCCACCATTCATGAAATCATTAAATCCCCACTTCACAGGCCATGATGCATTTATCTGCTCCTCAACCCAAGAAGAGAAAGTAGAGGAGTAGATCTGAGCACCATATTTTGACCATGGCCACTACCCATGCCATCACCCGCCGCCCATTCTCTAGGAAAGGGAACACTGCTACACCATTCATTAGATGCACTATTTCTGACTTTTCAGGTGATCAAACTCTCCTTGACCATGGTGCTTCGATTAACTCATACCCTTCTTAATGGTACAACCTCTTCACTTAGGGCCTCTCAAGAAATCAGGATGATAGTCCAATTTGCTGATGGATCTATCAAGATGCTGAAGGGTATTCTAGAAAATGTTGTTATTTGGATTTAGGGCATGGGCTACATTGTTGATTTTGTTGTATTGCCCATTTAGACCTCCACTGGGGAGCCCTCTCCAATCATCCTGAGACGACCCTTTCTTGCCTCTATGAGAGTCGTTATTGATTATGGATAAGGAGAGATTCACTTCTGTCCTGATGGCGAGAGCGCTGTGATCATCATTACTCCTATCGCAACCTAGAGACCTGCATCTAATATGATCACACCTATTTTAGTCGGCTTCGAGGACTATGACCTTGATGAGACGATCATAGATTTTTGCTATATGTTAGATTCTACTGAGACCCGAGTACTCCTCTCCAAGGAGGAAGACTCGAAAAGCATAGACCTTGGAGTTCCCTCTTCTAGTTTTTGCGATGCGTTGATAACATCTGCGGGATTTACACGATTGACACTTTTGGGCGGAGGGCAGACTTGGATGAGACTGAGAAGGTCGAATTTGATTTGATTGATTTTGTTAATGAATTTGGGTCTTTTGATGAGAACGATGATCCGGTTGAGACTTTAGAGGATGAACATGACTCAACTACTTCCGCAGACGAGTTCGTTCCTTTTTATTTTGACCTAGTAGAGACTTGCATGGCTGGACTTGACTTTACTTCTTCCAATGATGAGTTTAAGTCTTTTCACTTTGATGATATATGCCAGACACCTAAGGCCAAACCTAGCCACACTACTTCCATTAACCCATCTGTGCCTCATCACCTGAGGACAACTTAAGATCTTCACCAGGTCGATCCTAATCGACTTCTGTCTATTGTGGACCCCGGTATCGACCTCGATCTTGTTAGATCCATTCCTCAACGATCTTGCAAGGAGGTTCGCTTTCTACCTTATTGACCATTGTACATCCATTCTCTTATATATTCGCTTTCGCCTAGCTTATTTCCATATACCATATCACTCATCCACCCCATTATCGTGTGTGCCTTGATTAGGACATACTTTGCCCTAAGTATAGGGGGTGGACGAGCCGAGTGTTCTTTCTTCATTCCGTTTCATCACTTTTGTTATTACCTATACTTAGGGCTCTTTTACCCTAAGTATAGGGGGAGTGATGTGTACATTCTCTTCGATCTCTTCTTCTATCGACATTTGTCTTTTCTTATTTTCATTCTCAGTTTTCTTTTTCTACCAAGAAGGTGCCACCACTTTTTGTCAATCTTCTATACTTAGGACGTACTTTGTCCTAAGTATAAGGGTGTGTGCACATCAAGTTCTTTCATTCTTTGATCCTCTCCACCATCTCCTCTTCTTGTCTATACTTAGGGATATCTTACCCTAAGTATAAGGGGAGACAATCTGAGTACAATCTGTTCATTCCCACCCTTGACCCTCCCTACTTTGTGTACAATCTGTTATACTTAGGACTATTTGATCCTAAGTATAGGGGGGACGGTCGACTTCTCATATGTTCATTCATTCCGTATTCATTTATTCTTTAGGCTTTTCTATACTCAGTACGAGTTATATCTTCTCTTTTCTCTCTGATCTATGAGGACATAGCTCAAGCTTAGTATAGGGGGGTTGTATATACTACGTATATACTTTAGCCATAACTCGTACTTTCATATTTTTAATAATAAATATGTCTAAAATTCTGTATAAAATACTATCTAATACACTATTAAATTCATTAAAATCACTTAATAAAGGATGTTTATTATTCCTCAAACTCTTTTTTATTTATGACGAATCCATGATTCATTATATCAATCTACTGATATTAGCAAAATCCCCAAGTAAAATCTCAAATAAATGTCTATAAAATCAATACATTAACAATATGATGCTTGTAAATAAAATACACTAATTAGTATGTGTTATATTGTACAAAATAAATTAACAATAAAAAGCCCCAAAATAAAGGAGTTTTTCACCTATAAATAGCCCAAAACTTCATGTATTTTTAATAATTTCATTTCAACTCCTTTTGGCTAATTCTTTCTCTGACTTGTTTATATAAATGTATAAAAAATATAAAAATAAAAAATAAATTCCACCTTAAATAAATACTCTTACACCTCAAAGAGAAAAAGCCGTAAAGTCCAACTTCCCGATCAAATTCCCGCTCCCTATGAACTCTAAATTCACCAAACTCACTTTTAAAGTTTAAGTTAGAAAATTACCTATCCAATGAAAGTAGTTCACTAAAATCGGAGCTCGTTTGCAAAAGTTGAGTTTTGGGACCTCGTTATATATTGTACATAATGTAATAAATTTGACTTTGATATTTTTGTGCACACACTGTTGTTTGTTGCATTTTATTTTGTTGATATTTATGAAATTATTTTGTAAATATATTTCATTGAAAATACAAAAAAGTTAAAACTAGAAAGTAAAAAAATTCCATGTACATAGTATTTTTATGGACCTACTTTGTAAATCTTCCATTTTATTTTCTTCTTTATTTTATTCTCTCATTTAAAGTAGGATATAATTTATTTTTTATTTAATTTCCATTCTCTACAATAACCACCCATTCAACTCCAACACTCCACCATTTTTTAACTTCTAATTCAACTCCACCATTTTATTAACCTCCCCTCCACCACTGTCATAACTTCTCATTTTTTTCTCTTTTTATACATCCCATCCTCCTCATTTTGCACTTGATCCATCTTTATGTGAAGAGATCTAGTTCTCAGAGTTGAATCGGTGACAATGACACAACCACGATCGAGCGATGACAGCCTTCTCTCCGGTGAGATTCGTTGGCTTCTTGACCAACATTGCAGCCGCATCCATGCGTTGCCCGAGCTAATTGCTCGTCGGCAATTCGAGCAAAGATCGTGCTTCTCGTGAGCACACCTTAGGCGACCGCTTTCACTGTAGGTATTTTTCTTTTCAATTTTCGTTATCGTTGTTATTTTTGCAAATTTCTTCTCACATCACATCACTTTATCATATTCATCTCCATCATATTATTTCCATCACCACATTCACCACACCATCATTCTCATCTTTTGTTTGTGTTTCCTATTTAAGAAAACCCAAAAAAATAAAAAATCTAAAAATAAAAAAATCCATTCACAACAGCAAAAAAATAAAAAACAAAAAAAACAAGAAGCAGGTGTCCGACCCCCTTCCTCCACCACCGGCCACTGCCTTCGCCGCAGACCGTGCCTCCGCCTGCGTCACCCCATCGTCGATCGCTGCACCCATCGCCCGGAGCGGGTCTCCTGCTCTCTTGCGACCCCGCAGCACCAACGGTTCCCCCTATGTGACACCCCACACCCTGGTAGCCGTGCCTCCGCCAGCCCTGTCTACCGTAGTGCCTCGTCGCCATTGTAGCCACTCCTCCATGCCGTGCTGCTCCACCACTCCACCAACCCACCGTCGGCATGCAACGTTGTCCCCGCCACACCGCTCCACATCACCAACGTGCCCTAGTCGCTGCACGAGGAAGAAGGTTAAAACTTTTTTATTATTCTTGTAAAAATTATATTAATTTTATTTCATGTTTTTATTATTGCAAAAAAAGGCCCCTGTACATAGTTGTTTGTAAGTTTTTCATTTCTGTATTTTTGCACGAACACTCCTGTGTTTGCTTATTAATTTGGACATCGATTTCACATCATTTATCTTAATGAAAAATGTCATGATGTTGAGCAACTAATTGTGTATCATTTGGATATTTATTTGTATTTTTGTGATTTATGATTAATTAATTAAAATTATTCAAGTGAAATTCTGAATATTTTACCCACTTTAAGCTTTTAAATTCACACTTCATCGTGGTTGCTCTAAAAATTCCACAAAAATTATAACTGATGCTTTGAAAGCTTAAATTATTATCCAAATTTCATCTAAATTGGAGTTGTCCTGTGACTTAAATAAATTATAGAGTGATTTTATTTATTGATTTTTAATTAAATTCATACATATTATTTTTGTGAAATTCCAACTCTCTTGTATTGTGAATATAAATATCTTAATAAGAAAAATAGGTTTTTGGATGACTTGATAATGTGGATTTATTAGGAGTTAAGTACTCACTATCACTCTATTTTAAGTAAAAAATCCATAAAAAAATCATATTTTGTTAGAAAAACTACAAAAAATAACTGTAGCCTCCTTTTATCATGTGTATGTTCTAGTAAAATTTTCATAATTTTTGCATTCTATTTGTGTGAAAAATAGCGTAAAAACCCATAAAAGTGTGCTTTTTTCATTGTTCCATTTTAACCCTTAAAATTCCAAAAAAATATGTTTGGCATTCATCATTGAATTAAGTTTCTAGAAAAAAAATATAATTTATCTAAATTGGACTAATTTCACATTAGAATTAATTTGGTTAAGTTGTATGTTTTCGTAGTATCTTTATTCACCCGCATATTACATTTCGTATTATTTTTGCATTAAAAAATACAAAAAATCTGCATTGAAAACCTAGACCTAAGTTTTTGAATTAACCCGAAGTTGTTCCTTTGCCTCCCTGTGTTCGACCCCGAACTTACCTGGGATATAAATTTAAGCCGAGTCCTCTTCACAGAGATATTTGATTCGGTTCTGAACGATACGCTAAGTATCTGTATTACAATGAGTACAAACTACATCAAGTATTTAGAGGACCCATCAATTTACTGATAATAAATCAGGTAAAAATATTTTTTACAAAATGTTTTAAAAAATAGTTTGAAATTCTTTTTGAAAAATCTTTTGGAAATGTTTTGCTAAATATTTTCAATCTTTATAAAAATATTTTGTTTGGAAATCTTCTTTTATCTTTCTAAAAAAATCTTTGAAAAATGTTTTGTAAATGGTTTGAAAAATGGTTGCAAAAATATTTTGAAAAATCTATATATACTGTTTGAAAAACCTTTGCAAAATGATTTTCAAATGTGTGTAAATGCTTAAAAAAATTGTTTGTAAAAATTATTTTGGACTATAGTTTTCAAAATTGTTTGTAAAATCATTTTCAAATGAAGTTGAGGAATATATACATCACACTAAAGTTCTTTACTAAATGTATGTACCTATCTATAAAAAGGATCACATATCCTTCCAACTCTAGTAAATATAAGATGCATCCACGTGTAAATATTTGTACTAGGTTTTATTCCAAAAATCTTTTGTATTAATAAACCGCAAAAAACATTTGCAAAACCAAAAATACAAAAAACATTTGCAAATTCCTTTTGAAAAAATTCATAAAAATTTGCAAAGCCTTTTTGAAAAATCCACAAAAAGTTCAAAACTTTTAAAATTACATCACAAAAATATTTTATGCATTGTATATAGCATTCTCATAGTATTCACATTTTTTGGGTTGAGTTTGATAACTGAACAAGTCTAAGTAAAATCGAAGATTGGAGCTTGGTTGGACAATAAATCTACCTAATCATAGGAATCTTATAGGAATTGGAATTGAGGTACTTCATGTCTAGTTGATTTAATTCTTTGAGAATCGTGAGACTTGGTTCAATGGATTCTTGACTGCCTAAGTAGAGTATTTCAGAGCACAACACGACTCTTGTCAATAATGACCTAACTTGGACATCTACACCTTTCACTTAGCTCAACTCAGTTGGAGTGGTGAGGGGATTGGATTTGCTGGTATGAGACGCACACAAGTGGAAACATTTGTCCTCACCTAGGGAGGGAAGTGCAACCCAATCTGTCTAGTGGAAGAGACGTCTACATATAGGAGAGTGTGGGTTACAATAATGCTTTAAAAGAGGGATAGCCTACTAGCTCAAGAGGAAAAGCTCCTTATGTAAATACTGTTGTATATAGTATTTCAAAAAAAAAAGAAAAGAAAAAAGAAAAAAATCAAAAAAGAAAAAAATCCAAAAAGTGGACATGCCTGAATGAAAATAAAATGCCTACCAGAGTGTACATATTTGTTTAGAAAATAAGCAAGCATGAGTTTCGAAGTCATATCATGTGAGCCTGCTGTTGGATGACTTAACTATACTAGTCTTGCATCCTTGGATAGGTAGCTACACTGATTGCCGTCCTTTCTTCTCTTCACCCCCTCCTCTTGAGCTGGTTATCACTTGAACGTAGAAGGGAATTCCCCGTTCCTCAATGAAGGAGTTGTTGGATTGGTGAATCATTGGGTTGTCATGCTGGAGAAGTCAGTCTCTTTGTCATTTCAGTTAGTGGGAGCCACTATCACATACACTGTACAAGTAAGATTCATAGTCATAAGGGTTCCTAGCTATTGAGGATACTTGAGCAGATTTTTGGGATTCTCGAAGGCTGCTATATTTTAAATTCGATTCCAAATAAGGTTCCGCCCGCACTAAAATTCCAAAAGTTTGACTTAAGCTCTAAACTTTGATTTTGTGAAGACAAGTTTGAAAATTAAACTTAATCCATTTTCTTTTGTTTTCTTTTCTTTATTTTTCATTTTCTGCACTTGTTGCATAAGTGTTTGCTAGGGACTATCTAAGGCAACTATGGGGGGGGGGGTGATGAATCTCCATTTCACCACCTTTATTCTATCATTTTGGCCTTAAAAACCCTACCTAATGCATGTAAATACCCTTAATCTATACAAATTAGCATCCATCCTTTGTTGTATAAATATTGTATAAAATACCATTTTTAATACCAAAATTATAGAATAAAAAAAGAAAAGGAATAAAATGTCAAAGGTATTTTATGAACCTAAACCCCGAGACCTAGGCATCTTGATGACTGGGTCGACAAGGAATAAAGTAGGGAAAGATAAGGGCCAAAAATCCAATAAAAATGCCGTTTATTCATTCATTAGTTGTTCATTTTTGGGACCTATTTTATTTTCATTTTTTATACTTCAAATAAATAAACTTTGAACATGAAAGTTGTAGATAATGATATATTGAAAAATATAAAATTGAGTTTACAGAAAAATAATATACACTGTAAAAGATATACTCTAAATAAGATTCCAAAATCCTAACTTTCCAGATCCATATCTCTCAAATAAAAACTCAAAATATATCAAAATCATTTTAAATGTACGTCTTTTAGTAAGATATTTAACGAAGGTGGTTTCATATTTTTTTGGAGTTAAAGTGTTAAAGTTAGGTCTTGGACCCATATTGTACATTTTGCCCAATTAAAATTTTCATTTTATTTATTCTTTATTATTTTCATAATTTTATAATTTTTTAATTTTGTAAATATTATTTGTAACATATGTATATATTAAAAATAAAATTAAACACTCAATAAAATACTACAATAAAGTGTGTGTACATAATACATATGAAATGCCAATAATTATACCTATATAATAAAAATACAAATTTATTTAAGTGTATATATTAAATCAGAAAAATAAAAAAATATATTTGTGTATATAAAAATAATTTTAAAAATATTGTATTATTTCATAAAATAATAAAAATAAAAATAAAAAAATAACAAAATAAAAATAAAAGACCTACAATATAGATGACTATACATATAATTACACCTCTAAAAATTAACTTGTAATTAAATTCATTTTAAAAATAAAAAATAATTATAAAATACTATAGAAAACAATGAACATTTTCTATTTTATAACTTAAATTAATAAATCATTTTTTAGATTTATTGATGAATTTCGAATTCATTTCTAGCATGGTTTTTTCTGGTTTGTCCACATGGAACAACCAGATCTCTACGCTAGTTGACCTCGGTCAACTCTCTGATCGAGGTGCTAGCCCTTGTCAGACTTGGTTTTTGGCCTCATTTCTCGATTTTTTTCCACGCCACTCTTTTCACCAATTGGCCTGGATTCCTTCATACCTTTTTCTCCTTGATTCACCCTCATGCATGCCCATGTATTACCTCGATCCATGGATCATAGATTCGCCAGCCATGCCTCGTTCTTTGGTCCCATTTCCTCACACTGTACAAAACCACCTTCGACCTTCCTTCCCATTTTGAACCCTTTTTACCCTCTTTTTCTCCTCCTTTGCGCGTCTGTAAGCTTGAGGATAGTGGCACCATCCTCGATGAGCACCTAGGTGGATCGAAGGAGTTGGCTCTATGTGTTTCCATCACCTCCGGCCATCGCCGCCGTCGAGGTCCTCCATCTCTTGGACTTGCATCAGTCGAGGTTTGCTTTCTTGCCCTGTAGCTTAGTTGGAGTGCCTAGGTTAATTTCTTTCCTTTAGTTTGTATTTTTACTATGTGATTTAGCGTTAAAATCGACCATCGTAGTTTGCTCGAGCACAACTCTGGTGAACTCTTTTGGTCATGCTCCAGATGTTCCAAACTACCTCTCATACCTTCCCTCTCGCTTCCCTATGCCTCGCCCCACTCCAGACCAACTGATCTTCTCCATATCAGAACCTGGTGCTCCATCTGCACCACATCACCCATACTTCTTACGTACGTCAACAAGCGGATGGTGCTTGTTCTATCTGGTGCGGTCGGTCAATCGGACGATGCTGAAAACACTTGGAAGAACAAGGAAGAACTCTCGTTCTTCCAAGCTTCGATCGAGGGTGGTGCGGTCCTCCGACCATTGGGATGCTCATGAAGCTTGGGATCCATTTTGAGACTTCTATGAGCATCCCAATGGTCGGAGGACCGCACCACCCTCGATCGAAGCTTGGAAGAACGAGAGTTCTTCCTTGTTCTTCCAAGTGTTTTCAGCATCGTCCGATTGACCGACCGCACCAGATAGAACAAGCACCATCCGATTGATCAGAGCTTCAGCCATCGATTGTCTTCGGGTGATCTAATCTCCACTGTCGGATCGCGAACTGTCATCATGAGAAGTGGGCTCGACACATGTATAAGTGGCTCCATCCAGCCATTGGCCCATGTGCATAGGACTGGGTATTTTGCACTTTTGACCTGATCATTTTTGTATTTAAATATTAAAACTTAAACATTCCTGTGTCATTGAAACAGTTTTACAATATTTGTACTTAGGCCCCTGAACTTTTGTTATTTACAATTTATTCCTCCACCAGCTCTCTTCACATGGGCATCCACGTGAGGTGCACATTTTGAACAGAGGCCCTTGCAGCTTTGGATATTTGTATTTAATCTAGTAATTTTTTAATCCAGTAACTTTTTAATCCAATTATAATATTTTCTAAAAATTACATAGAGACCTTCATACTTTATTTTATTTACATATATGCCCATTTTAGTCAATGCATTTTTGCATGTTTGCTTGATTTATTAAAAATAGCTAGGTGATCCAAAAAATCACCAAATATAAACTTAGGTGCCTGCTGTAGTGCAGTTCTACGCTACAATTTTGCTTTTCATTTTTGGCATTTTAATATTTATTAATAATCAAAACAACACAATTTTTTTCATGTCTAGCTTATAAAATATTTAAAAATATAAAATCTTTTTAAAAATTCGGAAAAAATAGATTTTGTATTTACTTATTTATTGTCAAACTCCAGAAATTTTAAACCCTATATATAAAAAAGAAAATACAAAAAATAAAAAACTCCAAAATCTTGTATAAAAAAATAAAAAATCCATACAAAACATAAAAATAGATTTTTTCTATTGTATAATTTCCTCTATATTATTATCTATATATTAAAATTTATTTGGAAAATTGTAGACTTAATTTTTTATTTTTAATTTCCATTTTAATTTTGTCTTATTATTTTACCTAGTTTTAAGTTTTTTTCAACTTTAAAATATATAAAATTAGCAAAAATAACCAAAAAATGATAAAATAGTAGAAAACTATTTAAAACCCAAAAATATGCAATTATGTATTTTCCTTTATATTTAGTTATGTTTATATTCTTATTATCCTACATTATGTATATCACCTTATATATTCTTATATTACTCATTTATAAAAAGGAAATTAAAACCTAAAAAAAATAAAATATATAGCTATAAAATCAAAAACAAAATACAAATTATAAAACAAAAATAAATTAAAAAATAAAAAAATTTAAAACCCACTTAAAAAGAATAGACAAAGAATCACACAATCGGTTTCGTGCATTTTTGGCTCAGTCTATCAAGTTTGCTCCCTGTGTTCGACCTCTACATACATGCACACGATACACATCTATTGTCGAGTTACAATAAATTTTAACTCCAAAATTTACTTTCATTGCTTGAATTGTTTGTGGGTTAATTGTTGTTTGAAGATTGGGTTTCTTGCGGGTTGCCACAACGATTGCGTCTCCACCTTGTGTAAGACATATTTAGACCCATGAAAAATCATCTTCAAGAGCAGGTACGTAGGCCGGGGAGTTCAAGGGCATGCGTAGGGTCTGCACGCGGTAAGTCAATGACGGTTGTGGCCTTGACGGAGGCGACTGGAGCTAGCGAAAGTGAGGGCTCAACCGACACACAGCCGAGCTCTGAATTGACGGGAAGTTGCGAGCTTGGCGGAAGGCGGTTGTAGTCCGATGGAGATGTTTTAGTGCCGCTGTGTGGGAGAGGTTGACACGGAGAAGGTCGTTGGTGACTCGGTCAAGGAAGCGGTGAAAGCTGATGGAGTGGGGTTTGTGTGGGATCGATGGTATTCGCAACATGTGTCGACATTAGATATGAAGCGTAGCTCTATTGTGGATGGGGAAGGTGATTTGTGAGCGACGAAGGTTGTGGTTCGAGGGGGATGAGTGGAGCGAGAAGATGGAGGCGACGATGGGTGTTTGAATACGAGTGGACACTAATGTAGATGGAAATGGTTTTGGAGAGAAGAACGGAGAAGAAAAGTAGTATAGGAAAAGAGAAAAAGAGAGAGGAAGAGGAATAAGGAGGAGGAAGGAAGAGAGGAATGGTTCGTCAGAGTGGTTGAAGTTCTGATCGTGATATATGGCTCTAGATCTTGGCCTCAAGCGGTGGGGTGGAGGGCCGTGATGTTAGGCAGTTGTTGGGCATGGCTGCAACATAAAAAATGGTCCATGGATCTCATCAGGTCGGAGAATGTGAGCTGTCATCGCCTTGAGAGATGTCCCGAGGTCTGTCAGAATTGGGGGATTGAAGCTGGCGGGTGTTCCTCTCGCATAGGCATATGGGGGTGTGACGAGGTTGAGGTGCCCCTTTTATGGGTAGTTATGACATGTGTGGGAAGCTGTAGTCATGGATGACCGTTAGGGGGAAGAGAGGGACCCGTGTCGTGTGACGATTGGAGGTGCTGCACCGTATGCAGGGGTGGTTGGATCATGCAGAGGGATTGCAGGTGGTTAGGGTCGATTGAAGTGAGAGGGGAAGTAGAGAAGGAGGAGGGAGTGGAAGGTTTGGCCATATGAATAGGAGAGAGAGGGAGGAATAAGTGAGGGAGATGGATGGGTCCTACACCGTTTGCTCGCCGCACTCAAGGGGCGGGATGATAATGGGAGGAATCACATAGGAGACAGAGGAAAGAAGAAGCACCACATTGTGCATAGAGAGGCAACCACATGGTAGGAAAAATGAAAGTATTAAACAATAATAAAAGAAATAAAGAAATAAAAATAAATTAATAACTAATAATTAATAACATAACTATAAATAAAATAAATAATAATAGTAATTAACATAATACATAGATAAAATATATAAATAATAAAATAAATGGAAATTAGTAAATAAAAATACATAAAGTATAAAATAACATAAAATGGGGGTGACACATGGCAGCTCCAGGAGCTGCCATGTGTCACTCCCAAAAAAATGGAAATTAAATCCAAAGAAAATTAGAAAAGAAATAACAAAATGGTCTAATAAAAAAATGATCAACATAAAAGTTGTTCGTCTCAATGATATCTACAACTTTCATAAATAACCTAAAATAAAAATAAATCATCAGTACAAAAAGTATTTTTGGTGGTATCCTATAGATATATAATGCCACATTTTTTGTGTTTTGAGATTTTTGTTAGTTTTAAATAAGATAAAAAATCAAAATAAAATCTAATAAAATATAAAATAAATGTTTACAACTTAGTCTATTTTTCGGATTTTTAATAATTAAGAAAATAAAAAATAAAACAAGGAAGACTTTTATACAAACTATATATACAAACTCAAAGTGATTTATTTCCTTCAGTTTTTGCTTCAATTTTTATTTAGATATTTACACATTTTATTAAAACAATAATCAAAGAAAATAAATGCAAAATAAATAAATAAAAAAAGATTATGTTTGTACATAAAATAATAAGGTCAATTTAATCAATATGTACAATATACAATAAGGGTCCAAAACCAAAGTTTCACATACCAACTCTGATTCTTTTGAATTTGGTCTTGCTTTGAAGGTAATTTAATTTACATTAATTTAAAAAGTGAGTAGGGGTCCATAGGAAACTGCATGAGAGTGATAATCATGTTTAAAGGTTCATAGTCTCAAACTAGGGTTCGGGTTTTATTGGTCTATTTTACAAGTTAGTATTTTTTGGAAATTTTCATATATTAGTGTTAGTAATATGTGTACAATAGTTGATTTTATTCAATTCCTAGTTAGTGAAGAATAGATAAAAATATCGGAAAATATAACATAATACATGTGATATTTATAAGAGAATTTGGCTTGTTATTTAATGCAAAAATGCATGCTAAAATGCAGATATTAATTCTAAGTGCATGAATGGTAAAAATGAAAAATAAATGGTGTAATTCAACTACTTACTCGAGAACAAAGCTCTATTTTCAATTTTTAGAGTGATGAATCATAGATTCATCAACACCCTATACTTAAACCTTGCTCGTCCCTGAGCAACTAAAATGAAATGCTGAAGTGAAATGAATTTGGGTTTCACACCAAGGTCATGAATAAAAGGTGAAAATGGAGTTCAACTCGACTTTTGGATTAATAGCGTAACAAAACCTTATTGGAAATATGATTAAAGACCTAACAACCTTTAAGTTACATAAGTCTCTATTCAGGTCGCCTTAACAGTCAGGTCAGAATAAGTCCTCATACGCAAATTCTGATGACTATGAATCGTACTTGTACTGTATAAGCGAAATATAGCTCTCCACATTAGAAATGGAAAAGAAACAACTTCCTCTAATAAGGTAACCCTAATTCCCCGGTCTAGCTACTCTTTCCTCGAGGAGCTGGGTATTCCCTTTTAAGTTCAAATGCAATCGGTTCAAGAAGAGGGGGGTAGAGAAGAGAATGGACTATCATTAGTGTAGTCACATGTCCGTGGAGCTTGACCAGTGTAGCCAAGTCTCTAGTTGCAGGCTTCCTTGGTATGAGACTTTGAAACATATACCTTGCTTGTTCATATTTTTCTCCGACAGGAATTTTTATTTATTTACTTTTTGCCCATCTAATTTTTGGAGATTTTTTTATTTTTTTTGAACATATATACAAATATGCAACACGTACATAATGCATTTTTCTTCATGAGAAGTAGACTATCCATCTTTTGAATCTTTATTGCAACCCACAACATACGTCGTTAGATGTCAGCACCGCTAGGCTATGTTGAGACACACTGGCCAGTTATTGTGACTACGAATGATTCCACTTGCACGTTTCCCCAAGCAAAAGGATTCTGCCTTCTCACTACCTTATCAATGAAGAGTTATGTGCAAGGTGCTTATTCAAATTAGGTCATTATCTAAAAGAATCATGCGTGTGTATGAAATATTATACTTAGACAAATCAAGATGACATGGGAACATAATCTTGTGGACTTAAAGAATTAAGTTAAGACCTGAAAAGTCTCAACTCCAGCTCCTATAAGTGATGAGTCTCTGAATTATTATTTCTATACTCCCTTATTATCCTCGAACCACACGAGCTTTAAACCAAATCTTCATCAATTCCACATCTTTATTATCAATAAATCCTTCACTTGTAATTAACCCTAATTTCTGTATTTAAATTATCCATTTTATTTTCTTTATTTCTGCGTATTAAAACCACTAAAAATTGGAGTAAGTATTAAGTATTATAGACATATATTTTGGCTTTGAAAAGAAATTTAAAAATACAAAAAAAACAAAAGAATTAAAATCAAGTGTTTTTACATATTAAAAGTATTTTTTGTATAGTTGACTTCTTTTGACTTCTTGTTCAACGTAGAACTTATAGATCTCATCGAGATCTATAAATTATATGTTTTGACTTTTTTTTTCTAATTTAGCCTTCTTCTATTTATTTTCTAATTTCCTTTATTTTTCTCATTTTAAGTATTCTGATTGGGCCATGTGGTGCTCTCTAGAGATGCCAGGCGACCCGCTTCCCCTTACACCATGCACTACTCCTTTTTGTCGATGATCACCCTTCCCCCGCCTTTATCTCCATTGTCCCTTCCTTCTCACTTCTCAACCATTTGATTCACTGCTCTAGATGACATGCATACCATACCTTATCTCCTTCACATCTGCCATCATATGAAGGCACATCAAACGGATGAGATTCCCCCACGTTGCCTCCTCTTCCCTACCATTTAATCAACAACGTTGACCTCATCCAGACCATCCCTCTCCGCTCATCCCTCATCTGATGGATTAGATCTGATGATCAGATCTACAGCACTGTCTCGCGCCTCCGTTAGAGATGTTAGATTGAGAGATCCAACGACTCATCATCATAGCCCTCCTCCGGTAACCCCCCTTCTCATCAGGTGTTACACCTCTCTGACATTTTACCCCCTTCCTATTCTACCAACCCCATCCGACCACCTCCTCACGATCCAACATCGCCATTACGCAACCCCATCATCCACCATCCTCACGTAACCCCCAACTATTCAAAGCCCTCTCTTCATCACCATCTACGACCATTATAATCATCTCCACCACCACATGTAACCGACGAACTCCATCACCTATAAAGCCTCCATCTCTGTCCCAATTCCTCCTCGTCCACCATTCAAGGTTTAGACCCTAGTTGTCCTCCTCCACCTGTGATAGGGCAAAATGGAGTTGATTAGTGATCATGACTTCCATAAGCGGTGTCGACCCTTAGCTCACCACTCAAGTTACGATATCTCTAGGCACACTGACGAGCTCGCTAGAGTAGCTACCTTGAATGTGCGACGACCCGAGGTTCGATCTGAGCCTCATCTCAAGCTCTTCCTCCACCGATTACCATCTCCAACTGGGTAAGATCCTCCACCTCTTTTTACTCTAACTTCTTGTATTTTCCCCATGCACACACTCACCCTCTCTGATCACCAACCATTCCATCACCTCCATCATACTTCAATCTCCTTTGTCGGCCACTCCGATCGCCGCCTCCTTTCTTCAGAACTTCCATCACCTCCAGGACTCCTCCTCCACTAGAGGAAGAGGAGGACTCACTTCGGGCACCATCTTCTCCGCCACATTCACCCTCTATTCCATCCATCATCTTCAACTATGTGCTTCCATTAACCCCTACATGTATATATTCAATGGTCGGGCGCCTTGGAGGAGCTCCTATCTAGAGCTTCTTCTCCAGCAAGCATCCACATTCTTGCATTGTTGACACCTACCATCATCTCCTTGCCACACCGACATCTTCGCACAACATCTGGCTAGCTTCCCCAATTCTTAGTTGTTGTAAAGGAGCTTTCGGGAGTAAATGACCCCTCGTCGGAGTTCCAATTCCGACACCATCTTTGCGGTGGAGGGGAGAGCTCCAGATTTAGATGATACCGTTGGATGGCACCTACCTGACTGCCATCTAAACACCCTTATGCATCCACATCGCTCCGTCTGCCCCAACTGTCTCGATGGAGCTGATTCGCCTCCATGGCACCTCAGGCCAACATGTGGCCCAAGGCACCCGCACCGAGTCCGCACATGTGTAGTACATGTGATGGCTAGGAAAATTGCATCCATACCCTTCGACTTCCCCAAACATACAAAATGGCCTAGCCTAGGCGTGTGCACCTCACGTGCAATGCTTGGATTTTTTGCGAAATACCCCTGCTAGGTTTCTGAAATTGTAAATATATTTCTCAAGGGACTTTTTGTGATTATTTATGCATTTATTTTCATAGTTTTCCTTGAATTTATTCTCTTGAACTCTTTATTTAATTTCTTGAGAACACACACTCCTTTTTAGTTGATTTCAATTTCATTGGATTGCAAACTTTATTCTCTCCATGTTGGCATGATTATCTTTTCGGTCTAATGCAAAATATAATGTGATAAATTCTATATCTCTTATGTGTCACTTGTACTTATTTTAAATGACATGAATTATTGGTGTGCCTCAATTGATATTGATTTTCGCTCACTTTTGATTGCCCAATAAAATTGAACTATTTTAGGTAATATTTGCATCTGTGTCTTCATATCATTCTGCATCATTTCTAGCTTGTAGAAAACCAACTAAAAAAATGCATGGTTCTCCTCATTGCACTGTTTTCTCAATTTGCATAAACTTTATTTTTATCATATTATTTTGCCTTTGCACATTCTTTGCATATTATTTGTGTTGTGCATTGTAAATACATATGCAGATCTAGATATATGATTATACTCACTCAAAATTAAACGATAATTTTCGATAAAGAGAAGAGGAGGCTTGTGTCCTTGTGTTCGACCTTGGTATTCTTGCTATGTAAAAATTCTCCATATATTCAAATGTATGGTATTTAGTGGATTGAAATCCATCTCCTATACTTTAGATGTTGACTATTAAAGAGACGGATTTCAGGTTCATCAAATGTCACCATTACCGGGGACATAACTCATCCTTATTTGTTTATTGAATTTTATTGTATTATTTTGAGTCAATTATTTTAGAAAATTCAGGTCATCATGCTTTGTTTAGTTATGCATTATTCTCGATTTAAATTATTGATGTTTTTCCTAACATTTTCATTTGTGGTAGGGCCCCAAGAGATGGAGGATGCTCGATCTACATGGTGGCGTGGAATTGGGAGCTCCCGCTGCGAGGAGCCACAGAAGAGATTCAAGAGAAAATAAGAAATTCAATCAACATTCTGTTCACTCATTTTGTTTTCTATATAAGTGTAATATCTACATTTCTAGTGGTCCTCATTTGGGGGCTCTGAACTTGAACATTTCATGTGTTGTGTGGATCCCGTCTCACCAAGTCTAGGTGGGGCTTCACTTGAGTGTCGACCTAGGGCTAGGTACACGACTCTCAAAGATGTTTAATTTCCCTATCAGTTTTGCTTGCTTCTTAGGTTAAGATATACATAATTCACGAAATGCATGCACATCGCATCGCTTACCCAAATTAATTAAATTCTTTCACGTTAATAGAATCATGTTTAGGATGTTTTTTCTTCGACTTGCATGCATGTAGCATAAAACTTTAAATACATTATTGCACATGCATGGAGAATGTTGGAGGCACTATAAGTTCCTCTCTCAAGCATGCATCAAGGTTTTCACGAATGCATTGATTTTTCCCGATCTTCCCCTGATTTATCACTTAGGATATTAAATAAAATTTGGACTGGCCACCAGACGATGCTTGCTTGATTTGTGCTCACATTTGTACAGTGATAACCTAAGCATAAAATTGGGACTGTAATGAAAGTTGATTAAATAAAATGGAATAAAAACAACCTTGGAAAATGGGAGAGAAGTACCCTTATTATACACAACTTGTGATTGATTGTTGAGACGTGAGGACGTATACCTAGGATAGTGCCAAAAACCTATCTTTAAACCTACGTATAAGACTTCGATTTTGGATGATCACCAATAAAATGGACAAGATAAATACGACCAAACCTTCACGGTCCTCATGTATGTGTTGGTGAATCAAGGGTATTGCATGAATGATTGATCCTTGGATAACTATTCTACTTACCTCTCTTGTAATCCTATATGATCCACTCCCTCCCATCTCCACAGATCCATTCATCTTTATAAATCCACTCTCTCCCCTCTAACTCTACTAATCACCGGTTCCCCATACTTAATTCAACATCCAATAATTAGGCAGCTCTTCAGACTAAGTGTAGGGGAAACCCTGTACAGATTTGATCATTTACCATGGGTCTGTCCAGCCTTATTATATCCAATACTTAGGCTATTACCTAAGTATTAAATCCCATATTTATCAACGTTATTCTTTGATATTATCTCTCTAACATAAGATTATCATCAAGATTCAGTGTCAGTTAACATTAATTGTGTTTTATGTGTTGTAAATAACTAAGCCTAGTTATACTATATTATATAATATATTATTGTGCTATTATTTCATGTATTTCTTTCTTATTTAAGAATTGAATAAAAATAAGTATAATATTTTATTTAATAATTTAACTTGACTGGCCAGACATTTTCTTAACACATGCAAGCTCCTCACACCTAGAAGAAATCACGATGTGGAAACTTGATAACACATTGACTATTTTATGCTAGCAGTGAATTGATGCACTTACTAATAAGAAGATGCATGAGTAGTTTCCAACAGACTGAAGAGCGGAGGGAACAACAGGGCTACTTGAAAGACCGCATATGGTACTTGGCTTCTCACTGGGTACTGGATGATATAGGGTTTCTGTTATTGTTTGACTTAGTTAAGGATTTCTCGAAAACATCTGACTTCCATGTTAGTTAAATTATGACATATTAGAAGCAATGATTTAGTGTGCAGGCATGAGTGCTGAATCCCGGTATGATTAACAATAAAAAATACAAAAGAAAATAAGAGGAAATTGTTTCTATTGTTTTAATGTGTATTTAAATTTTATCTATGATTAGATGATCTCTTTTCTCATTGATTTCTTCATGAAAGTTGTAGATCTCATCGAGATCTACAACTTTCTTGTTTAACATATTTTCAAATTCATCCTCAAACTATTTTATTTCTAATTATCTCTGATTCTCCCATTTATCTTAATTTTGATTAGGCCATGTGGTGCCTCCACAACGGTCCTGGACTGCTTCCTTTGTTGCCACCCATCTATCATTTAAGTTGTCTCATCATTCGATCAGACGGACTGAATTCACCTCTTTCCTGCTGACGTGCGTCCTACTACCCTTGTTAATTTAATCAAATTAATGGTCAAATTAATAGTAGTGTTTGTTCGTTGTAGTCGGATAATAAGAGCAGATCAAAAACCACTTTTCATTAATGTTAAGTTAATCACGAGTGGCAAATTTATTTTACTTGGGCAAGGCCAAGGTCGAACTCAAGGAGGCAACTGTCTCCTTAGGTAAATTTTTAGCAAATTTCCAAGGTCGGATTTTCAGGTGATATTGTTTTGGTCTTTTTCAATATATTTTATGCAAGAAAGAAAAGACACATGTGAAATTAGGCCAATTTCCAAGTTAATTCAGAAAGATGTCAAATTGATTCCAAAAATTATGAAACTTGGCTAGATAGTGAAATATGATGAAATTAAGCTATATTAATTTTTTTGGAATTTTCTGACAGTAGATGAACTTACTATGAATTTGAAATGACAGCAAGGTGATATTGACTAAATTAATTTTAATAAATAAGAAATCACAATATTTTCAGATTAATAAACCTAAATTTCTTTGTGAAATGTACCTATTAAAAATTAATTAAGTAAATCACTAAATGATTTATTCAGGCCTCGAGATGCGTGAAAATGAGATGATTTTTATAAATAATGTAAACTTAATTATCCTCAGTCTAATGTAAATTTTTAGCAATTTTTGGGGTCACAAAGAAATTACTCCAAATTAATAGGCATAAATGAGCAAAATATGAGAAAATTTCACCATTTAATTAATAATAAAAACCACTACTTCCAAATAAATATGCCAAGTGTCACATATGAAAGAAGACAAATTAAGCTACACAATGCAATTTTCAAACTTGAAAAATGATTTAAAATGAATGCCTAAATATGCATGCAAAGACAGGGGCCTATTTGAAATTACAGAAAATAAAATTGACAAAAATAAAATGTGCTGATAGGGACTGATATGCAATTACCTATAATGTTGGGGGTGGATGAAAATTTCCCACAGAACACGTGCTCCTCACGTGGGGTCTCCTGGTAGGGACTGAAATGTAATTACGAATACTTCCAAGGGCCTCGCTGCAAAATACCCAGACCGCACGTGCCGACCACATGGGATCCCAGGATCAGTGGACTGCAGAGGCTCGAAAGGAGGCTCGGGGAAATCTGGAGGCTCGGACTTGGCTCGGAGTATCTTCGGGGGATCCGAGCCTGGTGGTTGGGGAAGAGGCTCGGATTGGGCGACGTTGCACAATGTGGACTGTGGATCAAGTGAAGATCCAACGGTTGCTGATGTCTGGAGATGTGGTGCGTCTGGATCCGTTAGATCTAATGAAGATCAACGGTGGACGTTGGCTACTGAGACGGAGGCGTGGACGATCAACGACCATTAGATCTAGATTGATCCAACAACATCTGGAGCGCGGGGGAGGCAGTGACGTGGAGTGCTCTAGGGTGTGGGATCCTCCTGATCCAACGGCTGCGGCTGATGGCGATGTGGATGGCTTCGAACCGTCCGATCAAGGGGATCGGACGGGTGCTGGGCTTCGTGCCCATCGGTCCACCGCCTCCTGCGGCGGAGAGGGCTGTGCTCCGGTGAAGGGTCTTGAGCTCTGCCTCCTCCTTGGGTCATTGATGAAGCTCGCTGGAGGTAGCTGAGAAGCTGGGGAGGGTCATGGAAGCGTCAGGTATCTGTCGTAGATCTCAGCTGAGGCTGGAGCAGTCTGGCGACCGATAGCGGTGAAGCTCGAGCTGAGCTCCGATGAAGTTCCAGCCAATGATGTGGATGTACCTGCAGGGGGTTAGCGGTATAACCGAGGCGTGCATCGTGTATGTGGCATCAACGTGAGTGAAGTGCGAGTCTTGAGGTGCGTAGTAGGGGTCCGGTGATCGAGGTCCACCAAGGTGGCGGAGCTCTCGTCGGCGTGAGGTGAAGTGTGTGGTCTGAGAAGATGGAAGGGTGGGTGAGGGTGCCGGCTCTGAGGTGAAGATCGGAGAACGGTCAGATGAAGGTGAAGTCGATTGGGGAAGGTGAATAAATTAAGAGAAAAAACAAGGAAAAGAAGAAGAAGATTGGGGAGGCGATGGAGGCGTCTATCTGGGAAATGGAGCTCGGATTCGTGCTCCCGGTCGTTGCTCGAAGGTCGGTTGAGGATACTGAGCTCGTACAGCTCACGACGGAGGCTGCGACACTAACGGGATGGCTGTGGATCTCGCCGGAGAAGAAGCCCGGTCTTCGCTCAACGTCACGTCGAATTACTGTCACCAAAATGAAGGTCGGAGCTTGGGGTTTCTCTCTGGAATGGCGGATGGGGCTGAAGGTGGATGCAGGCGGAGTATTTATAGGTTGGAGATGGCAGCGTAGGTGGTGACGTGGTGAAGTTGGTGGGCGTCGTGGAGCAAGGTGGAGGGCGTTCATGGTGAGCGAGTGAGTTGGAGAGGATGAGGGAAGAGTGGGGTGTGTCGTGGATGTGAAGGAAGGCGACGAGGGTGGTCGGAGTGGCTCCCGAAATAGAAAGGGTGTGACCCTCACGTACGGTGGGCGACGTGGGGTGCGAGGCAATCAGGAGGTAGATGATGACTTCCCTGCCGTTGGATCTTGCAATCCAATGGCTGAGACTAAGGCGCTATGGGGCGTCCAGGATTAAATCTAGGTGATGAGATCAATGGCGCGGGACGCACCACGTGGAGGGCGGAAGATGCGGTACTGGTGAGCGGTCAGGATGAAGTTTGGGGTTTTGATCGAAGGTTTACGATGGTGCCACGTGGAGGTCGTAAGTAAAGGTCGAAAGGGACGGTTGAGATGGGGTCTTAGGGATCTGATCGTGTGGTTCATGAGACAACACGTGGCACGCTAGATCTTAGGCAGAGATGGAGGGCTAAGATGAGATCTGGCTGTGATCGAAAGGTCCAGATGTAGCGCGAGATGGAGGACCAGGATTGAGGGCTTCTAGTGAAGATCGGAGGGCGCTTAGTGCAACACGTGTCGAGTAGAGGGTGAGGGGAGAAGGGACGACCCTGATTTGATCTGGGCTCGATCGAATGGCTGAGGAGAGCTGAGAGAATGGAAGGCTAAGATTGAGAGAGATGAAGAGATCAGACGGCGAAGATGACAGGGCGCGTGGTGCGCAAAGAAGCGTGCCGCGTGGCGCAATCAGAGGGCGCCACGTGGCCAGCTCTGAGTGGCTGAGAAATAAAATGAAGTTAGATAGAGAAGTAGCCCGAATTTGGAAATACACAAAACATGAAAGTTGTATATCTCGATGGGATCTATAAGTTTCATGTTGACTAAAAATGGAAATGAGGTCAAATATGATACAAAAATACAAGAGTACAAATATACATACATACATACATATATATATATATATATATATATAGTATACAAGGGGGCCCAAAAACCCAAGTTTTGCATACGAGCTCCAAATTGAATGAAATTGGTCTCATTTTAATGGTCTCTGGATGTGTATTAGTCTGAAGGTGAGTATACCTAATTCGGAGGTTGTATGCGGTGGATATTGGCATTCTAAGATCCAGGTTCTCCAACTGGGTTTGAGGCTTTATTGAGCAATTTACAGGATATGGATTTTTGGCCTTCTTCCCTATATTATTAACTAATAATGTACACTGTGTAGGGCAGTTGTTATTTAATTTTAGAGGGGCTATAAAATACCAATAATTAGGTGAATTATTGGTGTACATTTTACACGCAGATTTTACAAATGAATTGGCTTCTTATTTAATGCATATATGAATGCTAAAATGCATGTATTGTGGATTGATATATGAACGCTATTTATGCAAGATAAAGGGAAATATGATGCTAAATACTCAGGAACAAGGATCTATTTTCAACTTTAAGAGTGATGAATCACAGATTCATCAACCCCCTATACTTAAACCTTGCTCGTCCCCGAGCAACTAAATGAAATGCAAAAGTGAAATGATTTTGGGTTCCATACCAAGGTCATGAACAAAAGTTGAAAATGGAGCTTGACTCGACCTTTGGATTAATTGTGTGGCGGAACCTTATTGGGACCTAAACTTAGGACCTAACAGACTTCAAGTTCCACAAGTCTTCTATTCAAGACGCCTCAACAGTCAGGTCAGAACAAATCCTCATATGCAAATTTCTGATGACGATGATTCTTACTTGTACTGTGTAAGTGAAATGTAACTCTCCACATCAGAAATGGCTCAGAAATAGCCTCCTTTAACAAGGCGACTCAAATAACCCGGTCTAGTAACTCTTTCCTCAAGGAGCGGGGTATTCCCTTCTAAGTTCAAGTGCGACCAGCTCAAGAGGAGGGGGTGGAGAAAAGAATGGACGGTACCCAGTGTAGCTACCTATCCCGGGATGCCTGACCAGTGTAGCCAAGTCATCCAGCTGCAGACTTCTTGCTAATATACATACTCTGACAGGTATTTTACTTTCACTTTTTCCTATCTATTTTTAGGGTTCTTGCATTTTTTTTGAACTATATACAAGGTGCATGATGTACATCAGGAGTTTTTCCTCTTGAGCCAGTAGACTATCCCTCTTTTGAAGCATTATTGCAACCCACAGCGTCCTGTCCTCAGACGTCAACACCACCAGACTAGGTCGAGATGCACTACCCTCCCTAGAGGAGGACGGATGTTTCCACCTGTGTGCTACTCCAAGCTAAAGGATTCTACCTCCTCTCCACCTCATCAATGAAGAGCTACGTGCATGGTGCTTGTCCAAGTTAGGTCACTTTCTACAAGAATCATGCGTGTGCACGAGATATTCTACTTAGACTAATCAAGATGACATGTGAACATAGACTTGCGGACTCAAAGAATTAAGTCACTTGACCTGAGAAATCTTAACTCCAGTTCCTATAAGGTTGCTCTGAAATTAGGTGGATTAAGGTCAAATCAAGTCTATCCGCAACATCTATTCATAACTTGGTTCCGAACCCACTAGCTTTTCACCTTACATATGCAAGATATGAAGATGAGAGGTAAATGACATGTTACATGAATGAAATGCAAGACTCTTTCTCAGAAGCAGAGATGATGTGCAAGAGTAAAATAAGAAGCCTTTGAAATTTTCATTTTTCATTTCATTTTTTGACACTTTGGTATACCTACTAAGTGTTTTATGAGTATCATACAGATTATACAAGTGTATTTTATAAAAAAATTTCTCCAATTTTTACCCACCCCATAATCATAACATAATATATACAAAAATACACGAAAGTACGAGCTATGGGTAAAATATATGTAATATATACACGCCCCCCTATACTTAGTATGTGCTATGTCCTCAAAGCACAAAAAGCGATGAAAATTACATAGCTCGGGCTAAGCGTAGGAGAGCTAAAATTAAATAATGATAAGAAGTCGCTCTGCCCCCCTATACTTAGGCCCTGATAGCTAAGTGTAGAAGAAGATAAAAAATGGGGCGGATGAGGGAAAGAGGGTAAATGGATGAGTATATACATGGCGGGCATCAGTCCCCCCTATACATAGGCTCTGGTCAACCTAAGTATAGGACATGAGTGAGTATGAGAACCCATGTGATCTGGAGGATGTACAAAGAACAGACTCAGGTGGCTCATCCCCCCTATACTTAGGATCTGGTCATCCTAAGTATAGTCATAGATGGAGATAGATGAAGCTGGAATGTTTTATTAGAGTCGTGGGAGAGAGAGAACAGGATATCCAAGAATGATGGGTATATACAGTGGTGTAGGTCTGAATCTTTCAAGATTCTGCTGATGGCTAGGGCTCACTGCTGCAAGGTCTCATGCGCAGCTTGATGTGTATCTACTGAATCTGTCTCGCGCATGAATACAATCTCCTCAACTTGGATTAACTGCTCATTGGTTTCGACGAAGTGCTTGAAAGTTGTCCATTTACTAGGAATGTCGGTGTGTCATCTGCGAGATCTGAGATCTCGACACATGCACTATCGTGCACCGTACGGACGACGAATGAGCCCGTCCATTTGGACTTCAACTTGCCTGAAAAGATCTTCAGCCTTGCATCAAACAACCATACCTTCTGTCCTGGAACAAAGGTCTTTCATCTGATATATCTATCGTGCTAACGCTTAACCTTGTCCTTGTACACCAAACTGTTGTCGTATGCGCGATTTCTGACTTCCACAAGCTCATTCAGATTCATTTCTATCTGCTTCTGCCCAAGGTGCGTGTTCCAATTGACTTTCTTGATTGCCCATTCTGATTTATGTACTAACTCTACGGGCAAATGGCACAACTTTCCGAATACCATTCGGAATGGGGAGGTTCCTAACGGTGTCTTATAAGCTGTCCTATAAGCCCATAGGACTTGATCCAGGATCTGGGACCAGTCCTTCCTATCCGGGCGGACAAGCTTCTGCAATATAGTTTTCACCTCCCTATTTGACACCTCAGCCATACCATTAGTATGTGGGTGGTAAGGGTTAGCGACACGGTGTTCGATGCCCTAATCCTTCAGAAGTTTCTTCACATCTCTGTTTACAAAGTGGCTACCCCCATTTGATATCAACATCCTGGGGATCCCGAACCTAGATATGATATGATCTCTGATGAATTTACAGACAGTCCTGCTGTCTGCGGCTCGGGTTGGGATAGCCTCCACCCACCTAGACAGGTAGTCTACCGCAAGAAGGATGTACTCAAATCTGTGGCTCACAGGGAATGGGCCCATGAAGTCGATGCCCCAGGCATCAAAGACATCACAAATGATGATATGATACATCAACATCTCATCTTTGGAACCAATGGTTCCTCCCATTCCTTGGCATACTGGGCACGACTTCACAAAGGAGATGGCATCGCGAAACAGAGTCGGCCAGTAAAAGCCACATTGAAGGACCTTCCATGCGGTCTTATTCCGAAGTGGTGTCCTCCTTCCTCCAAGCTGTGGCATAGAGAAAGGACACTCTGGTATTCCTCATGAGGAATACAACGTCTCTAGACACAATCCGGTCCTTCAAAGAAAATGATCAGATTCTCCCAATGGTAGTGTCTAGCATCCGACTTCAGTCGGTCGATGTGGCTCTTGGGCTACTCCTCAGGAACCTTCTTAAAGACAAGATAGTTCACGATATTGGCATACCATGGGATTGAGTCGACAACAAAAATCGACTCGTCAGGGAAGGAGTCTCGAATTGGTGAATCCTCGGAAGTATTGAGATCTTCGAGATGGGAGAGATGATCAGCTACTACGTTCTTCTTTCCAGGTTTATCATGAATATCAAAATCAAAATCCTGGATAAGCAAGATCCATTTAAGAAGATGCGCCTTCACTTCGTTCTTTTCCATCGAATATCGTAGTGCTGTGTGGTCGGTGAACACAATTACCTTGGATCCAATTAGATGTGATCTGAACTTGTCCAAGGCAAACACTACAGCAAGCATCTCCTTTTCCGTAACTGTATAGTTACGTTGCGTGGTATCAAGTACTTTGCTTGCATAGTGAATTGTAAATGGGACGCCATCCCTCCTCTGTCCTAAGACAACCCCTACAGCAAAATCTGATGCGTCCATCATGATCTCTAAAGGTAGAGACCAATCTAGGGCCTGTAGGATCGGGGCGTCCGTGATCATTCCTTATAGTAGCTTAAAGGCCTCAAGACATTTGTGATCAACAATAAACTCCATGTCCTTGCCTAAAAGCTCAGTTAGCGGTCAAGCAATCTTAGAAAAATCTTTAAAAAATCTCCGATGAAATCAGGCATGCCCGAGGAAGGACCGCAACTGCTTAACGTTGGTTGGTGGCTGGAGTCGTCTGATCACATCCACCTTGGCAGGGTCAATCTCCATTCCTCTCTTGGAGATGACGTGCCCCAACACAATGCCCTCCGTCACCATGAAGTGACTTTTCTCCCAGGAGAGCACCATATTAACCTCACAACAGCATTTGAGGACTCGGTCTAGATTCCTAAGACAGGAATCGAAAAAATCACCATGGACCGAGAAGTCGTCCATGAAGACTTCCAGGAATTCACCGACCATTTCGGCGAATACAACAATCATGCACCTTTGAAAAGTACCTGGAGCATTGCATAACCCAAAGGGCATGCACCTGAAAGCATAGGTACCAAAGGGGCATGTGAACGTGGTCTTTTCCTAGTCCTCTGGAGATATGGCTACTTGATTATAGCCTGAGAACCCATCCAAAAAGCAGAAGAATTCTTTCCCCGCTAGTCTCTCTAGGATCTGATCAATGAACGGTAGGAGGAAATGATCCTTCTTCGTTGCAGCATTCATGCATCTGCAATCCACACAGATATGCCACGACGTGGGTACTCGCGTCACGATCTCCTCTCCGTCCTCGTTGGAGGTCGTCTGAATTCTCGACTTTTTCGGGACAACATGGATCGGGGCCACCCATTTATAGTCAGAGATGGGATAAATGAAACCCGCGTTGCACCATTTCTCTATCTCGTTCTTCACTACCTCTCGTAAATCTGTATTCAAATGATGTTGGAATTCACGAGAGGGTTTAGCTTCATTCTCTAAGTAGATATGGTGCGAACACAGAGCAGGATTTATCCTATGGAGATCGAAAATGCTCCAGCCTATAGCCTTGTGGTTTTTCTCCAGGATCTCTAGCAAGCGAGATTCCTGCTCCTCGGTCAATCGCGAACTGATGATGACCGGATATTTCTTCTCCTGACCTACAAGGAAGGCATATTTTAGTGTTGTGCATAGAGACTTGAGCTCAGGTAATGTGTGATTGTCTAGGAAGTCTGGCTCAATTGAATCTGGTTCCGTGTTGAAAGTGACTAGATCCGTCTCTGAAATTGCTGCCACCAAGTCATTTGACTCTGGAGTCGGATCGTCAAAGGTTTCCATGCAATCAACAAAAACCACGTCTGACTCGTCATCCTCATCTTCTGATTGTCTTAAAGAGGTAAGGACTGACAGGCCCAGCTGAGCCTCTAAGTCATCGAAGATGTAAGGAGATGCATGCTCTGAGATGAACTCGTTTCTAAGGACATCGCAAACTGACTCATGCACTGGATCTTCTCCGGAGGGGAGGGACTCATTGATGCTGGCTGGGTTATGTCTCCATGGCTCAACTGTGTCTACATGGTCGCAGTCTGCTTCGGATGAAGAGTACTCCGTACTAGATTCGGAATCCGGTCTCTACCATCTGGTTTGCTTCATCTCAAGTTCCTCATCTCCGCCTGGAGTTTGGAACTGGATCTTCCCGATCTTGTAATCGAACAAGGCCCCCACTGTTCTGAGGAAAGGCCTGCCTAGGATGATCTAGGAATCTCTCCAATTATGAGGGGTTTCCATATTTAGGACAGTAAAGTGCACCATGTATTCTTGTCCCTCGACTTTGATGACAACATTCCTCAATTCTCCTTGGGACCTCTTGGTTGATTTGTCAGTGAACTGAAGGAGGGCTCTAGATTTCCTAAGAGGTCCGAGATTAAGCCGCTCATAGAGGGATGTAGGCATAAAGTTGATTGAGGATCCGTTGTCTAGGAGAGTGCATGCAAACGCAATGTCGTCGACATGACTCACCACACAATGTGCACCCATGTCCCTTCGTTTCCTTAGAAACGAGTTCTTTATTGCACAAGTTGTGGCTACCAACGGAACACATTTCTCAATATGGCTTTTGGTCTTCCTGCTAACCCTAGTAGGTGTGCATCTCACCTTATGGTATTTCTGAAACACAGGTGTCATCTCCACGTACTTGTCAAAAGGAATTGTGACCGTAATATGTTTGTTACAAAACTCTGCCATCTCGGGGTCATCTTTTTGGATTTTTTTAGTTTTCTTCTTTCCAACCTTAAGAGCTCGGGGGAAAGGGATTATTGAATCCAACTCAAATTCTGAAACTGAAATATTGTCATTCAAAGCAGGAACTGAGTTCTGTACAGGACTCGGACTCTGAAACTGACTCTGACTTGGACTATGATGAAAAGAAAAATGCTACTGTGAAACCTGTGATGCATTCTCCACGACTGCTGGACTGTCCTCCTCATATGGAGGTGAGGGCTCTTCATCGATTTTAGTGGAATCCCTCCCGGTGCGGTTCCCTTGCTTCTTTGAGGACTCAGAAGTCCTCTTCTTCTGCCGGGGATGGTGGCGGCAGTGCTGCTTCTCATCAGCCTCCAAGTTCTCCTCAGGTAGAGACTTGGTGGCTTCTTCCTCTGGCGCCTGTTCCCGATCAGGTACGCTCACGATCCTTCCACTCCTGAGGGATATATGATTTACATTATCATACGAAAAGATCTCATGTTCAGATAGAGAATTATCTGAATAACATACCTGATCTCGAGGTCGGTTTTGGCCTAGGTTTAGGCTGCTTGGGTTGGCCTGAACCTGAGCGGCAATTGGGTCTTTGGTGCTATCTGTTGGTCTTGGTTACGAGAAACATGATTCAGATCAGTTCTCAAATCCAAATAATCATTCTGGATCTGTTGGACCCTATCAGTCAGGGTCTGGATCGCCAAAGGTGAGGGACTCCAATTCGATGGGCTGGGCGGGTTGATACTGTCCTGAAGATGAGGTCCTATACTGGCCCTGCCGGCCATGCCGATACTGTTTCTGCTGATGTGACGGTGACGGGCCTTGCTAGAATGTGCGTTGCGACTGCTGGTGCTGCTGAGGCTCGTACCCTCGTTCGGGCCTGGATTGAACAAAGCGCGGTGCGGGGACGAAGCTGTTTTCCTGGTAAGCTAGGGAAGGTCGGTGTGGCTGACTGTTCCCTATCCCCGACTGTCTGCCAACAGGGTCATGATTGTACCACAACTCGTTGATCTCGAACACCTGCAGAGGCTCCTCGTATCCTATCTCCACTTGTGGGGATGCATGCTAGTCTTGTTGAATATAAGTCTGCTCCTCTACCCAACTACTCTGAAGCCCGGTGCCTATTCCTGTACAAGATGGACTCGGTAAATAGGTACAGGTGGTGCAGAAGGGGCAGGTAGCTTTATCTTAGCTACCTTCATAGTAAGTTCCTCCACTTGCTTCGGCAACTTCGAGAGAGACTCAAGGTCAGTGACCCTCTTATGAATCTGCTCGACCATGGTTAACTTATCCACGACTATCCCCATGCTAGGGATAAGGTCGTTTATCAGATTCATTACAGTCCGTCAGGTTGTCTCGTTGGTGAGGCTCAAAGGAGACAACTGATAGGCTCTGGTGGCCTGAGATCCGCCTGTTTCTGCCATCTACTTTAGGATCTTCAATACAACATTTTCATTCTTGTTCAGATAGCTTCCTCCACATGCAGCACTGACTAACCCCTGCATCTCTGGGGTCAGGCCGCAGAACAATGTCTGGACTAAACCTATCCCAGGCTTTTCTGAATGAGGTCGTTAAACCTATCCCAGGCTTCATGGAATGGTTTGCTGGGTCCCTAGGAAAAGCTTGCGATCTTTGTTCTCATTTGATTAGTCCTACTGAGTGGGTAGAACTTTTTCAGGAAAAGGTCCTTGAACTGCATCCAGGTTGTACACATCACCCCTAGGTTCTTCAGCCAATGTGCTGCCTTATCTCCTAAGGCAAATGGGGTGGCCTTCAACCGAATGTAATCCTGCCCAACCCTAGGGTGACTGTTGTTGCAAACCGGCTCAAAGTCTCTGAGGAAGGCATATGGTTCTTCGTTTGCATTTCCATTAAACTTTGGAAGCAGGCTAAGAAAGTGGGGCTTGAGCTCGAATGCTTCGGGGGGAACCACTGGTGCCAACCAACTGTGCATCTCGTTTTCTGCTGGGTTATAAGCATCAACCATTGGCCGGTTGATTCCTCCTGCTGCGATGACTGTCCCATCCTTGCTGTAAGATCACCATTCTGTTGTTCGGTAGTGGCAAGACGGGCAAGGATTTGCTGAAGTGGGTCATCTCGGTGTTCTTCCTCATCTGGGGGTCGCTTAGGTGGCATCTTGTCCTATAGTCCTAGATAAAGAAGATGGTCTTGGTTAGAGGACATATCAAGGAAGGGATTCTTACCGAGGCGATGGTCTTCCTCGGTAAGCTCAGAGGAGATGAAAGGGTTGGTTTGAGAGTAACCGCCCTGGGTGTGAGGGATCCAGAACTCAAGAGGGTCATGAGCTCTGGGTGGTCCAAGTTGCGCTTGGGCCAGTGAAGATGAGTTTCGTGGGGGGTTCAAAGAGAGATTGGCAAATAATGTGTTGATGTTCCCCCAATCAGTCATCTTAGATTGGCGAGAAGAATTGGGAGTTCTAAGTGAAGATAGGATTTTACTCCTACCTGAAGCAAGCAATACAATCCAAACCCTGTATTTTCACACTCGACATGGTGAAGGACCCGAAATCGAGTCCAATTAATCTGGTTGATTTTAAGTGCGATTTTCAAGCAAATAGTAAAGGTTACGTGGACTAGAGGGAAGTCGGCTCAAAGCTGGATGCATCTTCCCTGTTTAACCTGTCGTCTAAGATACCTACGCCCTTCCTTTCTTCGATCATATCCCAAGTTGATGGATTCAAAGACCATGCCCCTATCTACCTGCTTGCAGGCGCAGGCTGACAAGGAAGGAACTTCACCTCGAAGGGTTACTAGCAACTTGTCGTGGAGTACCGCTGGTTCACCCTTGACTACCTGTAAACAGGCGGAGGCTACTTGGTACTAGTAGATGAACCTGAAAATATTCAACTCGTGATATTTACTAGGATTGGTTGGTACGTGATATGGAAGGCGGGGATTTGGGCTTTACCTTAAGGTGTTCACATACATACTCAACCTGAAAACAAGGTCGGGGTTAATCTCCTGCAAGCAAAAATTTCCAAATTTATTGATTTTTTTCGTCAATAATGTTAGCAGTCTCGATTTTAAGTTAAGTTACCACTGGGTTAGTCCAATCCACACAACAAGACTATCATCCAGTCCCAATTTCCTTTAACTTAGGTTGGAAAACCGAGAGAGAGAAATCGAGAAAAGCTGATGCATGAAAAACAATGATGCTTATGCTGAGTAGAGAATACTTACAGTGATTTTAAGTTAAGTTACCACTGGGTTAGTCCAATCCACATAGCATGCCTATCGTCCAGTCCTGATTTCCTTTAACTTAACTTGGAAAATAGAGAGAGAGAAATCGAGAAAAGCTGATGCATGAAAAACAATGATGCTTATGCTGAGTAGAGAATACTTACATTGATCCCTTCGCTTTTATGCAGGATGCAAAACAGAATTGAAATCTTTTTACGCTACGTGCAAATGCAGACGACAAAATCCGCTCGTAGACATGCAGTTCTATTAGCGTGAAGCACATGTTAATTTGACTAGATCTGTGGTCTAAGTGCGTCTTTTAAGTGGTTGTGTGGTCCTAGAAATTACGAGCACAAGCAAACCCTAGAGTATCTCGAGGAGCCGCTAGTGCAAGCCTATTCTAAAAATTCAAACCACACAGCAGACGGGGACACGGTTCCACTATGTTTACATACGCAAGAACCCAAACGGGAACCGTTGGAAATACTGCAAAATAATGAAGAAGGAAAAATTACAATTCCTCACAAATCCCTCAAAAGATACAAGTTCCTCGAAGCGTCTTCGATTCCTCATGTTCCTCGCACAAAAATAATTTGAGTTCAGATAGAGGACGACACAAAAATACTAAACTTAAAAGATAGAAAAATATTCATAAGAAAACTGGGGGTCAGACTACCCGGAGGTGGAAAATCAAGCACTCAAAAATTAACTACAATTTAACCTAAGCCGTGCCTCCCCGGAAATGGCGCCATTTTGACGTGCATCCTACTACCCTTGTTAATTTGATTAAAATAATGGTCAAATTAATAGTCGTGTTTGTTCGTTGCAGTCGGATAATAAGAGCAAATAAAAACCACTTTTCATTAATGTTAAGTTAATCACGAGTGGCAAATTTTTTTTACTTGGATAAGCCCAAGGTCGAACTCAGGGAGGTAGCTGTCTCCTTAGGTAAATTTTTAGCAAATTTTCAAGGTTGGATTTTCAGATGATAATTGTTTTGGCCTTTTTCAATATATTTTATGCAAGAAAGAAAAGACACATGCAAAATTGGGCCAGTTTCCAAGTTAATTCAGAAAGATGGTCAAATTGATTCCAAAAATTATGAAACTTGGCCAGATGGTGAAGTATGATGAAATTAAATACATTAATTTTTTTGGAATTTTCTGACACTAGATGAACTTACTGTGAATTTAAAATGACTGCAAGGTAATATTGACTAAATTCATTTTAATAAATAACAAATCACAATATTTTCAGATATCAAAATTATCCTAGATTGATCTATATGTGAAGAATCCAGGAAAATTAATAAACCTAAATTTCTACGTGAAATGTACCTATTAAAAATTAATTACGTAAATCACTAAATGATTTATCAGGCCTCGAGATGTGTGCAAATGAGATGATTTTTGGAAACAATGTGAACTTAATTATCTTCAGTCTAATGTGAATTTATGGCGATTTTTGGGGTCACAGAGAAAATTACTACAAATTAATAGGCATAAATGGGTAAAATATGAGAAAATTTCACCAATTAATTAATAATAAAAACCACAACTTCCACAAATATATAAGTGCCACATATGAAAGAAGATAAATTAAGCTACACAATGCAATTTTCAAACTTGAAAAATTATTTAAAATGAATGCCTAAATATGCGTGCAAAGATAGGGCCTATTTGAAATTATATAAAATAAAATTGACAAAAATAAAACGTGCTGATAGGGACTGATATGCAATTACCTATAATGTTGGGGGTGAATGCAAATTTCCCACAGAACACGTGCTCCTCACGTGGGGTCTCCTGGCAGGGACTGAAATGTAATTATGAAAACTTCCAAGGGCCTCGCTGCAAAATACCCAGACCGCACATGCCAACCACGTGGGATCCCAGGCTCAGTGGACTACAGAGGTTCGGAAGGAGGCTCCGGGAACTTTAATGGCTCGGACTTGGCTCGGAGTAGCTTCGGGGGATCCGAGCTTGGTGGTCAGGGAAGAGGCTCTTATCGGGCGATGTTGCGCAATGTGGACCGTGGATCAAGTGAAGAACCAACTGTTGTTGATGGCTGGAGACGTGGTACGTCTGGATCCATTAGATCTAATGAAGATCAATGGCGGACGTTGGCTACTGAGACGGAGGTGTGGACGATCAACGATCGTTAGATCTAGATTGATCCAACAACATCTGGAGCGCAGGGGAGGCAGTGATGTGGCGTGCTCTGGGGTGTGGGATCCTCCTGATCCGACGACTGCGGCTGATGGAGACATGGATGGATCCAAATTGTCCGATCAAGGGGATCAGACGGGTGCTGGGCTTCGTGCCCAACGGTCCACTACCTCCTACAACGGAGAGGGCTGTGCTCCGATGAAGGGTCTTAAGCTTTGCCTCCTCCTCGGGTCGTCGATGAAGCTCGCTGGAGGTTGCTGAGAAGCTGGGGAGGGTCGTGGAAGCGTCAGGTATCTGCCAAAGATCTCAGCTGAGGCTGGAGCGGTCTGGCGACCGATAGAGATGAAGCTCGAGCTGAACTCCGATGAAGTTCCGGCCAATGATGTAGATGTACCTGCAGGGGTTAGCAATATAGCCGAGGCATGCGTCGTGTATGTGGAGTCAACGTGAGTGAAGTGCGAGTCCTGAGGGCGTAGTAGGGGTCCGGTGATCGAGCTCGAGCAAGGTAGCGGAGCTCTCGTCGGCGTGAGGTGAAGTGTGTGGTCTGAGAAGATGGAAGGGTGCGTGAGGGTGCCAACTCCGAGGTGAAGCTCGGAGAACGGTCAGATGAAGGTGAAGTCGATCGGGGAAGGTGAATAAATTATGAGAAAAAGCAAGGAAAAGAAGAAGAAGTTTGGGGAGGTGATGGAGGCATCTACCTGGGAAATGGTGCTCGGATTCGTGCTCCTGGTCATCGCTCGAAGGCGGTTGAGGATCCTGAGCTCGTGCAGCTCACGAAGGAGGCTGCGGCACAACGAGGATGGCCGTAGATATTGTCAGAGAAGAAGCCCGATCTTCGCTCAACATCAAGTCGAATTGTTGAAAATGAAGGTCAGAGCTTGGGGTTTCTCTCTGGAATGGCATATGGGGCTGAAGGTGGCTGTAGGCGGAGTATTTATAGGTTGGAGATGGCGGCATACGTGGTGACGTGGTAAAGTTGGTGGGCATCATGGAGCGAGGTGGAGGGCGTTCGTAGTGAGCGAGTGGGTTGGCGAGGATGAGGGAAGAGTGGGGTGTGTCGTGGATGTGAAGGAAGGCGACGAGGGTGGTCGGCGTGGCTCCCGAAATAGAAAGGGTGCGACCCTCGCGTAGGATGGGCGACGTGGGCTGCAGGGCAATCAGGATGTAGACGATGACTTCCCTGTTGTTGGATCTTGCGATCCAACTGCTGAGACTGAGGCGCTATGGGGCTACTAGAATTAAATCTAGGTGATGAGATCGATGGCGCAGGACGCACCATGTGGCAGGCGGAAGATGCGATGCTGGTGAGCGATCAGGATGAAGTCTGAGGTTTTGATCGAAGGTTTACGATGGTGCCACGTGGAGGTCGTAAGTGAAGGTCAAAAGGGATGGTTGAGATGAGGTCTTAGGGATCTGATCGTGTAGTTTATGAGACAACATGTGGCGCTCGAGATCTTAGGCGGAGATGGAGGGCTAAGATGAGATCTGGCTGTGATCGAAAGGTCCAGATGTAGCACGAGATGGAGGACCAGGATTGAGGGCTTCTGGTGAAGATCGAAGGGCGCTTAGTGCAACACGTGTCGAGCAAAGGGTGAGGCACGAAGGGATGACCCTGATTTGATATGGGCTCGATCGAATGGCTGAGGAGAGCTGCGAGAATGGAAGGCTAAGATCAAGAGAGATGAAGAGATCAGACGGCGAAGATGACAGGGCGCGTGGTGTGCAAAGAAGCGGGCCGCGTGGTGCAATCAGAGGGTACCACGTGGCCAACTCTGAGTGGCTGATAAAGAAAATGAAATTAGAGAGAGAAGGAGGCCGAATTTGGAAAAATGCAAAACATGAAAGCTGTAGATATCGATGAGATCTATAAGTTTCATATTGACTAAAAACAGAAATGAGGCCAAATGTGATACAAAAATACAAGAGTACAAATATACATACATACATACATACATACATACATACATACATACATACATACATACATACATACATACATACATACATACATACATACATACATACATACATACATACATACATACATACATACATACATACATACATACATACATACATACATACATACATACATACATACATACATACATACATACATACATACATATATATATATATATATATAGTATACAAGGGGGCCCAAAAACCCAAGTTTTGCATACGAGCTCCAAATTGAATGATATTGGTCTCATTTTAAAGGTCTCTGGATGTGTATTAATCTGAAGGTGAGTAGACCTAATTCGGAGGTTGCTTGAGGTGGATATTGGCATTCTAAGATCCCGGTTCTCCAACTGGGTTTGAGGCTTTATTGAGCAATTTACAGGATAGGGATTTTTGGCCTTCTTCCCTATATTATTAACTAATAATGTACACTGTGTAGGGCAGTTGTTACTTGATTTCGGAGGGGCTATAAAATACCAATAATTAGGTGAATTATTGGTGGACATTTTACATGTGGATTTTACAAATGAATTGTCTTCTTATTTAATGCAGATATGAATGCTAAAATGCATGTATTGTGGATTGATACATGAAAGCTATTTATGCAAGAAAAAGGGAAATATGCTGTTAAATTCTCGGGAACAAGGCTCTATTTTCAACTTTAAGAGTGATGAATTACAGATTCATCACCTGCTAATATCAGAGCCCTCTGATCTTATTGATAAGAGGGATCTCATCCATCCCTCTACGCCCAATCAATGGTCGTCTGATTGCATGATCAGACGATTGAGGTATCCCATCTACATATGAAGACCTAGATCTATGATTATATTTACTCAAAATTAATCGGTAACTTTTAGTAAATAGAAGATGAGGCTCGTGTCCTTGTGTTCGACCTTGGTATTCTTGCCAAGTAAAAATTCTACACATATTCAAAAGTATTATTTTAGTGGATTAAAATTTGTCTCCTATACTACAAATATCGACTATTAAAAAGATGGATTTCATGTTCGTCAAATGTCACCATTACTGAGGACATGACTCATCCTTATTTGTTTATTGAACTTTATTGTATTATTTTGAGTCGATTATTTTAGAAAATTCAGGTCGTCATGTTGTGGTTAATTTTGCATTATTCTCGATTAAAATTACTGATGTTTTTCCGAACATTTTCTATTATGGTAGGGCCCCAAGAGATGGAGGATGCTCGATCTACATGGTGGCGTGGAGTTGGGAGCTCCCGCTGCGAGGAGCCACATAAGAGATTCAAGAGAAAATAAGAAATTCAATCAGCATTCTGTTCATGCATTTTATTTTCTATGTAAGTGTAATATCTACATTTCTAGTGGTCCTCATTTGGGGGCTCGTGCGAGTAAGCTGAACTTGAACATTTCATGTGTTGTGTGGATCTCGTTTCCCACAGTCTGGGTGGGGTTTCACTTGAGTGTCGACCTAGGGTTAGGTACACAACTCTCAGAGCTTTTTATTTCCCTATCACTTTTGCTTGCTTCTTAGGTTAGGACATACCTAATTCACGAAATGCACGCACATCGCATCGCTTACCCAAATTAATTAAATTCTTTCCCATTAATAGAATCATGTTTAGGATGCATTTTCTTTGACTTGCATGCAGCGTAAAATTTTAGATACATTCTTGCACGTGCATGGAGAATGTTGGAGGCACTGTAAGTTCCTCTCTCAAGCATGCATCAAGGTTTTCACAAATGCATCGATTTTTCCCGATCTTCCCCTGATTTATCACTTAGGATATTAAATAAAATTTGGACTGGCCAGCAGATGATGTTTTTTTGATTTGCGCTCACCTTTATACAGTGATAATCTAAGCATAAAATTGGGACTGTAATGAAATCTGATTAAATAAAATGGAATAAAAACAACCTTGGAAAATGGGAGAGAAGTACCCTTATTATACACAACTTGTGATTGATTGTTGAGACA
Source organism: Ottelia alismoides (assembly GCA_037367405.1). Classification (NCBI taxonomy): domain Eukaryota; kingdom Viridiplantae; phylum Streptophyta; class Magnoliopsida; order Alismatales; family Hydrocharitaceae; genus Ottelia; species Ottelia alismoides. Next base: position 498,280 of record JAZKJV010004813.1, on the reverse strand, counting down.
TGAGGAAGTATCCCTAGGATAGTGCCCAAAATCTATCTTTCAACCTGCGTATTGGACTTTAATTTTGGATGATCACCAATAAAATGGACAAGATAAATACGACCGAACCTTCACGGTCCTCACGTGTGTGTTGGTGAATCAAGGGTATTGCACGAATGATTGATCCTTGGATAACTATTCTACTTACCTCTCCTGTAACCCTAGATGGTCCATTCCCTACCATCTCCACAGATCCATTCATCTTTATAAATCCACTCTCTCCCCTCTAACTCTGCTAATCACCGGTTCCCCATACTTAATTCAACATCCAATACTTAGACCACTCTTCAGACTAAGTGTAGGGGGAACCATGTACAGATATTGATCATTTACCATGGGTCTGTCCAGTCTTATTATATATCCAATACTTAGGCTATTACCTAAGTATTGGAGGACCCTGATAAATCCCATATTTATCAACATTATTCTTTAATATTATCTCTCTAACTTAAGATTATCATCAAGACTCAATGTTAGTTAACATTAATTGTGTTTTATGTGTTGTAAATAGCTAAGCCTAATTATACTATATTATATAATATATTATTGTGCTATTATTTCATGTATTTCTTTCTAATTTAAAAATTGAATGAAAATAAGTATAATATTTTATTTAATAATTTAACTTGACCGGCCAGACGATTGCTTAACACATGCGAGCTCTTCGCACCTAGAAGAAAGCACGAGGCGGAAACTTGATAGCACATTGGCTATTTTATGCGAGCAGTGAATTGATGCACTTAATAAAAAGAAGATGCACAAGTAGTTTCCAATAGACTGAAGTACGGAGGGAACAACAGGGCTACTTGAAAGACCACATATGGAACTTGGCTTCTCACTGGGCACTGGATGAGATAGGGTTTCTGTTCTTGTTTGACTTAGTTAAGGCTTTCTCGAACACATCTGACTTCCATGTTAGTTATGTTCTGACATGTTAGAACCAGTGATTTAGTGTGCAGACGTGAGTGCTGAATCCCGGTACAATTAACGAAGTCAAAAATACAAAAGAAATAAAAGGAAATTGTTTCTATTGTTTTAATGTGTATTTAAATTTTATCTATGATTAGATGATCTCTTTTCTCATTGATTTCTACATGAAAGTTGTAGATCTCATCGAGATCTACAACTTTCTTGTTTAACATTTTTTCAAATTCATCCTCAAACTATTTTATTTCTATTAGGCCATGTGGTGCCTCCACAACGGCCCTGGACCGCTTCCTTTGTTTCCACCCGCCTATCCTTTAAGCTGTCTCATCATTTGATCAGACGTACTGAATTCACCTCTTTCCTGCTAACATCAGAGCCCTTTGATCTAATTGATCAGAGGGATCTCATCCATCCCTCCGCACCCAATCACTAGCCATATGATGGCATGATCAGACGATTGAGGTATCCCCTCTACATATGAAGACCTAGATCTATGATTAAACTCACTCAAAATTAATCGATAACTTTCGATAAATAGAAGAGGAGGCTCTTGTCCTTGTGTTCAACTTTGATATTCTTGCCAAGTAAAAACACTACACATATTCAAAAGTATTGTTTTTAGTGGATTCAAATTTGTCTCCTATACTACAAATATCGACTATCAAAGAGATGGATTTCATGTTCGTCAAATGTCTCCATTACCGAGGACATGACTCATCCTTATTTGTTTATTTAATTTTATTGTATTTTTTCAGTCGATTATTTTAGAAAATTCAGGTCCTCATGTTGTGTTTAGTTTTGCATTATTATCAATTAAAATTACTGATGTTTTTCCTAACAATTTCTTTTATGGTAGGGACCCAAGAGATGGAGGATGCTCGATCTACATAGTGGCTTGGAGTTGGGATCTCCCGCTGCGAGGAGCCACAGAAGAGATTCAAGAGAAAAAAAATAAATTTAATCAACATTTTGTTCATGCATTTTGTTTTCTATATAAGCGTAATATCTACATTTCCAGTGGTCCTCATTTGGCGGCTTGTGCATATAAGCTGAACTTGAACATTTTATGTGTTGTGTGGATCCCGTTTCACCCAGTCTGGGTGGGGCTTCACTTGAGTGTCGACCTATGGCTAGGTACACGACTCTCAGAGCTCTTTTATTTCCCTATCACTTTTGCTTGCTTCGTACGTTAGGACATACATAATTCATGAAATGCACGCACATCGCATCGCTTACCCGAATTAATTAAATTCTTTCCCGTTAATAGAATCAAGTTTAGGATGCGTTTTCTTCGACTTGCGTGCATGCAACGTAAAATTTTCAATACATTCTTGCACGTGCATGGAGAATGTTGGAGGCACTGTAAGTTCTCTCTCAAGCATGCATCAAGGTTTTCACAAATGCATCGATTTTTCTCAATCTTCCCCTGATTTATCACTTAGGATATTAAATAAAATTTGGACTAACCACGAGACGATGCTTGCTTGATTTGTGCTCAGATTTATACAGTGATAACCTAAGGATAAAATTGGGGCTGTAATGAAAGTTGATTAAATAAAATGAAATAAAAACAACCTTGGAAAATGGGAGAGAACTACCCTTATTATACACAACTTGTGATTGATTGTTGAGACGTGAGGAAGTATCCCTAGGATAGTGCCCAAAACCTATCTTTAAACCTGCGTATTGGACTTCAATTTTGGATGCTCACCAATAAAATGGATAAGATAAATACGACTGAACCTTCACGGTCCTCATGTGTGTGTTGTTGAATCAAGGGTATTGCACGAATGATTGATCCTTGGATAACTATTCTACTTACCTCTCCTGTAACCCTAGATGGTCCATTCCCTACCATCTCCACAGATCCATTCATCTTTATAAATCCACTCTCTCCCCTCTAACTATGCTAATCATCGGTTCCCCATTCTTAATTCAACATCCAATACTTAGGCCACTCTTCAGACTAAGTGTAGGGGGAACCCTGTACAGATATTGATCATTTACCATGGGTTTGTCCAGTCTTATTATATATCCAATACTTAGGCTATTACCTAAGTATTGGAGGACCCTGATAAATCCCATATTTATCAACATTATTCTTTAATATTATCTCTCTAACTTAAGATTATCATCAAGACTCAATGTTAGTTAACATTAATTGTGTTTTATGTGTTGTAAATAGCTAAGCCTAATTATACTATATTATATAATATATTATTGTGCTATTATTTCATGTATTTCTTTCTTATATAAAAATTGAATAAAAATAAGTATAATATTTTATTTAATAACTTAACTTGACCAGCCAGACGTTTGCTTAACACATGCGAGCTCTTCGCACCTAGAAGAAAGCACGAGGCGGAAACTTGATAGCACATTGGCTATTTTATGCGAGCAGTGAATTGATGCACTTACTAATAAGAAGATGCATGAGTAGTTTCCAACAGACTGAAGAGCGGAGGGAACAACATGGCTACTTGAAAGACCGCATATGGAACTTGGCTTTTCATTGGGAACTGGATGAAATAGGGTTTCTGTTCTTGTTTGACTTAGTTAAGGCTTTCTCGAATAGATCTGACTTCCATGTTAGTTATATTCGGACATGTTAGAATCAGTGATTTAGTGTGCAGGCATGAGTCTGAATCTCGGTATGATTAACGAAGTCAAAAATACAAAAGAAAATAAAATGAAATTGTTTCTATTGTTTTAATGTGTATTTAATTTTTATCTATGATTAGATGATCTCTTTTTTCATTGATTTCTACATGAAAGTTGTAGATCTCATCGAGATCTACAACCTTCTTGTTTAACATTTTTTCAAATTCATCCTCAAACTATTTTATTTCTAATTATCTCTGATTTTCCCATTTATCTTAATTCTGATTAGGCCATGTGGTGCCTCCTCGATGGCCCTGGACTGCTTCCTTTATTGCCACCCGCCTATCCTTTAAGCTGGCTCATCATTCGATTAGACGGACTGAATTCACCTCTTTCCTGCTAACATTAGAGCCCTCTGATCTAATTGATTAGTGGGATCTCACCCATCCCTCTGCACCCAATCACTGGCCGTCTGATCGCATAATCAGACGATTGAGGTATCCCCTCTACATATGAAGACCTTGATCTATGATTATACTCACTCAAAATTAATCGATAACTTTCGATAAATAGAAGAGGAGGCTCGTGTCCTTCTGATCGACTATGGTATTCTTGCCAAGTGAAAATTCTACACATATTCAAAAGTATTGTTTTTAGCGGATTCAAGTTTTCTCCTATACTACGAATATCAACTATTAAACAGATGGATTTCATGTTCGTCAAATGTCTCCATTACCGAGGACATGACTCATCCTTATTTGTTTATTGAATTTTATTGTATTATTTTGAGTCGATTATTTTAGAAAATCCAAGTCCTCATGTTTTGTTTAGTTTTGCTTTATTCTTGATTAAAATTACCGATGTTTTTCCTAACATTTTCTTTTATGGTAGTCCCCAAGAGATGGAGGATGCTCGATCTACATGGCGGCGTGAAGTTGGGAGCTCCCGTTGCGAGGAGCCAGAGAAGAGATTCAAGAGAAAATAATTCAATCAGCATTCTATTCATGCATTTTGTTTTCTATTTAAGTGTAATATCTGCATTTCCAGTGGTCCTCATTTGGGGGCTCGTGCGTATGCTGAACTTGAACATTTCATGTGTTGTATGGATCCCGTTTCACCCAGTCTAGGTGGGGCTTCACTTGAGTGTCGATCTAGGGCTAGGTACACGACTATCAGAGCTCTTTCATTTCCCTATCATGTTTGCTAGCTTCGTAGGTTAGGACACACATAATTCATGAAATGCATGCACATCGCTTCAGTTAGATAAATTAATTGAATTCTTTCCCGCTAATAAAGCTTGTTTAGGGTCTGTTTTCTTCGAATTACATGCATGCAGTGTAAATTTTAAATACATTCTTGCACGTGCATGGAGAATGTTGGATGCTCTGTAAGTTCCTCTCTCAAGCATGCATTAAGGTTTTCACAAATGCATCGATTTTTCTCAATCTTCCCCTGATTTATAACTTAGGATATTAAAGAAAATTGGGACTGGCCGCTAGAAAATGCTTGCTTGATTTGTGCTCACATTAATGCAGTGATAACCTAAGCATAAAATTGGGACTGCAATGCAAGTTGATTAAATAAAATGGAATAAAAACAACCTTGTATAATGGGAGAGCAGTACCCTTATTGTACGCATTTTGTGATTCATTGTTGAGATGTGAGGATGTATCCCTAGGATAGTGCCAAAAACCTATCTTTAAATCTACGTAATGGACTTCAATTTTGGATGATCACCGATAAAATAAAAAAGATAAATACGACCGAACCTTCACGGTCCTCATGTGTGTACTGGTGAATCAAGGGTATTGCATGAATGATTGAGCCTTGGATGACTATTTTACCTACCTCTCCCATAACCCTAGATGATCCACTCCCCTCCATCTCCACAGATCCATTTATCTTTGTAAATTCATTATACTCCCTCTAAACCTGCTCATCACCGGTTCCCCATCCTTAATTTAACATCCAATACTTAGGCCACTCTTCAGCCTAAGTATAGGGGGAACCCTGTACAGATATTAATCATTTACCATGGATCCGTCCGTCCTTATTATATATCTAATACTTAGGCTATTACCTAAGTATAGGGGGACCTTGATAAATCCCGTATTTATCAACAATATTCTTTAATATTATCTCTCTAACTTAAGATTATCACCAAAATTCAATGTCAATTAACATTAATTATGTTTTATGTGTTGTAAAATAACTGACCCTGATTATAGTATACTATATAATGTATTATTGTGCTATTATTTTATGTATTTCTTTCTTATTTAAAAATCAATAAAATTAAGTATAATATTGTATTAAATAATTTAACATGACTGGTCAGATGTTTGCTTAACACATGCAACACCTAGAAGAAAGTGCGATGTGGAAACTTTATAGCACATTGATTATTTTATGCTAGTAGTGAATTGATGCGCTAACTGATAAGAAGTTGCACGAGTAGTTTCCAACAGACTGGAGAGTGGAGGGAACAACAGGGCTCCTTAAAAGACTGAATATGGAACTTGGCTTCTCATTGGGTTCTGGATGAGATAGGGTTTTTGTTCTTGTTTGACTCAGTTACAGCTTTCTCGAACACATCTAACTTCCATGTTAGTTATCTTCTGACATGTTAGAAGTAGTGATTTGGTGTGCAGGCATGAGTGCTGAATTCAGATAGGATTAACGTAGTCACAAATACAAACGAAAATAAAAATAAAATTGTTTCTATTATTTTAATGTGTATTTAATTTTTATCTATGAATATGTGATCTTTTTTCTCGTTGATTTCTACATGAAAGTTGTATATCTCGATGAGATCTACAACTTTCATGTTTAACATTTTTTAAATTTGACCTCTAACTATTTTATTTCCAGTTGTCTTTGATTCTCCCATTTATCTTAATTCTGATTGGACCACGTGGTGCCTCCACAGCGGCCCACGTGGCCCGCTTCCTCTGTTGCCACCCACCTATCCTTTAAGCTATCTGACCATTCGATCAGACGGCCTGAATTCACCCCTTTCCCGCTAACATCCGAACCCCCTAATCTAATTGATCAGAGGGATCTTTGCCATCCCCTCGCACCTAATTATTGAACATCTGATCACATGATCAGATGATTGAGGTATCTCCTCCAACCTCCAGCATTCCCCTCTGCATGTAGAAACGTCTACCATCTACGTAATTTCCCATATTCCTCCTCCGTTGTCAACCACCACCACCGCCAACTTACACCATTATGTCTTCGCATAACTCCACTCTACCATACTGACCTTCGAACCAACCCTAATTCTAACTTCCTCAGCAGTTCCTAGCGGTTGAAAACAACCACAAACCTCCTTCAAAACCAACTTCCTATGCCTTCAAATAGACCATCTTTGTCGCATGTAACTGTTGTCTACCCTTGAAAAGGCTTAGACCCAGTGTCTCTCTTATAGTTTATGATAGACGCTCGATCATTCGGCGATAAAAAGACAACCTTGAGCCTTGGTGTTGACCCATGGCAGAGTGCCATGCTACGGTGTCCCAAGACAACCGTTCAAGCTTCCTCCAATGGCTGCGGAGGTTAAGTGAAGATCCAAGCTTCATTGAAGCTTAATCCCTGGGTGCAACATCCATTTATGGTGTTCTATCTTCAATGTATAGGTTAGGTAGTTGACTTTTCAGTGATGTTCTTCGAATTTTTGCAAATTCTACAGATCACCCATTCAACATGTGAGTGTACCCTAATCTTCATCATGGACTTCACATCCACAAGAAAGGATTTCTCTTCGTGTTTCTCGTTCAATCTCCTCTATCCTATTGACTTACTTCTTCCACTTGCAAGGAGGAGCGACCCATTAGGGCTCCATTTCTTCACCATCATAATCCCTCCAATCCACTCATTCATGCACACACATATTGCTATACTATTTTGGTTTTGTCCCTCCTAACGCTCGTAGGCTTTAAGATTCTTCAATGGTTGGAAAATCGTAGGAGCTCCGATTAGGAGCTCCATCTCCGATGGTTTGATATCAACTCAACTATCTAGATACTTATTCATTTCCATCAACCTTCGATGACGTTCATAGAGGCCTCCGCATTCTTCTTCCAACATCAATCAAGGCAAAGATGACTGAACGAGAAGTGTGTCTCTCACCAAAGCCCCACCTCTTCAACGACGCTCGCGGCGTAGTAGGTTGAACAAGAAGCACATAGATATCATTGGATTGTGCCTAAATAGGCGCGATATGACAACCTATTTTCAGACACATCTCCCATTTACAAGTCTACATGTCATGACCCCAAGCCACAACCAAAGCACAGGAGCATGCCATGTGGACTCTAACCCACAAACCTCGTCAACTGAACCTATGATCGCATGCCTCATGCATGTATTCTTGGGCTAATTACAACTCCACCCCCTTCTTACCTTATTTGCAGAAATAACCCTACTAGGGGGTTTAAATTAAGAAGGTGATTTTTAATACTTTGCTTCCCAGTCCTTATAGTGACCTATGTGTAAGGATTGCAGTTATGCCCCTAGATTTATTGATGAATAACTTGAGCATCGTTTATCCAAATGAAGTGATTTCAATGTCATTTTGATCCTCATTTAATTGTCATCGAATGATATGATTTATTTCCTGATTAGACAATAAAATAAGGATCGTTTTATTAGAGTCTACATCAATACTTTTATGCTCATTAATATAATTTGACTCTAGTTTGAATCACTCAATTAGACCTAGATTCAAATCAAATCTTTGCTTAAGTGTGATGGATCATTTAGGGCATCTTAATGTGTACATTATCATGTGCTTAGTTAAATCATTCAGTTAATTTTGTCTAATATTTAACTTGCATAAAATGTAAAAAAAATGTAAAATCATTCAGATAATTCTTTATGATGCATTATATTATGTCTTTTTGACCTAGATTATTTATTGATCACTTAATATAAATATTAAGCTTGATTAATCATGTTATGGCTTGTGTCCTTGTGTTCGATCCTGGACTTCCCATGTTTATAAATTCAAGCTAGGTCCTCTTCAAAGAGATATTTGACCTAGTTCTGTGTAGTTCGCAAGTGCCCCTATTGCAATGAGTACTTTTTATCATATGCATTTTGTGAGTTTTTAGATGGCATCGTTGCTGGAGACACTGTTTCATTAATATGATTATTTATGTTTTTATTATTTTGGTTAAGTTGATTAATTTTTATTTAGGTCATTATGTGATGTGATGTTTTATGCATTATTTATCTGTTCGATAATCTTTGATATCTAGTTTCTTCTTTTCAGTGGTAGGGCCCATATATTGAGGACGATCATAGAGATACAGAGGCATGAAACTTGGATTGAGTTCATGCTGAGAGTAGACATAGAAGATGCTATCAAAACCATTCGAAGATTATTTTTGTTAATATATTTCTTGTGTATTATTTTGGACTTGGACATTATTTGTGTGTTGAGTCTGTTTCACCCTCATATGGGTGGGATCAACTTGAGTGTTCGATATTAGGGTTTAGGTACGCGACTCCTAGATCTTCCTTAGATTTTTTTAATGCTTAACCCGCATTATAGGACACACTAACTTCAACTTAAGAGATTCATTTGTCTTTAAGATTCATGAGACGCACATAATTTAAGTTCAACTATCTCAAATTATTTGATTCTTTTCTCACTAATAGAACACATGATTAGGTGCGGAGTTTTCATAGACATGCATACATTTTTGATATATTTATATATTCAGTCCTATGTGCATGGAGAGAGCTGGCATCACTATAAATTTTTCTCTTGAGCATACATCATGAGTTTTACGTTTGCATGGCTTTTCCCATCTCCTTACCTCATGTTTTATCACTTAGGATATAAAATGAAATGGGAATGGATGGTAGATGATTCTTTATGTGCTCAGATTAATTAAACTAAATATGACCTAATTTCTAAAAAATGGATCTGCTAATGCAAGTTGTTCTAATTAAAATAGAGCTAAAATCCATCTTGTATTGGGAGAGCAAACCCTTCATTATTTGTAGGATTATTTTACATGTTGAGATATGAGGACGTATCCATAAGATAGTGCCCAAATTCTACATAAACATACTTGTAATGGATTTGAATTTTGAATTATCACTAATAAAGGAGACAAGATAATTAGACCATATTTTTGGTCTTTGTTGTTCATGTTGGTGAAATAATTGGGTTTGCTTGATCTTGTTTGACTTTGCTTAAACCTCTCAAAGCCCTAGTTCTATGTCATCTCTACAGATTCATTCATCTTGATATTTAGCTAGTCATGATCACTCCCTACCTTAGCTTTCTAATTCTTTTTACTTAGGCTTATTTTCATCCTAAGTATAAGGGGGCTGCCATGACGTCTCTGATTGTCCACCTTGGGTTCCTTATTTTTTGTATCATAAACTCACTTAAGCTATTTCTCAGCTTAGGTATAAGGAACCCGAGTCCTTGTATTCTTCTAACTAATTATTTTTACTTGTCATCCACCTATGCCTTTAGATTTAGTTCTGCTATATCTCTTTATATTTAACATGAGCAATGGCATCATATCACTTTGTGCTATGAGGACATAGCAAAAGCTAAGTATAGGGGGTGTACCATATATATTACACACACACACACACACACACACACACATATATATATATTACGTATATACTTTATCCGTATAGCCATATCTTATTTTTTTAAAAATTCATCTCTTTGGGCTACAGGTATCACATTACATTTTTGGAATTGATTTTTTGTAAAAAAATTTTGAAAATGATGCTTATTATATATATATATATTTGTCATGGTTTTCAAATGTTTTACATGGTTTATGGAAATTCATATTGACATGTTTTGGAAAATCATTTGTGAAATATTTTGAAAACCTTTAATTATTTGACGTTGTTTTAAAAAAATATTTTATTGAGTTTTGAAAAATAGGGTTTTAGTTATTTTGAAAATCTTTGTAAAATGTTTGTAAAATTTCTATGTTAAAATGTTTGTAAAAAGTTTTCAAAAATCTTTTCAAAGTTAAGTATGTAATTAGTATAATTAATTACTCAATTCTCTAATTTAATTTAAAATAAAAAATGGAAAATAAAAATCATGAAAAGATTGACTAATTAATTTGTGTTTTCTCTAATAATTTCACTATGCAATCAAGGCTTGAGATGGTCTTTAACACTTGGTTTAAGAAATATAGAGATTTAAAGTTAACCTATCTTAATTATTAAGGTCTTGTACTTAAAAATTCACACTTTCCAAGTTAGACGATATGTGTGCTTGATGAATCTCCATTTCACACCGTTATTCTATCATTTTGGCCTTAAAAACCCCAGCAAATGCATGTAAATAACATCAATTTGTATATAATAGCATCCATTATTGATTGTATTTATTGTACATTAAATAAGGTTTTTAATCCTAAAATTATAGAATAAAGAGCGTAGACTATTATACCTTGTCATTCTTTCATATATATATATATAATATTTCATTTGTTCATTATTTATTCTGTGATTAATTATTTCTTTGAAATTGTATAAATTACATATGATTCTTTGATTAGTGACATACACATTCATTTATTTTTATTAATTAATTCTTTATTGCATTGCTTGACCTTATACTAATTCTATCTCTTTTGTGACCTTGTTGCGAGGGCCCGCCACACGAGGATGGTTTCTTAGGAGGCCAAGGCAGCCAAGCTTGGTGGAGGTTGGTCTTCACTTCATGACCAGCTGGAGAGAGCACCAAGGATGCAAGGGGATGTGAATTAGTTAGGCCTTAGGATCAATTTTGTAATTTATTGTGAGAGAGAGACAATTTTGGCATGTAATATAACTTGGACTCTACTCTTCACAATGAGGTCCAGTGCCCGGGTGTCTGTTCACCTAGGGGCCTCATCATTGTTTTCTGTGTTTTCTACCGCTTTCTTTTCTTTGTTTTCCGATGTTTTGAGCTTTTTGCCTTTTTCTTCACTTTGTTTTGTGAGCTTGGAGCCCCTAGATATAGGTTGCTTGATCTGGTAGCTAGGTCCAAACCTTAATAAGAATGCATGCTCCTATAGTCTACTTCGTATGGATCTAGTCAAATTTAAACAGTTCAGTCATTTATCTCTTAACCCGTGTGCCGTGAGCGAGCTCCATTAAGCGCTACTCCTGAACTCGAGTGTGTCAAGAAGAGGAGGGGTAAGCCAAGACCGGACCCTTAGGTTAAAGATAAGTGACCAACTTGTGGTTCTTCACGTTAATAGCAGCTAATGTTTAGGTCGATTTTGTCGAATGCACACTGCCATGTAGATAGGTTTAAAAATTTTGTTTTGCATACCACATGGAGAGAGCTGGGATGCACTGTAAGTCTTCTAACTCAGCACGCATCATTCGGTTCAATGGTGAGATTTCCATCATAGAACCAACTTGCACGGCTTTTCCGCTATCTCCATCTGATTTCGAGCACCTAGGACATAAATGAAAATCTACAAAAACGATAGGCGCTGGTATGAAATAGACTCAAAAAAAGTGAAAACCCAAAAAACTAAAACAAGGGTACTGCTAAATAAACTTTGACCTTAATTAAAATTTGTAATGGACTATCATTGTACTGGGTTCATAAAGCCCTCATTGTTTTCAGGTACCTTAAGAGGGGGACCAAAACCCTACTCCCTTGAGCGAGGCACGTCCCATAAGGAATAGAGCCAAAATCCCAGTCTGCAACTGCCTTGTGTATCGCCTGGATTTCCGAAGTATTGGCACTTCTATCGTACGTGGGCGTGTAGGGCTTGGTCACTAGTGATGACTCTCTGTTGTGTAAAGCATCGACCTTGTCTGAAGTATCGAGCATAGGCCACACCTTCACGAGGGTGTTTGTCTCATCATCTTACGTCCGAGTAGGTTCTTGTACGCTCATAGGTGATTCCGTTGCGAGCGAGAATCGAAGTATTGGTTTCGCCTATTGGCTTCCTCTCTCTATTTCTTTGGCTGAGTAGGGATCCAGGAAGGGTTACAAGGACATTAAAAAGTACAGACTACAGGTTACAAAGGAGGAGGACAAGTACGGGAAACTTTTCTAGCAGTACTCTCTCTCCTATAGGGGTAGCGTGCTAAGGACTTGTTAAAAGATATGCCTGAAAGAACAACTCTAAAATTGGCAAGATAATAAGTAGCCGAACCTTTACGGCTTCACATGACGTGAGTTGGTGAACCCAATCTTGTATTGTGTTTGTATGGATCTAGATTAAGGTTCAAAGATCAAGTCCCGCGCCTTTGCGCAAATTTTGTTGAGTCACTCCTCTTTGACCCCCGCTCAGTTTGAGCCTTTCTACTGTTTTGCACTCCTTTTTACTCCTTGTTGACCATCGTATCCTTCCTCCAATATACACTCCTCTCTTGCTTTGCGAATTCGGTCTATGGATGGTTTCCGTCGGGACCTTGCCGACACCTACATCGATTCCATGGACTCGACTTCGCCAATAAATTCGAGGCGATTCCCGAGAACCCGATCCGGACTTTGTGGGTCGATCTCCAGACTCCTCGTCTTCTACCTCCCTTTTGACAACCAAATAAACATGGATCACTTTTATCCCACTTTCGCTGTTGTGAATGGAAGTCGATTACAGTCTACATCTTGTTCCGTTCACAACATGTTGGGGTTGACCTTAACTCCAAAATTATCATGACAGCTGAACAATATTGCAAGTGGTCTGATTAGGATTCTCTCATTCTGCAGATAAAAGGGCAGACTGAGCCCTGGCTTCTACTTCGGAATTCATTTCGTCCGACTCAGACCCTGACATGGCTCCTTAAGGAAAGGGCAAGGGTTAGCAGCCACCCCAATCAGAAGGATAGTTGCCAGATCAGAATCAAGTTAATGCACAACTATTAGCATCCATCCAGGCAATCCAACAGAAGCTGACAGAGCAAGCCCTAGCACAGACCGCTTTTCAGGATATGCTGAATGATGTGATGAACAGAGCCGAGGGAGGAGGAGGCAGTGGAGGAGGTGGTGGTCCACCTGATGACGACAAAGAGCCATAAAATAGGGGACCAAAGCCTACACTAAAGGAGACCTATAATCCTGGAGACAGCCAGATGACCGAGTGGATCGTCATCCCACTGGTGCATGCTCACTTCGAGCTGAAGCCCCAGTTCCTCGCTCTTCTTCCTGCTTTCCATGGAAACACCAATGAAGAGCCATATATCCACCTGCAGCAATTCTCACGCATCTGCCGAACTACTCACTATCCGAATGTCCCTCTGGGCATTGTCAAAATGATGGCATTCCCCTTCAGCCTGCAAGACAAGGCCCTTTATTGGGTCAACCATCTAGGGAAGGTTGTAACCACTTGGGGGGAATTGAAGTCTGCCTTCCTGCACAAATATTATCCTCTCAGCCAGCTCAACCAGATGCGAGCACGTATCAGCAACTTCTCCCAAGGGGCACATGAATCCATACACGAAGCCTGGGAGAGATTCACCGATCTGCAGGAGAAATGTCCCCATCATGAGATCCCGAAGACCAGTTTGGTCCAACACTTCTTTGGGGGCCTGAATATTGAGAGCCAAAGGCTCATTGACGCAACCTGTGGGGGTTCACACTTCAACAAGGATGAAGATGTAGTTTGGAAGATATTCGAAGAAATGGCCGAAGGAGAGGCCACCCTATCTTCATCAAAAGCATACCAGAAGCAGCCCCAAATCCTCCAGAAACAAGTACACATGGCAGCGTCCCGAGAGGTGGAGAGAGATGAGAGCTCCAACCTCAGCATTATCGGGGGCCATCTCTCGAAGGTTGATATTTTTGAGAAACGATCACAGGATCTCGAAAAACTTTCTGTGATCGAAAAGAGGACTCAGAACCTTGATAAGCTTGATCAGATCACCAAACAACTAGAACTGCTGGTGGGCACCATCAATTCTGTTCATTCGACAGCATCATCAGAAGCTCCAGTCGAGAGGAAGGACGAGCCACCACCGCTACATCAGCCTCAGCCGAGCCAGCAGCCACCGGCAGTCCAACATGTGTACTATGTGCAGGCGCCCAACCAGGGCCAGCCGTAGCAGCAGATGGTTGTGTACCAACCAGAGTTTATATCAGGATCCGATTCAGTATTCCCACCACCAACCCTGGTTCAAGAAGTGAACGGGGTATGGAGTCACGAAGCACAACCGACCCGTCCTATGGGACAACCTCAGGGTCAGCCACCAGCCAACCGAAAATACCACCAGCCTCAGGGTGGTCGTTTTGGGCATTCCTCACAACCGCCACCAAAATATCATCAGCCTCCCCAGTATGCAACTCAATGGAGGCAGAATCAGCAATATCAACAGTAGCAATACCGTAACCCACAGCCTTTCCATCAGTATGCGGCTGCTCCACCTCAGCAGTACCAACAATATCCTCCTCCCTCTTATCAGCAGCTTCAGCTTCCTGCGCCACCTCAGCACCACCCACAACAGCCTCAGCACCAGCATATGCAACAATAGCGTGGGTTGCACGCTGAATCCATTGAGGCAACTCCAGTGAACCCGACCATGGATTTCTTGGCCTAACTTGTCAAAGGGCTAGAGGATATGACCAAAAGGCTTGACGAGCTGACTGCCACCAAGACCACCATCCCTGCTCAGGTCGAAGCCAACCCCAATAGCTTTAAAAAGAAAGAGCAGGTAGAATGTAATGTCCTGTATGCATCTGTAGAGTCAGAATGTGATAATATTGTTCATTCTAATGCTGTCACTCTCAGGAGCGGTAGGGCCTTACGTCCACCTGCTATCAAGAATGGGGTGAATAAAGAATCAGGTGAATCATCATCTTCTGCATCAGCCGTGCCAACTACAGGGGCGGGTGAGAAGGAAGAAGAAGGAGAATCCATTCCTGCTGTCAGCCACCACCGTCTTCACCAACAAAAATCACAAAAAAATCAGCAAAAACAAAAAGACCAAAAAGAAGGTTGCAGTCAAAGCACACCAGCATTGGAGGAGCCGCCAGCAACCGATGCCTCACCAGCTGACGGCACAGATGCCTCACTTTTTGCTCGCCCATCAGCACCAACATGTCAAAATCCAATTTGTACTCCTTTTTGCCACCCGGATGTACAACATTCTGTGGGCGATAGTTTTGATGTAAATAAGAACTCTGTTTTTCCTGCTAGAGATGTACATATTCCTTTTCCTCATGCAATAGAAAAATCCAAAAAAATCGCAAAACTAAAAAATGCATTATCTGATCCTGGAGTTGTGGAAATTCTAGACAATTTAACCCTGGAGATACCATTGATCAAGGCCATGAAATACATGCCCGTAGTGAAAAAGGGCTTGAAGGAGGCATGTACCAACAAACGTCTCCCGGCACGTGAGAACAGACGCAGAGATGTAGAAAAGCACGTGCTCTCCATGGCCACTGTTGCAGCTATCAGCAACCTCCCACAGAAGAAGCAAGACACAGAAGCACCTCTTATCAGTTGTGAGATTTTCGATCAAGTCTCGAGCGCACTCTCCTCGACAGCGGGTCTTCCATCAACCTTTTGCCATCATCAATACCACAAGAATTTGGGCTGGGTCCGCTCAAGCAGACACAAATGGTCCTCCAGTTCGCTGATGGATCCATGAAATGGCCCCGGGGTCTGTTGGAAGACGTTGTAGTGAAGGTGCGGGAGATGCAATTCCCTGTAGATTTTCTAGTCCTTGATATGGACTCACCCGCACCCTTACTCCAGACCCCTATCATCCTCGGCCGACCATTCTTGCGTACCTCAGGTGCGGTGGTTGATTACGGGACTGGTAAGATCACTTTTAGCTCGAACGACAAGCAGATCACTATAAACATGATCAGAGAGCCGAACGCCATGACTGATGAGAGCCAGGCAGTATCAGAAGCAGACTGTGACTTTGTTGAGGAGATCAGAGACTCGTCACTATCATTGAATGATTCATGGACCCGAGAAATCCTCACTCTTGAGGAGGACTTGGAAAGCACAGTTGTCTTATGCTCCGATGATTCTTGGGAGACAGATTCTCAGATGTAGGCGCATCTATGTGATTCCGAGAATTCACTCCAGTCCAAACACCATGAGCAGAATGCAAAGCAGTTCGACACATCATCAGGGTCTCAACAGATTACCGAGGACAGTAGCTCCCGCAACGAAGCACATTCTACCACCAGCGCAGTATCAGCAATGACTGATAAGTCAGCTCAATTGAAACCATAACTCAAGCCACTTCCAGCAGGTCTGAAGTATGCTTTCCTCACGGGTTAAGAACATATGTATCCGGTCATCATCAACAGCAGGCTGAATCCGGAACAGGAATCTCGACTTCTCGAGGTTCTAGAAAAGAATCGCAAGGCACTTGGTTGGCGCGTATCAGATCTCCATGGGATAAATCCAGCCTTGTGTTCACACCACATTTACCTAGAAGAAGACACCAAGTCGTCCCGCGAATTCCAAAGAAGGCTGAATCTAAACCTCCGGGACGTCATCATGAAAGAAATCACGAAATGGTGTGACGCAGACTTCATCTATCCCATCTTCGATTCAAAATGGGTAAGCCCACTGCATGTAGTTCCGAAGAAATCTGGGCTTACCGTGGTTACCAATGACAAAGGAGAGGAAATATCCATTCGCGTACCAACATCCTGGCGGGTGTGTGTTGACTACCGTCGGCTTAATGCAGCAACTAAGCAGGATCACTTCCCCTTGCCGTTCATTGATCAAGTTTTGGAAAGACTAGCAGGCAAGGAGTTCTTTTGCTTTTTGGATGGGTATTCCGGGTACAACCAAGTGGCAATCGCTCTCGAAGATCAAGAGAAGACTACCTTCACTTGCCCGTTCGACACCTATGCCTTCAAGAGGATGCCCTTTGGATTATGCAATGCACCTGCAACATTCCAAAGATGCATGCTAGCAGTTTTCGCCGAGTTGGCAGGCAATTTTCTCGAGGTGTTCATGGACGACTTCTCCGTCTATGGTGATAGTTTTGATTCTTGTCTTGAGCACCTAGACAGAGTGCTTCAGAGATGTAGCGAAGTTAATTTAGTGCTTTCATGGGAAAAGAGCCACTTCATGGTCACCGAAGGCATTGTGCTGGGTCATGTCGTTTCCAAACATGGCATGGAAGTCGACCCGGCAAAGGTGGATGTTATTGCCAATCTGGAGCCACCTCAGTCAGTAAAGAATATAAGGTGATTCCTGGGGCATGTGGGATTTTACAGACAATTCATTAAGGACTTTAGCCGCATCACCCGACCTTTGACTGAACTCTTATGCAAGGAGACAGAATTTAACGTTGATGATCATGTGCTCCTTGCCTTCAATCAGCTAAAGGAGCTTATCACTCAGGCTCCAATCCAACAGTCGCCGGACTGGTCTCTTCCCTTTGAGATCATGACTGATTCGTCAAACTTTGCAGTCGGGGCTGTTCTTGGATAGAGGAAAGAAAAGGCGCCCTATGCCATTCACTACGCCAGCAAAACATTAGATGAGGCGTAAAGAAATTACACTGTGATAGAGAAAGAGTTGATGGCCGTGGTTTTCGCCCTCGAGAAGTTCAGATCCTATTTGCTTGGATCAAAAGTCACCATTTTTACAGACCACTCTGCTATCCGGTACCTACAGCAGAAGAAGGATGCCAAACCGAGACTAATTCGATGGATCCTTCTCCTCCAGGAATTTGACTTGGAAATTAAAGACAAGCCTGGAGTTTGGAATGTGGTAGCAGACCATCTCTCCAGAATTGAGCAGCAAGAGCCTCCTCTGAACAATGCAACCATCACAGAAACCTTTCTTGATGAATCAATTCTAGCAGTGAATTCTCTCCCTTGGTATGCTGATATAGTCAACTACCTCGTCTCGGGGGTAACACCATCGGATTGGATGAAGAATCAAAAGAATAAATTTATGTCGACCATCCGTTTCTATTAATGGGAGTATCCTCTTTTATTCCGGGAAGGAGCATATTGCATTTGGCACAGGTGCATCCCTCTGGAGGAGCATTATAGTATCCTCGAGCATTGTCACTCGCTCGAATTCGGTGTACATCACTCTGGAGACCGTATGGCAGCCAAAGTACTTCAGTACGGCCTCTGGTGGCCCACATTATTCAAGGATGTAGCAGAATTTGTCAAACGATGCATTGACTGTCAGAGATTGAAGGGTACACTCACTGCAAAAGACTCGATGCCCCTAAAAATCATTCAGATAGCAGACGTTTTCGATGCATGGGGCATTAATTTCATGGGACCTTTCCCTAACAGCCAAGGTTTTGAGCACATCCTTCTTGCCGTCAATTACGTGAGTCATTGGGTTGATGCTATCCCCACTCGAGTTGCCGACAGCCGAACAGTGTGTCAGTTCTTGAAGAAGAACATCATTTCATGGTTCACGATTCCAAAGATTCTCATATCAGATGGGGGTAGTCATTTCATCAACAAAGAGGTCAAGAAATAAATGAAGGAGTACGGCATCGACCATCGTGTCGCATCTCCTTACCATCCTCAGACCAATGGCATGGCCGAATTGTCAAACAGAGAAATTAAGACGATCTTGTAGAAACTTGTACGACCGGATAGAAAGAACTGGTCTCAACTCTTGGACTCAGTTCTTTGGGCTTACAGAACCACCTACAAGTCTCCCTTGGGCATGTCACCCTATCGTCTTGTGTATGGGAAGCCATGCCATCTGCCCGTCGAATTAATTCACAAGTCTTTATGGGCAATTAACATGTGCTATTTGGACTCACGAAAAAGTGGTCAGAAAAGAAAGGATGATCTAAACAGACTCTTGGAGTTCCGAGACTATGCGTACGATAACACATCAACGTACAAGGACAAGGTGAAACGCTGGCATGACCGGCACATCAGAAGAAAGATCTTTGAAGTTGGACAGAAGGTGTGGCTATTTGATGCAAAGTTGTGGATATTCCCAGGCAAATTAAATAGTAAGTGGACAGGGCCATTCCAAGTTCGTGAAGTGTGTGACAATGGAAGCATTGCCATATCAGAATTGTCTCCTGATGCACAACCATTCATCGTCAACGGTCAACTCCTAAAGCCTTACCTCGAACCAGATACATTCTTGGACGTTGTCGATTCTATCCAGCTTCTGCACCATGACGATATCTCCACAGCATCAAAAGATTCAGACACTACACCACAAAAATTGTTCATCTGAATTTCTTCTTCTCTTCTTCTTTTTTCTTCTATTTTATCAAAAGGTGATGTCCCTTTTTGTCTGTTTTCTATACTTAGGATGCACTTTGTCCTAAGTATAGGGGGGACGTGCACCTCGAGTTCTTCTATTCTCTGATCCTCTCCATTGTATCCTCTTCTTGTCTATACTTAGGGCTATCTTACCCTAAGTATAGGGGGAGACATTTGGAGTACGATCTGTTTATTCTCACCCTTGACCCTCCCTGCTTTATGTACAGTCCGCTATACCTCGGATTACTTGATCCTAAGTATAGGGGGGACGGTCAACTGCTCATTCATTCATTTCTTATTCATTTGTTCTTTCGACTTGTCTATACTCAGTACGAGTTATGTCTTTTCTTTTCTCTTCTATCTATGAGGACATAGCTCAAGCTAAGTATAGGGGGGTCGTATATACCATGTATATACTATAAGCCATAACTCATGCTGTAAATAAAATACTGCCTCAAGCTAAAAGTAATGATAAAAGTATCACTATTACTATAATAAAAGATGAATGTGAGCTCCTCATATTCTTACATAATGATTAATAAATCAGGCAAAAATAGCTTTGTAAAAGATTTGAAACTCTTTGTGAAAACTTTTCAAAAGGTTTGTAAAAAGTTTTCAACCTTTGTAAATATTTTCGATTGCAAATTTTATTTTCTTTGCGTGAAATAAAAATGTTGAAAAGCAGTTTGCAAATGATTGGAAAATAGTTGTAAAATTATTTTAAAAAAATCTATACTATGTGAAAAACTTCTACAAAATGATTTTCAAATGTGTGTACATGTTTGTAAAAATATTTTGGACTATGGTTTTCAAAATCTTTTTCAAACGATTTTCAAAATAAGGCTGAGGAGTATACACAGAAATCTCTCATGCGAAAACAAGCAACAATTCCAAATAAAACTTATAAGAGCCCAAATAAGTTTCTGCTCTTTGTATATACTGATTAATAAATCAGGTTAAATAGTTTTGCAAAATGATTTGAAAAATGGTATGAACTGTTTGGAAAACTTTTTGTGAAACAATTTCAACCTTTGTAAAAATATTTTGATTGCAAAAATTCTTTTATTCGTGTGAAATAAAGGATTTGAAAACCTATTTGCAAATGATTTTGAAAATGTTTGTAAAAATATTTTCAAAATGTATATAGTGTTTGCAAAATCTTTGCAAAATGGCTTTCAAATGTTTGTAAATATTTGCAAAAATTATTTTGTACTATAGTTTTCAAAATGATTTTTAAAATAAAATTTAAAGAATAAAAGCATTATAATAAATAAAATACATGCAAAATACATAAAATTATTTATCAATTGTACATACACCTAAATAAATCACGTTGTTAAAACCTGTAAATGCTTTAAAATTCTTTAAGTCTCATAGATAAAGCGGCACGTCCGTGTAAATAGTTGTACATATTTTATATTTTCGGTGCCAAAATTCTTTTATTAGTAAACTCTTTGTATACAAATTTTCTCTTTGCTTCAAATTCTTTGAAAAATTGCATGATTCTTTGCATATTTTAAATAGCATGTACATGGCATTCATATTCTTTTCTTGAGCTTGATGATTGAACTAGTCCAATAAAGTCAAAGATTGGAGCTTGGTTGGACCTTACCGCACCTAACTGCACAGAAACCTTATGGGAACTAGGTTTAAGGCACTTCAGGTCTATTCAGACTTAATTCTTTGAGAAATCGGGGCTGGGTTCAAGTCCTCTCAACTGACTAACTAGAACTTTTCGAGACACACGCATGACTCTTGTCGGTCGTGACCTAACTTGGACACTTGCACCTTTCACTTGGCTCAACTCAGTTGGAGTGGTGAGGGGGTTGGATTTTCTAGTCTGAGACGCACACGGGTGGAAACATTCGTCCTAATCTAGGGAGGGAAGTGCACCCCAACCTGGTCCAGTTTCAATGAAGTCGAATGACAGGAGAGTGTGGGTTGCAACAAAGCTTCAAAACAGGGATAGTCTTCTGGCTCAAGAGGAAAAAGTCTTTATGTAAATGCTGCTGTAAATAGTATGTTTGAAAAAAAATGGACAGGCTTGTAAATACAAATAAAAGTGTCTGCTGGAGTATGTATATATGTTGTATAGAAAATAAGCAAGCTTGAGCATCAAAGTTATACCATGCGAGCCTGTAGCTGGATGACTTGACGACACTGGTCTTGTATTCCAGGATAGGTAGCTACACTGGCTACCGTCCATTCTCTTCTTCACCTCCCCCTCTTGAGTTAGATACCACTTGAATTTAGAAGGGAATACCCCGCTCCTCGACGGTAAAGGGCTGGATTGGGGAATCATTGGGTTGTCATTATGGAGAAGTCAGTTCCTTTGTCATCCCAGTTGGGGAGAGCCACTGTCACTTACACTGTACAAGTCAGCTTCATAGTCATAAGGGTTTGCGTATGACGTAGGCTAGTTCTGACCTGGCTATTGAGGTGGTTTGAACCGAGTCTTGTGACTCTCGAAGGCTGTTGTGTTCTAAATTTGGTTCCCAACCAGGTTTCACACACTTTCACATCAAGGTTTAACTGAGCTCCAAACTCTGATTTTGTAAG
This sequence comes from Ottelia alismoides, assembly GCA_037367405.1. NCBI lineage: Eukaryota > Viridiplantae > Streptophyta > Magnoliopsida > Alismatales > Hydrocharitaceae > Ottelia > Ottelia alismoides. Next base: position 475,971 of record JAZKJV010004813.1, on the reverse strand, counting down.
GACAAGGTATTGCACTGAAAGCTATCCTATTCACTCTATCTTTTTCGATTTCCTTTTTCTTTTCTTTTTATTCTTTATTCTTTTTCTTATTGCATAAGTATTTGCTAAGGACTAGCAAAGGCAAGTATAGGGGGGTGATGAATCTCCATTTCATCACATTTATTCTATCATTTTGGCCTTAATAACCCCAGCAAATGCATGTAAATAACATCAATTTGTACATAATAACATCCATTATTGATTGTATTTATTGTAAATTAAATAAGGTTTTTAATCTCAAAATTATAGAATAAAGAGAATAAAAGAAAAAGGAATAAAATATTGCAAATATTTTATGACCCTAACCCCGAGACTAAGTCCAGAATGGAATTGGTCGACAAGGGATAAAGTAGGGGGAGATAAGGTCCAATAATACAATAGATACCTCAATTATTTAATCATTCACTTATGCATTTTGACACCCATTTTGTATTTAATTATCTATTCATCAAATAAAAATCTTTTGTACATGAAAGTTGTAGATAATAAAGTAAATAAAAATACAAATTTGAATTTGTACAAAAATGATATAAAGTGCACATTGTATGCACATAATAAAAAGCCAGAATCTCAACTTCACAGACCCTCAATTTTAATTGTATATAGATTTTCAAGAACTATTTAATAAAATGGGTTTCATAATTTTCGGAGATCATCTGTGAAAGTTAGGGTTTGGCCCTCTATTGTGCATAAGACTGATTAAAATATTCAGCTTATTCATTACCTATTATTTTTACAAATTCATATTTTTCTAAATTTATATACATTATTTATAACATATGTGTACAATAAAACTAGAATTAAACAAGAAGAAATGTACAAATAAAATAAATCTATCTCAAAACATAGGCAAAACACCTATACTTATACCTATGCAAATCACATCCCTATTTAGCTAAAAATGCAAATAAACTCATAAAAATTAAATAAAAATATATTTGCACTCATAAAAAATAAGTTATAATTATATAAAATAATAAAATAAAAAAATAAAAAATATACAAAATAAAAATAAATTATACAAAATACATGTAAATATTTTATAAAAACATCATTAAGATAAACTCATAATAAAACTCATCAAAATAAATAAATAAAAATCATAAATAAATACTATATTATTTAATAAACATTTTTTACGTTATAAGCAAATTCTAATAAAACCATTTATTATGATAAATAAATTATTTTCGAATAATAGCCCCTATTTTGTCCCGTAGTGTCCTACGTGGACCAATCAGGGGCGGTGGACCGTTGACCTCTGGTCAACTGTCCCATCCGCGTCTCTGCCCGTCAATTCCGTATGCAAGGCCATCTTCTCCCTTTTTTTGCGGGCGTCTCGTCCATCGATCGCACTCGCTTTCTTCACAAGAAATCACCCCTAATGATCATTGATGCCTGCCAAACCATTAGATCAATGATTTGCTCACCAGATTCATCAACAGACCCCGGTCAATAAGGGCGCTCGCGATGTCTTTAAATAAAGAGCCCCGACCTCCTCCTCAAATTTGGCCATTTTTAATCCCCTAAAAGCCTCGACTCGATTCTTGGACGAACCCTCGTGACAGGAGGAGTGTCCCAGCTACTTGAATCGGTCGGAGGAGGGGACAATTTTATCGCGACGGAGCTTCGTCGTCCTCCTGCTCCCTGGAGGCCCCCAGGTATAAGAGCTGTTCTTTCGTGTTCTTTAGGTAGATTTTACTTCCATCATTTCAATTACGCCTTTATTTCAGCCTTCAGATCAGTAGTGTAGCCTAGTTTAAGTAAATCGAAGTTCGCCGGAGCTCCACTTCGGCGACTTCTCCATTGTGATCTCGACTATTTCCGCCCCCCCCCTTGCCATTCCATTTCGTTCCTCAACCCATTCTCCATCTCCCGACCACCTTTGTTCAACCGAAGACCCTCCGTCTTCGCGAATCGGAGCTCCACCTCCGTTGTTCGTCGGAGCTCCTCCGCCTCGCCTCATCTCGCATCGCAGCTTCAAAACCCATGGTTGAGGAGAAAGCCCTCGTCCCCCTTGTTCTTCCTGTGCAGGTACAACGAAGAGAAGAGCCCTCTGGGGCTCGCTTTAAACCAGGAAGAGGTTCCTGGAGGTCCCAAGCTTCCCCGACCTCGCCTGACCACCTCGGACCTCCAGGAGATACGCTGAGACCATCATTCGATGCGGGGCTCTATCAGCAATGAGCAGAGCACCTTAGATGCGAAGGAGAAGCCGGAGGAGCCCGCAGTTCACGATCGAAGCTCGCCCCGCGCGAGCTTCTTCCCTGTTCTTCCAGGTGGCTCCATCGCCGTCCGATCAGGATGGAGCCCCCAGTTCGAACCAGAGCCGTTGGATGCATGCCATTTCGACCGTCAGATCGATTCTTGCAATCTAATCTCAAGCGTCTATCAGCGAAGCAGTATCAGCCGTTGGATGCACGACGCGTGGCCAAGTGAAATCATCATCGCCGTCCACCAGCGCGCACTTATGGGGTAATTTACAGAACTTTCCCCTCGCTTTTTGTATTTGCTGTTTACTACTGTAAATAAAAGTTGAAGTTCAAAATAATGTGGATATTTTGCATGGACCCCCTGTATTTCTTTGATATTTCCTTTAGGTCCAGTCCACGTCACCTCACGTGCGGTCCCGCGTGAGGAGGTTAAATTGCACAAGTCCCCCTGTATGTTTGTATATTTATCTTCAGTCCATAAAATAAAATTTCAAGTGTATTATTTTTGTGAAAAATTGCAACCAAGACCTTGAGCTTTCCAAAATTACATTTTGGTCCTTATGGGTGTGGATCACGTGTAAGCCCACGTGAAGGTCAAATTGCAAGGGGACCCTGGCGGGTTTGCTTATTTGGTTTTAGTCCTTAAAATTGCAGAACATGTTCATATATTTTGGTGTTTTTGCACTGTGACCCCTGCCTTTATTTCTATTGCAAAAATGCCCCAGCGAGGCTGATTTATTTTTACTTGCTTCATGTATTTATTAAAAATGCCTAATTAGCTCATAGAAATTCAACAAAATTAGGGTAAATGCCTTGTAGCTTGTAGATGCACGCTGTATTTTTTTGGCATTTTTGAGCATTTTACCTAATTATTAAAAATGAAAAACGAGCTACTTGTGCACTGTTTAACTGAGAAAATACAAACAAAATTATAAAATGTTTTTGGAAAATTACAAAAAATTATATATGGTATATTTACATATATATTAAGTCTAGAAAATGAAAAAACCCTAAAAATAAGAAAAAGAAAATATAAAATTTCAAGAAGCTCCAAAATCCTAAAAAAAGAGAAAAATCCTAGAAAAATACCAAAAATATGTTTTCTTACTTCATAATTATTTATATATTATTATTTACGGATTAAAATTAATTTGGGTAATTTTGAGATTTATTTTATTTTTTTTATATTGTTAAAACCCAAATTATTTTCAGCCTATATATTTCAGCCCATATTAGGGATTATTTTTGAAATTAAAAATACATAAAAATCAGCAAAATCTCAGAAAAACAACATAAAAATTAGAAAAATATAAAAAGCCTAACAATATGCTACTTAATATATTTTGAGTATATATACATATGTCTATATATCCATATACTACATTTCTCTCCCTTCTCTTATATATATATATATATCTTTATATATATCTATATTATATAAAAATAAAATATAAAAAATATATATATAATATAAAAACAAGCCAAAAATCCTAAAAATAAAAAAAATAAAATAATATATATATAAATTAAAAAACCCACAAAAATAGGACTCATGTAAGAATGACCTGGATGTATATAAATACTGTTAGGCTACGCATTTTTTTGCTCTCTGTGGTTCGACCTCTACATGCTTACACACTATGCATTCTTATGGTAGAGTTAATAAATGTTAATTCACAATTTTGGGACTTAATTGGCTATTTCTTTGTTGTGGGTTAATTTCTGAGCAACCGAGGAATTTAAGTGGTCAAATCAGCGACTAGATCTCTCCCCTTGTGAGACTTCTAGACCCTCGATTTTTCTCCGTTATCAGTGCTATATTGCATGCTTCATATCCCTTAAGAATTTGACTATAACATCACATGCACGATTGCATTCATGATTGAGATTAGTCAAGGTATCATTGAGGAGACTAAGATTTAAGGCTTGCATTTAGACTTGATCTATATGATGCTCGAGGATGGGATAAAATTAATGAGAGCTTCATGAAACATGAGTGTCAGCATCTTAGCCAGAATGGGACATGGTTCTCATACTAACTTTTGAATTTAACATAAAAAATAAAAAGCTCATTACATTACGAAGCTACATAATATGCGCTTACATTCAAGGAGAGCGCTCCCAACCTTTAAGTGCCCACTTGGACCAAATCATTAGGCTTTTATGAGTCGAACTAGTACACCAAAAAGGGCTCTACATCGTTAGCGCTACAAGTCTGGGTGCAAGTATATTAGATACTTTAAAAATACACAACTCGATGTATTCTCAAGAAAAAAGTACATACGACTCAATCATTTTTTATGGATACACTGATTGACATTAAAAATATACATATGTGACACTTAAGAGAACCCTATTCCAATGAGAGGAAGTGAAAATAAATACACAATCCTAAATCCTCCATCAACTGGCCATCCATATATGTCTTTTAAGTCTAAGGAACTAAAGAGATGGTGGATTAAAGCAAGACTAGATTTATTCCCTAATGTTGAGGTTTTGGTCCTAAGAAGTGCTTCTGACATTGGAACTTTTGGTGAAATCTTGACTCTACTCTTATGGATGCTGTCAACACTAAGTCATACTTCTTATTTATATGTACATTGAGAGTCTGACAATTAGAGAAGTTGAATTCCTTTTGATTAACATGTGGATCAACTTGGACTTTAACGGTTTCTGAAGCTAGTCTTCTAGGTCAATTAAAGCATTGTCTATTCACATGCACATGTCAGTGAATGCACTAATTAATTTAACTCTCTAATTAATTAATTATTTATTATATCTAGGGCAAGCTCAACTTAAGTATAGGGGGTGATAAATCCCAGATTTATTAATATTATTCTTTCATATTATCTCTTTAACTTAAGATTATCACCAAGATTCACTGACAATTAGCAATAATTGTGTTTTTATGTGTTGTAAATATCTAACATTAATTATACTATACTATGTAATATATTATTACTTTATACAAATAATTTAACATAAAACCTAATTAAAAATACAAAAGAAAATAATAAGAAAATTGTTTATATTGTTTTAATGTGTATTTAATTTTTATCCATGAATAGATGACCTCTTTTCTTCTTGATTTATACATGAAAGTTGTAGATCTCATCCAGACCTACAACTTTCATCGATAACATTTTTCCAAATTTGACTTCTCACTATTTTATTTCTAATTATCCCAGATTCTCCCATTTATCTTAATTCTGATTGGGCCACATGGAGCCTCCATAACATCCCACGTGGCCCGCATCCTTTGTTGCCACTCGCTTATCCTTGAAGCTATCTAATCATTTAATCAGATGACCTGAATTCACCCCTTACCCGCTAACATCAAATCCCTCTAATCTAATTGATCAGAGGGATCTCAACCATCCCTATGTGTCTAATCACTGGCCATCTGATCACATGATCAGATGGTTGGGGTATATACTCCAACCTCTAATCATTCCCCTTTGCATGTAGAAACCTCCACCAATTGCATAATTTCTCGTATTGTCCCTCTGTTGTCACTCTCCCATGCTGACCTTCAAACCATCCCTAACTCTAAATTCCTCAGTAGTTCCTAGCAGTTGAAAACCACCGTAAACCTCCTCAAAAACCAACTCCCTTCGCTTTCAAATAGACCATCACCGACGCCCATAATCGTTGTCTACCCTTGAAAAGCCTTAGGCTTAGTGTTTCTCATCCAGTTTGTGATGAAAGCTCAGCGAATCGACGATGCAAAGACAACCTTGAGCTCTGGTGTTGATCCATGGCAGAGCACCATGCTATGACATACTAAGATGACCATTCAAGCTTCCTCTAATGGTTGTGGAGATTACACGAAGACCTAAGGTTCTTTAAAGCTTACTCCCAAGATGCAGCATCCATCCATGGCGGTTCATCTTCAATGTATAGATTAGGCACTTTACTTTTCAATGATGTTCTTTGAATTCTTGGAACATCTACAGATCATCCATTCATTATATGAGTGTACCCCGATCTTTAGCATGGACTCCACATCCATGTGGAAGGATTTGCCTTCGTGTTTCTAGTTCCATCGCCTCTATCTTGTCGACTTACTTCTTTTGCCTGCAAGGCAAAGTGACCCATTAAGGCTCCATTTCTTCACCATCGTAAGCCATCCAATCCACTCATTCATGTACACAGGTATTTCTACACTTTTTTGGTTTTGTCCCTCCTAATGCTTGTAGGTTTTAAGATTCTTCAATGGTCGGAAAATCGTATGAGCTATGATTAGGAGCTCTATCTCCAATGGTTTAACATCAACTCCAATCTCTGGATGCTTTTTCATTTACATCAATCTTCAATGATGTTCACGGAGGCCTTTGCATTCTTCTTATAGAATTAAGCGAGGCAAAGATGACTGAAGGAGAAGTATGGCTCTTGCTAGAGCCCCACCTCTTCAACGCCGCTCACAACAGAGTAGGTTGAACAAGAAGCGCACCGATATCGTTGGATCGTGCCTAAATAGATGTGATCTAACAACCTATTTTCATCCATGTCTCCTTTATAAAAGTTTGTAGGTCAGGACCAACCAATCCATAGCAAAATCACAAGAGCATGCCATGTGGACTATGAACCATGAACCTCGCCACCCGATTGGGACAACGCATGCCTTACAAAGGTGGTTTTTAATATTTGCATCCTAATTGCATCTCTGTCATGTCTTCTTCCCTTATTTGCAGAAATAACCTTGCCAGAGGGATTAAAATACGAAGGTGGTTTTTGATATTTGCGTTCTAGTCCTTGTAGGGACCTATGTGTAAGGATTTATTTATATTTTATTTACAGTTATGCCCCTAGATTGAATGATGAATAACTTAAGCATCGTTATCCAACTGAAGTGATTTCAGTAGCATTTTGATACTCGTTCAATTATTTTCAATATGATATGATTTATTTCAAATTAGATAATAAAAGAGGGATCATTTTATTAGAGTCTGCATCAATACTTTTATGCTCATTAAATATAATTTGACACTAGCTTGAATCACTCTATTGGACTTAAATTTAAATCAAATATTTGCTTAAGTGGGATGGATCATTTTAGGGCATTTTAGTATGTAAATTATTATGTGCTTAACTAAATCATTCTGTTCATTTTGTCGCATATTTAACTTGCATGAAATGTAAAAAATGCATAATCATTCAAATGATTTCTTATGATGTATTGTATTCTGTACTTTTGACCTAGATGATTTATTTATCAATTAATATAAATATTTAAGCATGATTAATTATGTTATAAATCATTAACTAGGACTTCCCAGGTTTATAAATTCATGCTAGGTCCTCTTCATAGAGACATTTGACCTAGTTCTATGTAGTTCACTAAGTGCCTCTATTACAATGAGTACTTTTTATCATACATATTTAACCGGTTTTCGAACCCGATTCAAGTATTTGCTCCCCTCTTATTATTCTTCTTATATTTAGGTTATTTTAACCTAAGTATAGGGGGAGAATCCGAGTCAGTTATGCTATATCACCTTGTATTTATCCTGATCTATGGCTTCATATCACTTTGTGCTAAGTATAGGGGGGTATACCGTATATATTGTGTATATACTTTAGCATAACTCGTATTTTAAAAATTTTGCAACCTTTTGGGTCTAGGGTATAAGTATTTTTGAAATGATTTTTGTAAAAATGTTTGTAAAATGCTTTGAAAATTTATAAAACAAAGTTTAAAAGTGAGTTTGGTCAATTTGGAGTTTTCTATAAATAGTTATGAACCTTGGAAGTTGGTTTTATGGCTTTTTAGGTTCATCATAATTATTTATTTATACATTAAATAATTTTTATGATATTTTATAAACTAGTACATATTATTCTACTTTCGTGAAGAAAATATTTTGATTTGGAATTTGTGAATGATAAATAAAATAGGCGAACATATAAAAGGTGAGAAAATGTGTTAATATATAATGATGATCGTGATTTTTTGCCATTTTTATAAATTAGGATCCTTATCTCCCCCTACTTATTTATTTTTTTGACCAAATCAATATTGAACTTGTCTCGGGGTTAGGATCAATCTCTATATATTCTATTAGTGAATATTTACATGTATTTTACTAAAGATTTTAGACAAAATGAAAGAATAAAGGTGATGAATCATGGATTCATCATTCCCCTATACTTTACCTTTGCTAGTCCCTTAGCAAATACTTATTCTATAAATAAGTGAAAACAAAAAGAAAAATAAAAAGGAAAATAAAAGAACTTAGAGCATGATTATTTCTTTAAACCGAATTTCACTTCATCTAAAATCAAGAACTTGGAATAGGCCTTTGGATTAACAGTTTGTCAGGATCTCATTAGAATTAGGATTTAAGTCTTAACAACCCTCAAGTACCACAAATCCCTATCCATGTTCACCTCAACAACCAGCTCAGATCCGCCCATCCATTGGGCAAACTATTTAGCTCTGAATTCAATTGTACTATGTGAGAAAGGTGTTAGATCTTCCTACTTGAAGAAGCGAAGAAACTGCCCATCCCAGTAATACACTCCCATTTGGACCTCATCTAGCTATTTGATCCTAAAGAGTGGGTTATTTCCTTCTAAGGTCAGGCCGCAATGTGTCCACAATCGAATAGAGAGAGAAGTACAAGAATGGGAAAAGAACTGGAGTTTGATCAGTGTAGTTACATCTCATGTGAAACCCGGGTAGTTTAGCCAAGTTTCCACTAAGATATGTAGTCTCTCTAAAGCTTGGACCATTGTGGTCATGTATGTATTTGGTATTTGGCTTATTTTTGTAGAAAATGATTATTGCACTACAATGATCTTTTGTGCCCCGATAATTATAAAATCTTTTCTTCCGTCCATTTTTAAGGTCCTGGAAAAATTGTGCCAGTAGATCCTTCCCTCATCCGAAGCTTTATTTCAATCCCACACTCCCGTCTTTAGATGTCTGCGCCACTAGACAAGGATAAAAATGCACATCGAAATGGACCGGCCTTCGCAACCCCATGCAAGTTGAGCTAAGTGTAGAGTGCATGAGTTCAAAATTGTTTCAAATGAAGAAGATTTAAATGGATGACACCGGGATTCCTACTTAGGCAAGTCTAAGTTGAATTCCAAACACAGTCTCATAGAATCCAAAGAATTAAGTCAAAAAGACCTAACGAATGTTAATTCCAGTTCCTAATAAAATTCCTTTAGAATTAAATGGATTAATGCCTGAACCAAGCTCCATCATTCAGACTTAGATCCATTCGGTTCATGAATCAAACTTGTTCTGAAAAATGCTAATGAATGCAACAATTTTTTTATGAAGTGAACTTTTCGGATTAAATTTTTTATGTATTTTTTAAGGGAAAAGGGAGTATGCACCCATGCGCATGTAATTTTACATGCACCAGGGTCTATATCTTCCACATTTTTTTACTTTTTTTGGAAAATATCACCATGTATATTCATCCCTATATCCCTCCTATATGTCATTCGAATCTCATCAAGAACAGAGACTCCTATGCCTTCCATCTAGAACATGTAATTTTAACGGTCTTAGAATTATTGTAATCAACATGTTCTCGATAGAGGACATATGAGTCTCCGTCTCTAGTGAAATTCGAATGGCATAACAGAGGGATATAAGGGTGAACATACATGGTGATATTTTCCAAAAAAGTAGAAAAACGTGGAAGATATAGGCCCTGATGCATGTAAAACTACATGCACTTGGGTGCATGCTCCCCAACCCCAATTTTTAAAGATTTTTTCAAATTTTTACTGAGTTTTAAAACTTCAATTTTTAGTAAAAATTGAAGGAGTTAGTGAATTGAATCAAACACAAATTTACAAGAATTATATATATTTTTGCAAAGAATTTTATACATATTTTATATATACAAGACTATATAGATTTTATACAACATTTACAAAAGAAATTTATTTACAAAATTTATATAATTAAGAATTTTATACATGTATTTTTCAACAGATTTTATATACACCTTTTTTAAAAATATTTTTTTACAACTCATAGTTACAATTTTCTATCATATTTTAGAAATCCAAAATATATACCCATACTTTTAGAGCCATATTATTAAAAATACAATAAAATACGAGTTATGACTTTTGAAGTATATAAAGAATATATATTCGACTCCCCCTATACTTAGCGTGAAATTTGTCCCCATAGTGACCAAACAAGCGACAAAGGAAGACATATATCGAGCTAAATATAGACTGGTGAAAAGAATACTATACTATAATGACTCAAAGAATAACGAATAAACAAATAGAAGTCAATCAACCCCTCTATACTTAGGATCAACTAATATTAAGGATAGGAGGCTCAAAAACAAAGATGATTAAGGTCTAGAGAATATACACAATCAATGACTCAACTTGTCCCCCCTATACTTAGGATAAAATATCCCTAAGTTTAGAGAAGAATATCAACCGTTGAGGGACAAGAGAGAGAGCAGACGATACATGAAATTGAAAACAATTAAAAGACGTAACGAGTGATATTACCTCCCTTATAGGGTAAATCACACCCTAAGTATAAGCATCAACATGGGTAATAGAACATAACGATATGAAGAACTCAATGTCCACACCCCCTATACTTAGGATAAAATATATCGTAAGTATAAAAAAATCCTAAGCGAGACCTAGGGGTCTAAAACAAGCGAAAGAATGAATGAATAAAATCGAAAACACATATGTACAAGCTTAAGAAGAATGAATAAATCAAAACAAACTGTACATGCTCAAGAAAGCCGAAGAGTGGCCTTCTTACATGATCGAGGAATGCTAGAACGTACAAGAGAAAGGTCGACATTAGGGTCATCCTCAGAGATATCCATATCTAAATTAGAGGATCCCTGACCAATGTCAACTGGTGAGGAACGACCCTGATGGCCGAAAATATGGACAGAACTGATCTCTGAAAGATGCACCACGATCTTAGAATCACTTTCATCATCAGCACTGAAATAACAAAATAAAGAATCATCCTATAACACTGGATCCTCATCCCTGTGTGACTGAAGAGACATAAGTGTCGTATCTGAAGTAGATGTAATGAAGAGGTCAAATTCTGCTGCAATATGATCTATCTCCTCATCAACAAAGACCTTTTCTGAATCTGCGTGAAAAGAGGATTAAACATTCTCACTTCTTGAAGGCTCGACCAAAGTATCTGTAAATAAAACGAGTTCGGCCTTCAGATACATGCCACCTACAGTTTCATATCAATGATGTAGATACTATGAATCTCATCAACACATCTCCAAACATGTGTACGTGGATCACCAAAGGCTATGCTCTCCAAGTTTTCCTCTCTGGAGAGGAAATCTTGGGTCTCAGTAGAATTTGAAGGAATATGATCGTGTCTAATCTCAGCTGTAATCTCATATGTCTTCGTTTCTGATGGCTTGGTAGCACACTCATCTGATGGTAGGCTAGTTTAAATGTCAACTATCATCCAGAAAAACTATATACATATATACACAAAGATGCTATTTACAAATATTTACAATCGTGCAAAATTTTTGAAAAATGTTTTGAAATCATGAATGGATGAATGCATGAAGTGCAAGTTTTGCAAAAGTATTTAAACACATTTACACAAGATTTTTGCAAACTTTTGATTTTCAAAACATTTTGGAAAAATTTTGTACTATATACATAATTTTGATAAGAAACTATTTACACACACTTTACACAAAAGATTTTTGAAAACATTTTTACAAAAATAATTTTGTACACTAGCTATATATGTGCAAATAAAAGAATGATTATTTACAGGAAAAAAATTTTAATTTTTGTGATTTTTAGGGTTTTTAGCCATTTTATTTATTAACAGACTCACACAAAGTACGAGTTATGGCTAACGTATATATGAAATATATACACACCCCCCTATACTTAGCTCGAACGATGTCCTCAGAGTGATCAAGAGCGATGAAGAAGACATAACTCGTGCTTAGTGAAAGGGAAGTGAAAAGGAATGGCTAGATACAGAAATAAATGAATGAATAGAATGAGGAGAACTCGGTGGTTTCCCCCTATACTTAGGATTAAATAATCCTAAGTATAACAAGCTGGGAAATCCGACTGAAGAATGCACAGAGTCTGCCCCCCCTATACTTAGGGTAAAATATCCCTAAGTATAGGCAGCAAAACAGGGGTAGACAGAATGAAAAGAATACCCGCAGGTCCTACATCCCCCCTATACTTAGGGTAAAGTACACCCTAAGTATAGCATAATCATAAGATGAGAAAAGGGATGTGGGACTAAAGAATAGAGTGATATGGACAACTGGATCTATACAGGTAGGAAGAACAGTGATAATCAGGCGTGAGATGCAATAGTTGTGAGTCAATAGACCACATCTCACGCAAAGTGAATAGGGGCAACATCAACGACCCGCGGCTCATGATCTAGAAATGGCTTGAGCCGCTGGCCGTTTACTCGAAAGGTACTCTCAGAAGACAACTCGGATATATCAATGCTACCGTTGTCGTGTACCTTTCTCACAAGATAAGGTCCCTTCCATTTGCTCTGTAGCTTCCCTAGAAATAGACGAAGCCTAGCATCAAACAACCATACTCTCTGTCCAGACTCAAAATGCTTGTGGCTGATATGAGAATCATGCCACTCTTTCACTCTCTCTTTATACTGTAGGCTGTTTGAGAAGGCTGTATCTCTAAGCTCCTCCAAGGCTGCTAACTCTGCCCTCCTCTGGTCTCCTACACTATCTGAATCTAAAAGAATATCCGTGACTGGCCAAAGTGACCTGTGCCTCAACTCAACAGGTAAATGGCACGGCTTGCCATAAACTAGGCGAAAGGGAGATGTGCCCAATGGTGTCTTGAAAGACATCCTATATACCCACAAGACCGAGTCCAAAAGCTGTGACCAATCCTTTCGGTCAGGGCGGACGACTTTCTGCAAAATAGTCTTGATCTCCCTGTTCGAGACCTCGGCTAGACCATTCGTCTGTGGATGGTATGGAGTGGCAACTCGATGGTCTATGCTGAACTCACTAGCAAGTGCCTTCACCTGGTCGTTGATGAAATGAGACCCCCCATCTGAAATCAATACTCGAGGTACCCCGAACCGCGTGATGATGTGCTTCCTTAAAAATCTGCAAACTGTCCTGGCATCAGCGGCTCGGGCGGGGATAGCCTCAACCCAACGACTAACATAGTCTACGGCCAACAGAATGTACTCAAATCCATGACTCTTAGGGAATGGACCCATGAAATCGATGCCCCATGTGTCAAAAACCTCACAGAAGTGAATGGGCTACATCGGCATCATATCACGATGTCCACAAGTGCCCATCCTCTGACAGTCAGTACACCTCTTCACGAACTCATCAGAGTCCTTGAAGAGGGTAGGCCACCACAAGCCGGATTGGAGCACTTTCTATGCCGTTCTCCTCCCAGAGTGATGTCCTCCTGCCTCAAGCTTGTGACAGTAAGTGAGGACGCTATGGTGCTCATCCTGAGGAATGCACCTACGCCAGACGCTATCCCCTCCTTCGTGGTAAAGGATGGGATCCTCCCAGTGGTAGGACTTGGCCTTCGCGAGGAAGGTCTCAAGTCTCTGTCTGGGCCAACCTTGTGGGACTTTCTTAGCAACAAGAAAGTTCACAATATCGGCATACCACGGGAGTGAGGCGATAGCAAGGATCGCCTCATCTGGGAAGGTCTCACAAATGGGATCAATCTTCTCAGACTCCTCAGGCTGCTCTAAACGGGAGAGATGATCCGCCACCACATTCTTGACTCCAGGCTTATCCTTGATCTCAATATCGAACTCCTAGAGTAGAAGGATCCATCTAGTTAGTCTACCCTTGGCATCCTTCTTTGCCATGAGGTATAGGATGGCGGTATGATCTGTGTACAAAGTCACTCTAGATCCAATGATGTAAGATCTGAACTTATCTAGGGCGAACACTACTGCTAGCATTTCCTTCTCTGTGACTGTATAATTCCGCTGGGCGGAATCCAAGGTGCGGCTAGCATAGTGGATAGCAAATGGGACTCCATCCCTCCTCTGTCCCAGCACAGCCCCTATGGCTAAATCGGACGTCCATCATGATCTCGAATGGGAGAAACCAATCTGGTGGCTGGAGGACAAGAGCCTCAACAATACAATGCTTGAGAGTCTCAAACGACGAAAGACACTTGTCATCGACAAGGAACTCGGTATCTTTCGTCAGCAAGTCAGTCAACAGCTGGGCAACCCTACTGAAATCACGGATGAACCGCCGATAGAAACCGACGTGCCCCAGGAAAGACCGTAACTGCCGCAAGTTGGACGGTGGTGTGAGTTTTCTAATGACATCAACCTTGGCCGGATCAACCTCCATGCCCCTGTTGGAGATGATGTGGCCAAGCACCGTCCCTTGAGTCACCATAAAGTGACTCTTCTCCCAAGAAAGAACCAAGTGGACCTCAATACATCGCTGAAGTACTCGGTCTAGGCAGTCAAGACTGGAGTCGAATCCGTCGCCTTAAACCGAGAAATCATCCATGAAGACCTCTAAGCAATCCCCTACCATGTCCGAAAAGATCGACAGGATGCATCTCTGAAAAGTCGCAGGGGCATTGCATAGCCCAAATGGCATGCGTCGCAAGGCGTATGTGCCGAAGGGACAGGTAAAGGTGGTCTTGTCCTGATCCTCAGGAGCGATGGCCACCTGGTTGTAGCCCGAGTACCCATCCAGAAAACAATAATGGCTCTTCCCTACCAGTCTCTCAATAATCTGATCAATAAAGGGCAGGGGGAAATGATCCTTCTTGGTGGCCTGGTTGAGTCTCCTGTAGTCAACACAAACCCGCCAAGAAGTGGGTACTCGTGTAGCAATCTCCTCTCCAGACTCGCTAATCACTGTAGTGATGCCCGTCTTCTTGGGCACCACATGCAAAGGGCTGACCCACTTGGAGTCGGAGATGGGATAGATAAAATCGGCGCTCCACCATTTCGAAATTTCCTTCATGACAACCTCTCTCAGATTTGGGTTCAGCTGTCGTTGGAACTCACGCGACGGCTTCGCCTCATCCTCGAGATAGATATGATGGGAGCACAGGGCCGGACTAATCCCATGGAGATCTGTTATGCTCCATCCTATTGCCTTGCGGTTCTTTTCAAGAACCCCCATCAGACGGGATTCCTACTCTCCAGTCAAATCGGCTGAGATAATGACTGGGTACATCTCATGCTCACCCGCAAGGAATCTATACTTCAACGACGAAGGAAGTGGCTTCAGCTCTGGACAGCTGGGTGCTGGCAAATCTGGCTTCGAAAGAAGTCGCGTGTATGCTGCCAAATCTGCCCGGGAGACTGAGAGCGTACTCTCGCAAACTGGATCTGAAGAAGGCTGCTCAACTGGAGTGTCTCTGATCTGCTCGGCATCTACCTTCGCCTCAGCTGTAGGCTCAGTGGAAATCAGGTCTGGCATATAATTGTCACAATCTTCCCACTCAGACTCTGTCTCCGAGGGATCTGCATCACACAAGGTGGCATCAGTACCACCATCGTCACAAAAATCGGTGTCGCGGTCGAGAACCTGCTCTGCTGCCTCTAAAGTGTCCTGAACCAGGAATGTGCACTCCAAGCTCTCCTCTGCTATCATCTCTGCATCAACGGTGTCTGAAAATGAGAGGATGGCCTGTGCTGCTGGGTCTGCCCAAACTGCCTCGTCATCTATGATCACAAAGTCACAGTCCTGGTGGATGTCTAGCCCTGCATCTGTCAGCTGCTCTGTATCTGAAGTGGTCTCTGAGCATGATCTCTCTCTGGCTCTGCTGTCCTCGACCGTCTCTATTTGTACACTTTCGCCCTCAACGCGAAAGTATACCTTCCCGCTATCATGATCAGTCACCGCCTTGGCTGTGGCCAAGAACGAACGATCTAGAATGATGGGGGTATCGGTCACTGAATCAGGGATCTCCATGTCTAACACTACGAAGTCCACGGGGAATTGCAGACCCTGAATAGTGACGACAACATCTCGCAACAACCCCTTCGGCCTCTTGACAGATCTATCAGCAAACTGAAGGACTGTCCTGCTCTGTCTAAGAGTGCCCAACTCGAAGCGGTCGAGAAGGGCTGCCGGAAGGAGGTTGATAGACGATCCGCTATCCAATAGAGTACGGTCAAACCTCTGCTCACTGATATGGCATCTGACATAAGGGGCTCCTGAATTTGGCCTCTTGGCCGGCAGATGGTTCTGGATCGCGAAACACGTGGCTTTCGTCAGCACATGGATCTCAGAGTGGTGGTTCCTCCTCTTCCTCCTGACTGTGGTCCTGTCTCTCAACGAACGCTAAAAAGGGGGAATGTGTTGCAAAGCCTCCTGAAGAGTCAGCTGTATGTGAAAACGATCTATCATCTGCTGGATGAACTCTTCCTGGTCTCTCTTTTTTGGATTTTCTGTTTTCTTCCCCTTCCCCATCTGAAGGGCTCTCGGGAAGGGGATCACTGGGTCCTTTTCAGATGAAGGACTAGAAAAGGGTCTAGGCGGTTCGACGACCGGATCCACACATACATCATGCACCACAGTGGGACCAGGAGAAAATAAACCCTTTCCTTTATTCACAGCATGGTTCCGAGATACATCAGGTGAAGGAAAAACAACAGATCTCTCTACATGAACTCTGGTGGCCTCAGTACCACCATCGGCTGGGTCGGCTGGAAAACTCGCGGCATCAGTACCGCGCTCTGGCTCGGCATCGTGGGTGGCCTCAGTACCACCTCCTCGAACTGGTGAAACGACGGCCTCAGTACCGCCTGTGGAATCAGCATCCTTGGTGGCATCAGTACCACCGTCATCATCCTCCTCGTCAGGCGCTGTAGGTGGATCCTCATGATGTAGCTCAGACGAGGCGTCGCCTGCTGGCATCCTACCGCTCCTAAGTGTGACAAAATCAGTATCAAAAAGATATCCAGTCATATCACCAAATGTATCACTAGGAGTGGTATACTCAGTACAAGCTACCTGCTCAGATTTCCGCTTCAGGTTGTTGGGGTTCGGCTCGATCTGGGCAGGAATGGCGGCCTTCCCTCTCACGATGTCCCGCATCTCCTGGCGGAACTCGTCCATCTCCCGTATGAAGGTAGCCTGCTGATCCGTGAGGAGGCGGGCTATGTCATCCAATACAGGGTTCTCATGGGAACCCGACGGGTAGCCTCTCTGGTAGTGAGGCTGCTGGATCTGCTACTGCTGTGGGTGAGAGGGGTATGAGTGATGCTGCTGCTGCTGGTGGTGAGGCTGCTCACGCCTCCAAGACTGTCCCTGCTAATAGGGACGAGGACCATAGGACGACTGCTGCTGCTGTGGTGGTGGGTACACTGGGGGCTGCTGGTGGTGGTGGTGCTCTCTCTGTTGGCTGTACTGTCCTCCCTGACCAGATGGCTGCTGCTGGGGCTGGGTACCTCCACTCCCCCACCTGAATCCGGGATGGTCTCGTCGGATTCCAGGCTGAGGTCGGTCATACCAAATCCCGTTGACATCCATCAACGGCTCTGCATCGTACGGGGCTGGCGGGAGTACTGCCAGAGGCTGATCAGGCTCGTATACCACCATCTACAAGTCTGGAGATGGTGGTGACTGGTCAGTGGGCTGCGGCTGCTGGTATGGCTCCGCCTGTACAAGGTGAACCTCTCTAGGCTGCTGGTGTGAGCAGGAGCGCTGGGACGAGCTGTTGTTGCTGCCGTGATCGCCTCGCGACAAAAGACGGGGCTGGGAAGCCGTCTGTGCCTCCTGGAGACACATGAGTTGTGTCTTCATGTCGCTCAGAGTCTGTGCCATCTGCTCCATCTGAGTGATGCCTTGGCACTGCTTCTTCTCGATCAGCTCCATCCGATCCAACTTCTCGCTAATGATGCTCATGTCCGCAGCTGTGGACTCTGCCTCTGCTGCTGCTACTGCGGACGAACTGGAAGGACCGGTGTCGACCCGTGCTATCCTCTGGTACTGCACGGGTCCTGGATGCTGGGGTCTGCCCTGAGTGTACAACCTGGTCTGGGACATCACCATGTAGTTCTCGTCCATCTCCTCGTAAATGGCCCAGACCTGGTCGTGATCCTTGGCGAAGTAAGACCCGCCACAAGAAGCGTTCACCAAGCCCTGAAGCTCTGGTGTCAGCCGCTGAAGAAGCTCTGAACAAGGTTCGGCTTGGAAATGTCGTGGTGCGGGCATCTGTCGGTCAGCTCTCGAAACCTCTCCCATGCCTCATGGAACTGCTCGTTGGGGAGCATGGATAAGTTGCTGATCAGGGCTCTAGCGGCGTTCGTCCGCCCGAGTGGATAGTACTTGTGCAAGTACTCGGCGCGGAGCTGCTCCCAAGTGTATACAAACTTCCCCAGATGCTTCAGCCAGGTGGCTGCTCTGTCTGCCAAGGAAAAGGGGAAGGCAATCATCCGAATCGTGTCCCGGTCCACCTGACGATCATGGACAGTACTGCATATCATCTCAAACTCTTGCAGGTGGAGATGAGGCTCCTCTGTCGCCAAACCGTGAAACCGAGGTAAGAGCTGCAAGGTGTTCGGGGGGAACTTGAAGTCCCCCACGATGGCTGGAAGTACCACCCAGCGGTGTGTCAAGGTCGACCCAGGATTGTGGTTCTCCCGCATCGATCTAAGTGGTGGTGGTGCTCCTCCCGCTCCGCCTGCTCCACCACCTCCGGCTGCAGGATCATCGGGTCCTCCTCCTGCTGCCGGATCGACGGGTCCTCCTCCTTCGCGGTTCTCGCGGTTGGCTCTCAACTGCTCGACCTCTCTCCTCATGTCCATCATGAATGCCCCCTGATCCCTCAACTGCTGATGCACTGACTTGAGGAAGGCGATCAGGGTGGAGTTGATCGAACCCTGGTCCAGAACGAAATGCTGCTCTCCTCGTGGACCTCTGGTGTGATCATCAGAACTGCCGGCCATCGTCTCTGAAAAATCAAAACAACTGAACTCAGGTGCCGATAAATCATCTGCATGTCTCTCCTCTGGCACTGGTATCTCTGAATCAGAAGAAGAAGGGTGGTCGAGGGGGAACAGGGCGGAGTCGTACTCGGGTTCAGAGAGCGGGTCTGAGCTCCCACGAACCGACCTAGATGAATGGTCAGGAGTGCTAAAAAGCGGTGCAGCCAGAGGCTGCCTAAGAGACCTCCTGCCCATCATCGTGATCTGGTGAGTAAGGCGGATGAGATCTGGAAAAACTATGATCGAAAGCAAACCCCCAGTTCACCAACGCAGCGCGAGCTGAAGATCGTAAAGGCTCGGTCAAATTATCTTGTCAATTTTTATTTTGGTGAACAATCAAAATATCAGAGCGATTACGTGACCTAGTGGGATACCCGATACTCTCTCAACCGACTGTCCCGCACGGAAGAGTCGGTAATCAGTCGAGATGAGCACCGGAGGGCTTTACCTAGTGTACGGGTCACTCTCTCGCACAATCAAACCAAGCAATGAGGGGGTTGCTCTCCCCAAGACAAATTTTTAGGTGAGGTGTCTTTTAGGGTCGATAGTTTTAGCAGTCCTAGTTTTATGGTTTTTCTTTTTTAGATTTTTTTAATGCAAGCAAAAATGCCTAACGAATTTTTCGGTTCTCCTTGTTATTAAGTCAAAAACAGGGGGGAAGACGAAAAAGCCGATGCGCGATAAATCAATGATGCATGCAGAGATAGAAATGCGTACCTGACTCCAGCAGTCTACATGCAAGATGATCCGTGCAGAAATGTAAAGACTGAAAAGAAACTACCTATATGGTGCAACGGTGAAAATCGAGTCCTAAACAGGCAATTTCTACTCGACAGAACTGTCTAGCTGACCACTCGCCCTCGATCCAAAGAGTCCGGTCTAGACCCACCCCTCCTCTTCTACACAGGTCGAGTTCAGGAGTAGCGCTTGACGGGGCAGGCTCGCGGTGCGTAGGCTCTCAGGAAAGCGACTCAGCTATTTTTATTAATGAATTATTAGTAGGCCCAATTACGGTCTATAGGAACAGGCAAGCATTTAAGTGTGGGGATCCTACTAATTACGGCACAGTCAAGCAGAAAATCCTAAGTCTAGGGGCTCAAGAAAAACAGCGTAAAACCGTAAAAGGCAGCTAAAAATCTAAAACCGTGAAAAAGCCGCGAAAAAGTCGAAGCTAACTAAATGGGTCCCCCGAGCACACCGGTGCTCGGCGAAACAGACCCGAGAGTCCAAGTCCTGCTGAGTGTACCTGTATTATTACAACAATTCCAATAATGCTGGAAATAAAATCTAATCTAATCTACACTATCTCGCGGCTATCCCGCGGCTCCCGTACTCCTGCTCGCTCCTCGCGCTCTCCTACGGCTCTGTAAAGAAAAGAGCCGCCTCCGGTTCCCGCGGTTGCTCGGCTTCCGAAGAATGCTGCCTCGGTCCTCGGGCCCTCGCAAGAAAACAAACAAGAGTGGTCAGACTAGATAAATGTATAAATAGGTCAAATATATCTATACAAAAATATGTACAAAAAGCCGCGAGAAGGAAACCACGGAAAAACTCAAAAACCGACTACTAAGCCGTGCTCCCCGGCAAAGGCGCCATTCTGATAACCGAAAAATCTGCTCAATCAATCCGGGATAAAATATAAAATCACTCAAGGGTCGTTGCGACCCGGATCGAGAGGAATAATTCGATCGATCAAGAAAAAGATAAGAAGACCACCAATCAAGCAAAAAAATAAGAAAAAACAAATAGTGGCCCTGGCTATTAGATTAGCCTGGTATAGCGACCAGGGTCGGACTCAGGGAGCACGTGATGGCCTTGCGGCCTACGAAGTAGTCAAAAAGAGTCAAAAATGAAGAGAAACTATTTTTGGTGGATTTTTAATGATTTTTCCATTTTTTTGGATTTTTAATTAATTAAGGAAAAAAGAAAAACAAGTAAACAAAACAATTCAACAATTTATTTAATGCATCAAAAATCAATCAAAAATTCCAATAAAAATTTTTTTGTGTATTTTATGATTTTACTATTTTTGTTGAATTTTTGGGATTTTTCTGATTTTTATATGATTTTCTAAAAATGAAACAAGGTAAGAAAATTAAGGCACTGTCCAGTCAGGAGTACAAAGCCAATTTAAAATGCAAAAAAGCCTAGTTAGCTCCTGGAGGCAATTTTACTATAAACTAGAAATTTTAAGGAAAATTTGGGCACTAGTATTATTGTTTTTGGATTTTTAAAAAAATTATTAAAATTTTTATAAGTTTTTAGGTGTTTTGTGATTTTTATGAGTTTTATATGATGAAAAATGACCAAAATTGATCAGAAAATCAAACACAGAAAACTAAACAGTAGCTAATGTTTTTGTAATTTTTAGATAAGTTTTAATATTTTTTTGTGATTTTACAAATCAAACATTAACAAAATTGGCCGTTTTTGTTTTTTTAAAAATATCAAACAGTATCTAAAATGTCTCCAAAATTTATAGAAAATTTTACATCATGGCAGGAGCCAAGTGTCCAATTTTCATCAAATTTGAAGTTGATTTGCTATTTTATTAAAACTAAAATCAAGACACAGTGCACAGGGACCTAAATGCAATTAAAACAAGTTTCAGGGGGTCCGCTGCAAAATTCCCAAGAAGTCACGCGCGAGGCGCGTTTCTGGGGCACTTAGGGACCTATTTGCAAGAAAAATAATGTTCCTGGACTAATTAGTAACACGTAGTAAAAGTCCAGGGACCTCAGTGTAAATTACCCACTAATAAACACACATGTTCTAAAAATTCACGCACAGGGGCATATTTGCAAATAGTGAAAAGATAAATTCATTCAGTAACACCCTGAAACATAAAGCCCATACATGCAAATAACCCTAAGAATTCACGTGACGATGCACGTGGTCCACGTAGACAGGGGCATAAATGCAAATAAAGTAAGTACAAGGTCCAAAGTGCAAAATGTCCAGAATAAAATGAACGGGATAAAATATTTACAGGACTAACTAATAAAAACCATAAACAGAGGGGCCTAAGGTAAAATTACCCCTTATTATGATCCGAGGGCTGAAATGGCGCCACGTCAGTAATCGGACGGTGAAGAGAAGGGGGCGCGCAACAAAGGAAACCCTCGGTGCGATCCGACGGCTGGGACGCTCCCACGTGGAAGATCGAACGGTTGGGCTGCAATGTGGGTCTGCGAAGGGGGCTGGCTCGGATCGGACGGAGGAGATGAAGCCACGTGTTAGATCTAACGGCTGCAACACGGCGTGGCTAAACCTCGGTGAACGGACGGTTGCGATCGAACCCCAAAGGATCTGGCGGTCAATGCTGCTCCTCAAATGGACGAACGTGATCAGATCTGGAGCCCGGGATCGATCGGACGGCGGAGAAGGATGGTGGACGAACAGGGCTCCGGCGAACTTCGTCGGGCTAGTGACGGCGCTGGTCTCCTCCTGGAGGCTCGCTGAAGATTGGAGAAGGAAGCTGCGGGCCCTCCGCGTCTAGTGGAGGCCTCCGATGACCCAACGGAGCCCTGGGGAGCTCCGGCGAGGTCGGCGGAGGCGAAGCTGCTGGACCTGATGGTCCAAGCCCTCCGATGGGCTTGGATGAACCTGCAAAGTGTGTCAGCAAACTCGCGAGTCGAGGGCAAACTGCCTCGACCCCGTTAGGCGTGGTGAAAGTGATCGGTGAGGCGCAGTGGTCGAGCTCCGGTGAGGGGGTAGACGGAGGAGCTCGAATTCCCAGCTCCTGTGCGAGCTGGGTTGAGTGGAAGTGCGGAGAAGGTGCGCGTGGGAAGGGCGAAGGCGATGATGGATTCCAATGATCGATGCGAAGTGGGAGATGGTCGAAATCGACGATAGTCGGCGACGGCGAAAATTGGGGGAAAATTGAAATTCGGGAGATAGAGAAGAAGCTACGGCTACCTGGGTGGTCGAATCGACTGTGGGTGAGCTGGCTATGCTCTGGGTCATGGCCTCGCGGGTCGTCGGGGCCCGAGGCTCGAGCTCCTGCTGTGGGCGGAGCACGGCGGCGCTTGCTCGCCGGATCAGTGGTCTCACACTCCCTCCTCGCTGCAACACCACGGGGAGCGAGCTGTCACTCTCGCCGATGCGATGGAGGTCCTTGGGTGGAGAATGGAGGAGCCAAAGATGCTGAATGTGGTGGCGGAGCTCAGGCCTTATACTGCCAGGAGTCCGACTAGGGTTGGTCGGGTAGGGCTGCGTGAAGCGCGGATCTCGTGGCGGATACCCCGGCGAGGGTGTCGGATGTGAGGAGAAGAAGTAGGACCCAGGGTTTAGGTATTCAGGTGTCGGATCGAGGCGCAAAAATTGTGAGAAGTCGGGTCGGGTGCGAGATCCGCTGGAAAAGGTGATCCAGGGGGGAAGTTGACCGGAGGTCAACATTCCCCGTGGACCAATCAGGTGCAACCACGTGGAAAAGATTTGGAAATTCATTTTAAAATAGAAGATGGCTGAATTATTAAAAACTTAAAACAGAAATATTTTTGTGTTATTTTTTTCTATTTTTTGGTTATTTTTAATTACTTTTTCGAAATAAAAATAGGGTATGTACACTTTATGCTATATATAGGTATTTACACAATATGCCTTTTTAATTTTTGATTTCTAATTTGTTATTTTTGTGCATTTTTATTCCTATTTTATATTTTATTTATTTACAACATAAAATTATAAATAAAAAGATATTTTTATTTTATTTTTATTATTTATATACATAGGTGAAATAAATACATATGCACATGTATCTACATGGTATATTTACAAGGTATTTTTTGGGTTTTTAATTTTGTTATTTTTATTTTGTTTTTGTTTTAATGGTTTTTATTTTATTTATTTACAACATAAAAAGTAGAATATATACAAATTTTATAAAAAATAATTTTATTTATGTATAAGGTGAAATAAATATAAGTGTGGTTGTATGTACATGGGTAATATGCACAAGTGGATGTTTTTGTTTTCTTTTTAATTTTTCTATTTTTGTTTTGATTTTTATATTTATAAATATATATATATACAAATGTTTACAAGCCATTTTTATTCTATTTTTAGAGGAAAATATATATTTTATTTATAGGTATATTTACACACATGAGCACCCCATCTCTCTCTACTTTGACTTTTATGCGGTCAGGCCCATGCTGAGCCCTCCCTTGGGATTAGGTTGCTCAATATTTATTCTAAATATTTCCCTCTTTTTCTTTTTACTCTTTATTCTTTTATTTTTGCACAAAAACATGCTAATTATTAAACTTTATACAATGCATGCTTTTGATAATTATTTGTATTTACATGAATATACATGTATTTGCAAAGGTTTTTGTAGCTAAAATATAAGAATAAAGAGTGATGAATGGGTATTCATCAGACCTGCATCAAGAGGTCGGTCAGATATCAGCCTTCAGAGATAGGATTGCCATCTCCTACTCAGGCTGGAGATCATCTCTTAATAATCATTTGACGGTGCTTGATGAGTCCTCAATCTAACCCTTTAGATATTCATCCAAGCACCGGCCTCTATGATTCAATAGTTGAATCAACAACTATATGATTATTAAGATGGCCATGGTACATAACCCTAATTGTACTAAGGGACCTATTATGTAAATTATTCATTCTTCATTTCAGATCAGGGAATGATATTTGCAATAACATTTATTGCATAATGGCTCGCCGTGGGCTCGCGTTTCCAACAATATGGATGTCCCCGCTCCATTGCTCCTAACTCCAATAATACTTGGATGACCATTCTTGCGAACATCGAACGCAGTGGTGAATTATGGGATTGGAGAAATTACTTTTGGTGCTGGCAACGAAACAATCAAAGTAGAGACCCTGTTCGACACAGCACCACCAGAAGGAACACATGTATCATGCACAAGGGGGATTGGGTATTCTGAAGACTGCGACTTTCTGGCAGAAATTCAAGACACCAACCTATTCTAGGATGGCAATGAGATCCATGAACTCCTCTGCCCTGAGGAGGAATTGGATATTGTAGTCGAATTTCCTCTTATCGATCAGGATGAGGTACTTGTGGACACATTGAACGAGACTTCCATGGGGGTGATGTGCCTTCAAGATCAAGAGAAAATTATTGAAGAATCTGATGAAGAGGAAATTATTGAAATATTCTGTAAAGATTTGAATGAGAAGGCAGAGCAGAACATGGTGGATGCCAATCAGATGAAAGAGTCACCACCTGAATCAGTAGCTGAAGTCACTTCTGAAGCAGCTCCGACCCCGCCAGAGTTGAAACCCTTGCCCTCCAATATGAAATATGCCTTTTTTGTGGGAGAACTTAACATGTACCCGGTCATTATCAATGCACATCTGACCACAGACCAAGATTCTCGTCTGATGGAAGTTCTTAAATGCAACTGCAAGGGTATAGCTGGAGAACTTAAGATCTCCACGGGATCAGTCCATCTTTGTGCTTGCATCACGTTTTTCTGGAAAACGATTGCAAACCCTCTCGAGAACTTCAGAGAAGACTCAATCCTAATCTGCGGGAGGTTGTTATGAAAGAGATCCAAAAATGGTGCGATGTCGGATTCATTTATCCCATCTCTGACAGCAAATGTGTGAGCCCTCTGCATGTGGTGCCAAAGAAAACAGGGATCACCATTGTAAAGAATGACAAAGGAGAGGAGATTGCAACCAGAGTACCCACTTCTTGGCGAGTATGCATGGATTACTGGAGATATAATCTCGCCACCAAGAAGGACCATTTTCCGTTACCCTTCATTGACCAGATCTTGGAGAGATTGGCCGCAGAGGAATACTTTTGCTTCTTGGATGGATACTCTGGGTAAAATCAAGTATCTATCGTTCCTGAAGACCAAGAGAAGACCATGTTCACATGTCCTTTTGGGACGTACGCCTATAGACGGATGCCGTTCGGGCTCTGCAATACCTCAACCACATTCAAAGGTGTATTCTAGCAGTTTTTGCCGACATGGTGGGCAACTTTCTTGAGGTCTTTATGGACGATTTTCGATCTATGAGGACTCATTTGATCAATGTCTGGATTATTTATACCGAGTCTTATGGAGGTGCTGTGAAGTAAATCTGGTGTTCTCGTGGGAAAAGAGCAACTTCATGGTGACCGAAGGAATCGTGCTGGGTCACGTTGTTTCTAAACGTGGTATGGAGGTTGACCTAGCCAAGATGGTGGTGATTTCTAAACTTGAGCCTCCTACAACAATCAAGCAAGTCAGGTCATTCTTGGGCCATGTTAGTTTTTCCGACGATTCATTAAAGATTTCAGTAAATTGGCCAGACTTTTGAATGAGTTGCTCAGCAAGGAAAATGAATTCATTGACCATGTGCTCCTTGCCTTCAATTAGCTGAAAGAACTTATAATGCAGGCCCCTGTCTTGCAGCCACCGATCTGGACTCAACCTTTTGGGATAATGATCGATGCGTCAGATTATGCCATCGGTGATGTACACGGACAGAGGAAAGATAATGTTCCATTTGCAATTCACTACGCTTGTCGAACGTTCGATGAAGCCTAGCACAACTACACTATCATCGAAAAGGAGCTGATAGCGGTGGTTTTTTCCTTGGAGAAGTTCAAATCCCGTCTCCTCAGATCCAAAGTGATCATCTACACGGACCATTTGGCCATCCGGTACCTACAACAGAAGAAGGGCGCCAAACCACGTCTTATTCGGTGGATCCTTCTCCTCCAAGAATTTGACCTCGAAATTAGAGATAAATCTGGGGTAAAGAATGTGGTGTCTGACCACTTATCGAGGCTTCCTGAACCGGAGTCTCCTAATCTGAACTTGCAACCTATCACAGAGACCTTTCCCGACAAGGCCATTCTGTCAGTCACCTCGCTTCCATGGTATGCAGACATTGTGAATTATCTCGTAACAAAGAAAATCCCACAGGATTGGCCGAAGTTGAAAATAGACAAATTCTTGTCTAAAATCCATTTCTACCAGTGGGAGGATCCATACTTATTTCGTAAGGGGGCAGACTATATCTAGAGAAGGTGCATTCCACAGGAGAAAGTTCCAAGTGTCCTCGCCTTATGCCATGACCAAGATTCTGGAGGGCATCATTCAGGTAGATGAAGGACAACAAAAGTTCTTCAGAGTGGCCTCTGGTGGCCTACAATATTCAAAGATGTAGATGATTATGTAAAATGTTGCACTGACTGTCAAAAGATGGGCGGAACCATAGAGTTGAGAGACACGATGCCTATGAAATTCATTCAGATATCAGATGTCTTCGACGCATGGGGAATCGACTTTATGGGTCCATTTCCCAATAGCCAAGGTTATGAATATATTATGCTTGCTGTCGACTATGTAAGTCGCTGGGTGGAGGCTATCCCCACCCGAACCGTCGATAATAGGACTGGACTGTCTGTCGATTTTTGAGAGATCACATCATAGCACGGTTCGAGATCCCCAAGATTCTAATATCTGACAGGGGTAGTCATTTCATAAACAGAGAGGTGAAGAAGCTAACTTAGGAATTCTGCATTGACCATCATGTTGCTTCACCTTACTACCTGCAATCCAATGGCTTAGTTGAATGTTCAAACAGGGAGATCAAGATAATTCTACAGAAGCTTGTGCATCCAGATCACAAGAACTGGTCTCAGCTGCTTGATTCAGTTCTTTGGGCTTACAGAACTGCATACAAGTCACCCTTGGGAATGTCACCCTACCGCCTAGTGTATGGCAAGCCATGCCTTCTGCCCGTTGAATTGATTCACAAATCTTTATGGGCCATCAACATCTATAATTTGGATTATGAGAAAGCAGGGAAGTACCGAAAATTAGATCTGAATAGATTATTGGAATTCGGAGACTATGCATACGACAACAACCTAATGTACAAGGAGAAGGTCAAAACATGGCATGACAAGCATATCCGTCGTAAGTCCTTCGAGCTGGGTCAGAATGTGTGGTTTTTTGATGCAAAATTAAAGATCTTTTCAGGTAAATTGAAGAGAAAATGGACTGGGTCATTTATGGTTAAGCATGTGAGTGACAATGGAAGTGTATTGTTATCTAATTTGTCAACTGACGCACAACCATTTGTAGTCAATGGACAGCTTCTGAAGCCTTACCTTGAACATGATACATTCATGTTTGTTGTTGACTCTATTCAAGTAATCTATAGGGACGAGCCTAATATTTCCAAAGCTGTAGAAGAAGATAAAGCAGAGCAAAACATTTTTGAATGACTTTTCTTCTTTTCCTTCTCTTCTATCTTATCATATGGACATGATGTCATCTCCTTCATCATTGCTACACTTAGGATGCACTTTATCCTAAGTGTAGGGGGGATGCAAATCCCGAGTTGTTCATTTTCCATCTTCTGATCTCTTTTATTCTTTTATTCTTTTCCTTTTCTATTTCCTTCATCTACTGAAAGGGTGTCGCCCTTTTTGTCAGTCTTCTATACTTAGGACGTATTTTGTCCTAAGTATAGGGGGTGTGCACCCCGATGTCTTCTATTCTTTGATCCTCTCCATTGTCTCCTCTTCTTGTCTATACTTAGGGATATCTTACCCTAAGTATAGGGGAGACAGTCCGAGTACGTTCTCTTCATTTCCACCTTTGACCCTCCCTTCTTTTACAGTCTGCTATACTTAGGATTATTTGATCCTAAGTATATAGGGACGGTCAATTTCTCATTCGTTTATTCCTTCATTCATTATTCTATAGACTTTTCTATATAGTTATGTCTTCTCTTTTTCTCTCTGATCTATGAGGACATAGCTCAAGCTAAGTGTAGGGGGTCGTATATATTACGTATATACTTTAGCCATAACTTGTACTTTCTTATTTTTCTTAATAAATATGGCTAACTACACCTATAAAATTCATTAAAAATACTTAATAAAAAGATGTTATCATTCCTTAAATTCTTTTTGTATTTACTGATTAATAAATCGGGTGAAAATATTTTTTTGCAAAATGTTTAAAAAATAGTTTGAAAATCTTTGTGAAAAAACTTTTGAAAGCTATTTGGGAAATGTTTTGTTACATGTTTTCAACCTTTGTAAAACATTTTGTTTGAAATTTATTTTCTTTGTGTGAAATAAAATTATTTGGATAGCTATTTACAAATGGTTTGAAAAATGGTTGCAAAAATATGTGAAATATCTATAGATACTATTTGAAAACCTTTGCAAAATGATTGTCAAATGTGTGTACATGTTTGTAAAATTTATTTTGGACTATAGTTTTCAAAAGATGTTGTCAAATCATTTTCAAATAAGTTTGAGGAATATATATATCCCACTAAAATTCTTTATTATATATACCTATAAAATTGACCACTTACCCTTGTAAATTCTTATAGTCTACTTCTTGTGAATATAAGATGCATCCCCATGTAAATGTTTGTACTATTTTTTTAGCCAAAATCTTTTGATTTCCAAAAATCGCAAAAGCATTTACAAAATTAAAATACCAAAAGCATTTGAAAAAAACTTTTGAAAAATCTAAAAAGGAATATGCATCATCTTTTCCAAAATCCATAAAAAGTTCAAAATTTTTGAAAATTGCATTACAAAAATATTTTCTGCATTCTGCATAGCATCTGCATAGCATAAGCATTTTTCGGATTGAGTTTGATTGTTGAATGAGTCTAAGTAAAATCCGAAGATTGGAGCTTGGTTGGACCTTAAATATACCTAATAACAAGAACCTTATAGGAGCTGGAATTGAGGTATTTCAGGTCTAGTTGACTTAACTCTTTGAGGATCACGAGACTTGGTTCAATGGATTCTTAACTTCCTAAGTAGAATATTTCGGAGCGCATGCACGACTCTTGTTGGTAATGACTTGTACACCTGCACCGTTCACATGGCTCAACTCAGTTCGAGTGGTTAGGGGGTTGGATTTGCCGGTATGAGATGCACACAAGTGGAAACACTTATCCTCCTCTAGGGAGGGAAGTGCACCCCAACCCATCTGGTGATGATGAGTTTTCAGGACAGGAGATTGTGGGTTGCAATAAAGCTTAAAATGAGGAATAGTCTACTGGCTCAAGAGGAAAAACTCCTTATGTAAATGTTGTTGTGAATAGTATTTTGAAAAAAAACTCCAAAAAGTGGGCAGGCTTGTACAAAAATAAAAATGCATGTCGTAGTGTATATATTTGTACAGCCAATAAGCAAGCTTGAGCTTCAAAGTCAAATCATGTGAGCCTGCAGCTGGATGACTTGACTACACTAGTCTGGCATCCCAGGATAGGTAGCTACACTAGCTACCATCTATTATTCTCTTCACCTCCTCCTCTTGAGCTGGTTGCCACTTGAACTTAGAAGGGAATACCCCGCTCCTCGAGGAATGAGTTATCGGATTGGAGAATCATTGGGTTGTCATATTGGAGAAGTCAATCTCTTTGTCATTTCAGTTGGGGAGAGCCACCATCACTTACACTATACGAGTCAGATTCATAGTCATAAGATTTTGCGTATGAGTTGAAGTATTATGACCTTGCTATTGAGGAGACTTGAGCAGGGTTTTGGGATTCTCGAAGGCCGTTGGATTTCAAATCCAGTTCTCATTAAGGTTCCGCCCGCACTAAAATTGCAAAGGTCCAACTTAAGCTCCAAACTTTGATTTTGTGAAGACAAGTCTGATAATTAAATTTAATCCATCTTTCTTCTTTTTCTTTTCTTGTTTTCTTTTTCTGCACTCATTGCATAAGTGTTTGCTAGGGACTAGCAAAGGTAAATATAGGGGGATGATGAATCTACATTTCATCATCTTTATTCTATCATTTTGGCCTTAAATCCCTAGTAAATGCGTGTAAATAGTGTTAATTTAGGTATTTTATCATTCATGCATCATTGTGTAAATAGTGTATAAAATACGATTTTTAAAGCCAAAATTATAGAATAAAGAAAAGAAAAGAATAAAATATTGTAAATATTTTATTACCCGAAGCCTCGAGACCTAGGCATCTCGATGACAAGGTCGACAAGGAATAAAGTAGGGGGAGATAAGGGCCAAAATACAATCCCTTTTATTTAATTCATTCTTTATTTATTTTGGGACCTATTTTTCATTCCACCTTTTATACTTCAAATAAAGAAATTTTGTGCATGAGAGTTGTAGTTAATTAAATATATAAAAATACAAAATTTATTTCACACAAAAGTAATGTACAGATATAAATTTATGATCTGAATAAGTTTACAAAATCCCAACTTCCCGGACCTGTATCTCTCAAATAAAAACTCAAAATGCATCAAAAATCACCTTTAATTGCATAAAATTTTTAATGAGCTATTTAATGAAGGTGGTTTCATATTTTTCGGAGTTACGGTTTGAAAGTTGAGTTTTGGACCCCTATTGTATACTTGTACAAACTAAAAATATTCATTTTATGTATTATTCATTATTTTTATATTTTTATATATTTGTAAATATTACCTACAATATATGTGCATATTAAAACAAGAATTAAATACTAAACAAAATATAAAAATAAAATACTTGTATAAAATACACAGGTATAATAACAATAAGTATACATATATAATTAACACTTCTATTTATTTAATTGTATAAAATACATCATAAAAATAAAATAAAAATATACTTAAGTTTATGAAAATAAGTTATAAATATATAAAATAATAATAAATAAATAAAATACAAAATACAAAATAAAAATAAAATATTAAAATATATAGATAAATATACCTATATAGCCCTTAAAAGGGAGCTTGTAATTTTAAATCTCTAAAAATAAATAAAAATCATAATAAAATACTTTATAAAATAATTAACATTTCTTATTTCATAACAAAAAATTAATAAAATCGTTTCTTATTTTTAAACGAATTTACAAGACTTTTTTTAGGGAATTTTCTGGTTGGTCCACGTGGACCAACTAGAATCCTCCTTTGGTTGACCTCGGTCAGCTCTCTGATCAAGGTCTAGTCCATGTCAGACTGTGGTTTTTGGACATTTTCTCCGATTTTTGGAGGACGCGTCTTTCACCCTTTCGTGATAGTGCCTTCTTGACTTTTGGTCTCCAAAGATCGATGATTCACGCCCCTATGTTTCCTTGGGGATTGGGTCGTCGATTTGGCCAATCTTCATCGTTCTTTGAAGCCGCGCGTCAACGTGTATAACAACCACCCCCAACTTCCCTTGAATTTTTAATCGCTCTTCCACCAAAAAGGCTAAACCCTAGGTTGCTCAGCTTCCTCCTGGTGATAGCAGGAGTCGAACCCGCCTTCCAGGTGCCCTCGCGGTGTCGAATTGAGTCGCATCCACTTGTCGGAGTGCTTCGCCGGAGTCACCTTCGGGTGTCACTTTAGTAAGTCAACTCTCCTCGTATTTAGTACATTTCCAATCCCTTAGAACGTCTGTAGCTTATCACCGAACTTCCCTTCCATCGAATCACACCTCGATCATTGCAAAATCTCGCCATTTCGCGTCTCGTCGTGCCCCGGGTTATGCCGACCGATGAAGAATGCCTTCACACCGCTAACCGCCCCTTTTTCCCCATTGGAGTGTCACGACAATTTGCCCGCGATCCCCTTGACCTTCCTTGCAGGTCCAGGTACTAAAAGAGATGCCTGGAGGCGAATTTTACGCTTCGCCGGAGCTTCCTGGGGTCCTTCGTGGCCTCACCGCCATAGGGGCACTCCAAAAGCCGCCGGTCATTTTTGCCGCCACTAGCATGTAGAGGAGCCTCGCAGGAACTAATATACCCCATCGGAGGAATCCCAGGTGCATGGTGGCTTGAGCTTTGGCCGATCCAAACTCGCCAAGCTCGAGTTCTTCACGTGTTTATGCAGATAGGCCCAGGACCATCGGATCCTCCCCAATCTTCCAGAGGAGTAGCTGCCGTCGGATTAAACTGGAGCTCAACCGTCAGATCGTCAAGCGAGCATCTAATCTCGACCGTCAAAATGAAGGGGTATCGCACGTCACGGTCGCGCCACGTGTCTAAGTGGCGATCTTCAGCCGTCCGATCCGCCCTTAGCATGGGTATTTTGCGTTTGTACTCTCACCATTTTTCTATTTCGATATTAATAGTTAAACTTTCATTGGCCATTGTTTTATTTTGTAAATTTTGCACTTAGCCCCTGTACTTTCCGCATTTACAATTCAGTCCCGATCCATGTCACCTCATGTGCCTTGCACACGTGAGGCATGGAAGATTTTCACAAGACCCCAGGCCTTTTTGTATTTTGAAATAGTCCAGCAATTATTTTGTCGCGTTATATTATTTCTAGACATTTTGCATGTAAGCCCCTAGAGTTTTGATATATAACATTTTGGTCCTCACCAGGCGCACGTGTTTAGCCACGTGACTTAGCGATTTTCGCATAAATACCCTTGCGGCTTTTGTTATTTATGTTTGGTCCAGAAACGTTTCACATACATTATATATTTTGTGGAAAATTGCACTGTGGCCCTCTGATTTCTTCTTATTTACAAATATGCCCTTGCCAATAGTGTAGTTTCTCTTTGTTGTCTCTAATCATTTCATGCATATATAACACCCTAAAAAATCCTAAAAAATATCATGGTGTGTCTATTTCATTGACCTATCACCCTATAATTTTATTTTACATTTTTTTGCAATTTGATATTTATAAAAATTCAAAAAACATGCATTTTCTTCACTGTTTGTAATAGAAAATACATAAAATTTATAAAACATTTTTGAAAAATTCCAAAAAAAGTATATTTCATGTGTTTCTGCATCTTTTAACTCCAGACCAAAATTTACTAAAAATATAAAAGAAAGTTCATAAAAATTGAAAAACTCTAAAAACCTTCATAAACAATTTTAAAATTCATAAAAAACATAAAAAATGTGTTTTCTATTCCTGAATTTTCTTTATTGTATTATCTATAGTTTAAAATTACTTTGGAGAATTTTTGACATTGATATTTTTCATCTCTATTTCAATTTCGGCCATCAATTTTATTCATTGTTTTAGGTATTTTTGACTTTAAAAATACCCAAAAAATTAGAAAAATATAGAAAAATCATAAAAACATTATAAAAACATAGAAGGCACAAAAAATATTTTATTTCCTGTATTTTGAATAATTTTTACCTATCTTTATCTCTCTCATCTCTCTTGTATATATATATTCTCTACAGTCTTATATCCTTACTAAAAGAAAATAATATAAAAATATAAAATATAAAAAGAAAATACAAAATAAAGAAATTAAAAATCAAAATATAAAAATATAAAATTAAAAATTAAAACAACATAAAATTAAAAACCCACAAAAAAGGGGTTTCAATTTGGCTAAGTGACTAACAAGACATTGGGTGCTTGACTTTTGTCTTGCCTGCTTTACTCCTTTGCTTCATGTTTCCGATCCCTACTTGCTTGCCATTATACATTCTTAGTAGGGTAAAATAAGCATTAACTCTTGCTCGTAATTGCCAGATTATTTGTGTGGGTTAATTGTTGATAAACATGAGGATTGGAGTAGTCGCCTCAGCAGCAGTGAGCCTGATTTGTCAGGCCATTACTTAACGACTCCCGTCTTTTCGTTTTTCATCAGGTTTAATAGAAATAGTTTGTTAGTATGCTTGAATGTACATTTTTGTGAAAGATACATTCAAAATAATATGACACTTATAGAAAACCATTGTGATCAATCATTTAGGTATAATTCATTAATTATGAATTACTATTTGAATAAGATCGTTGAAAAATACTTAGATATGTAAGTCATCTATAGGTGAGATAGAAGGAGATTTAAGTAATAATGGTAGGAATGAAAATGGTAAATGAAAGATGACTTATGATTATTGTGCCGGTCATGGTAGTCCTTATACCTGACTGTGTGAGAGCGCGGTGACTCTCACCTGAGCGGAATATACGAAGCCTAGTAAGAGAAGTGGCCACCTAGTGTGTAGGTCTAGGATCCCAGTCCTTTTTACAGTTTTTTTTACGTGAGGTCGTAGTGTTTGTACGCCTTATTGGGATACCGACTTTTGATCAACTCCGTCGATCCTTTGTTTTAGCATACCTGTGCGGGGGATCCTCAGTTTTAGTTTTTCATACGAGCTCGTTAGCTCGTACTAGTCGGGTCATTTTTCTAGAGTGGTTTTTCCGAAGAGTATCTCTCACCCATCTCTGGGGCATAATTTTAGGGTAGACCTTTCCCTCTATTGGATCACACTTCCAATTAGAGGGCGAGGCATAAGAGCCTTTTTAGAAGCTACCTCACCGCTTGAGTTTTGGTTACTTTTCTCCAGCGGACTTGGTGATGCTACATCCGAATCATACATGTTTACATCTAAGTCATCTAGGGTTACATCAGAGATAGTTGCAGTTGATGTTTGAAGGAGTTACAATCAAAGTTGAGTTGGTAGGAAGTGATTATAATTGGATTCGAAATCCATATAAGCTAGTAGACGTGTTGGGAACTTAGTTAGGATGCATTATACAACACCATATGTCTATGGAGGCACCCAACCATAAGGCATTATTCATGTCTTAGAGTCATAATGTGAGGTTATAAAAAGACCAAGACCATAGAGTATCCACTTGACTTAAGAATTTAAATAGAATCAAGAATAAGTTCAAAACTTAAATCATCCTCACTATAAAACTATATACTTAGATTTCTAAATAACAAGAGATTAATAATTATAAGTATATATATAGGGGTTGATGGGACAGCCCATTTTTCCCATATATATATACATACATACGAATCATCAACTATTTCATGAATATATATATGGCTATAAGGCAATTGAGGTAAATTATTACATATGTCATTAAATACTATATAATAATGTGACATATGGACAGAAATGAGAAAACTTGAAGCATCCATCATTGTAGCATGAAAACTTCTTTTTCAAGCAAGTAGAAAATTTTGATGGTTATGCATGTCTACTTGTTTCTTTTGTATCCATATTAATGCCTGCTAAGTTTATAATATGAATTATGGATGTACCAACGTTCGCTGACACCCCTTTTTCCCTACATGTTTGGAAGGCAAGGAGGCTACAACACTGTTATAGTTGTTCATGACTTTTGATGATTGGGTTTATACCAGACGGTATGTTTCTTTTGTTGCAGTTTTTGGTCAGTTATGATGTAAATGTTTCTTTCTCTTGTAAATGTATATATATTATGAAAATGAATGGAATAAAATTTTGGTGGCACGTGTCCTTTGTGAATGTGATTGAATGTTATATGCAACAACATCGCGAAAAAAATTTCCCCTTGATTTCAATAACTTAGTGCGATGCCATGTAATGAAAGAGCGTGAATGCAGCGTAAACGAGTATCCAGATACGAGGGCATCACACACATGGTGAGACAATATACATTAAAAGTTATTGTGAATCACTCCTTAATCTGAAATGAAGAACAATTAAGTTGAATGATAGCTCCCTTTTTACAATTAGGGTAATGTACCATGTCTATCTTGATATCATACACTTGTTGATCCAAATGTTGGATCATAGATGGCGGTACATGGTTGAATATCTAAAGGGTTGGATTGAGGACTCAACCGTGCCGTCAAGTGACTATCAAGAAAGGATCGCCAGCCTGATAAGGAGATAGAAATCCTTAATCTAAAGGCTCGACCAACCTCTTGATGCATGTCCTCTGTATAGGACTAGAGATTCGGAGGTATCAGATAAGCTAGGTAAAAGAGTTGACTTAGTGAGTTGAGATAACCATGACCTTTTTTATACGTTGTCACCATATAAGCAAGCAATCTCTGACCAGAGACAGATGTATTACTATATGTCTGAGTATGTATATTTGACAGACCATTAGGACGATGACATAACAAAGGTATATCCACCAGCACGTTGGTGTGGACACAATCCTTTCTGAGTTCATGAAGACTGGCCTCTTTTTGTATAAAACACGAATACTTTAGTAGAGTACACATACAATTTGTATTATAACTGCACATTATAAATACAAAACCACACACACTTCACAATATAATGCAAACTAAAAGGGCTGTGAACTCGGGAAGGACGGTATCCTATTGGAATGAAATCCTATATGTGTGTGTATATGTGTGTGTGTGTACACACACATTTTTTGAAAAAAAATCTTTCATGGCCGATACAGACCGATGATAGAACTGCCAATTTAAAGTAACTAGAATTAGATGACTGATTTCAACAAGATATAGAGGTAATTTCCTGATCATTGTTATCGTTTTGAAAATAAAATATTTTCCCTCGAAGGATATGGACACATTGATCGATGGCTTTAGTCTTTTTTGAAAGAGGGATAATATTATTTCCCTTGATCTTAAGAGAAAATCCGATATAAACGTGGTTGATTCAAAATGATGAGGTAATATAGGACAAAAGGCTAAAGACTAGAAAGAGATTGGCCCTTGAGTTTGAACCTTTTTCTTTATGTAGTTAGTTTTTTATTTAACTTGGAAACAAACATCCTCTGACTCTCGCGCTCTTTGTGTTCTTCGGATGAGTGCTTCTAACTACAACTTTTGCATTTTTTTTCCTATGTTTCTCGCAAATATTCAGGTTCCATCAACAATAGTTACCGTTGAATCCCTTTTCTCTTCAACCATCAGAGAATCTAAGGATTGACTTGATGAAGTTTCTCCTCAGCATAGAAGTATATCGCGTACAATCCAAGAATTAGTATTTTTCCAGAAGGAAGAGTGGTCATAATAGGTAAATGTCCTTATTTACTTATTGAGAACTTTCAGCTAAATCTTCTGCAAACTTCTCTTGAAAAGTATATGTTATGTATAGTTCATTCTCTTTTTACATATACGTTGTTATCAAGTTCGGTTCATATGAAATGTCAAGTTTTTTTTTTCAAACTCATGCTTAAAGAATTATCAATTTAAATTTCATTTGAATTATGTTATTGAGCCAGTTCATCTTTCAGGTTACAACTTGTCATAATTACATTTTTTAATACTTTTTGGCAGGGAGGCAAACCCCTCGTCTGAATAGCATTTTGTATTATTGCAAGATAGATGATGATAGCCCCATGTCATACAAAGGCTACACTTGCAATTCAGTATAAGAAAACAAAATCACTCATCAGTTGGAACTCATCCCTTGACATAAATATCCATGTGTACATATCACATCTTTATTGTTCGTTTTCATATAGCAGGTTATTATACAACGGAGCAACCCAAAACCATCAACATATCTCCTCTTGAATAGAACCGACAAATCCACACCTTCATATCCCACTCCACATACACCAACCCCACTGCATCTTCTTCATCCATCATATTCGATTGGATCCTCATCAGTAAACCGAGCTTATTTGAAACAGAGTACTCTAACTGTTTCCAAAAGATGTTCCCATGAATTGTCGTTATTCTTTTCTCCGTCATGCCCTCACACCACGACCAAAATCAAGTAGGAAATTCTTCAGCAGCACCAACTTAGCTTCTAGTCACGCCACCACCAAACCCTCCACCTACCGTCCCCTCCAACGCGTGACCACCTCCTCCTTGAACCCCACTTCCAGCAGTCAGGTATACTTGAATCTGAAAAATGTTATGGGTTGTTTCTGCTCCTCATAGGACCGGGGAATCGGTGTATGGTCCGAATGAGCAGGAGGCAGCGCCCATGTCCGAGAAAGGGGGAAAAACTCCATTCCCTCAGGCGAGATAAGAAATCTATCCAATCGAGATCTAGACCTTACATTCCGCCAAGTGTAGGCACATCTTGCTGCATCAATAACTGTGAGTCCCAAAGCGTGAACCTGGTTTCTGAAATCTTCGGACCCCGAGTCATGTCCACCCCCCCACCCCTGCCCCTCGCAAAGGTCAGTCTTCTGAAAACAAGGTCACATTTAGATCACCTCCATTGCGCCATATGCCATCATCTCTTCCTGCTCCCACCTCCGAGAGATCCGTAGCCAAGGAACTTGACATTGAACCAGTAGGCCGATAAACATTGGTCACAGTGAAAATGACCACTTCCGCCTCAGATGCACCTATAGAGAGAACAAAGATCTCCTCTCCGCCAACTTCTCAAACTCGTTCCTCCTCCACCCAGATAGGTGCCCTTCAGTCGCTCCTTGAGCCTTAATTTCAGCGAAATCAAAAGTAGAGCCATCTCCTAGATCTCACCATGCCTCCCACCCAAACCTCGAAACCTTCGTCTCTTGCAAGAGCATAATAAAAATATATTATTTATATACCTATTTATTTGACTAATTCAATAAGAACAACAACAAAGACTTTCCCCACAATTACGTAGGGTTGACTACATGGATTCTTCGCCTCCATTCAGATCTATTGTAGATCAATCCCGGACTTATATCCACAAAACTAAGATCCCTTCATATGGTCTCTTTCCAACACTTCTTGGGCCGTCCTTACCCGCTCTTAGCCGGCTCAACATGCTAACACTCGCATCTCCTAACTGGTGCATCAACTGATCTTCTTTGCAAATGACCAAACCATCTTAAGCGGTTTTCTCGTATCTTATCCTCGATCGGAGCTACACCGACTTTCTTTCGGATTGCATCATTCTGAATCCAATCTTTACATGTGTCCACACATCCACCTTAACATTTTCATTTATGCCACAACCATTCTGTGCACATGTTTGTGGTTCACAAGTCAACATTCAAATCCATAGAGCATACCAAGTCTCTCGACTGCTTTGTAAAATTTCCTTTAATTTTAAAGGAATTTTCTTATCACAAAGGACTGTAGAGGTTCCTCTTCACTTTAGCCAGCCTGCATTTATTTTATTAGTAACATCTCCATAAATTTCCCCATCTATTGCAAAATGGATCCGGATATCTAAAAGAATCTCTCTTCTGAATGTTATCGTCACCAATCTTCACCTCGATTCCTTCACCATTACTTCCATCAAAGGTGCACTCCATATAATCC
Organism: Ottelia alismoides; assembly: GCA_037367405.1. Lineage (NCBI taxonomy): Eukaryota > Viridiplantae > Streptophyta > Magnoliopsida > Alismatales > Hydrocharitaceae > Ottelia > Ottelia alismoides. Next base: position 435,880 of record JAZKJV010004813.1, on the reverse strand, counting down.
GCCTTAGCTCTACTTATACGAAATCCTTTAGTCTCCAACTCATGTCTCCAATCCTCAACCTTCTCATTTACTCCATCTATAGTCTCGTCAATCAACACAATATCATCAGCAAATAACATACACTAAAGTAACTCATCCTGAATGTGACTTGTCAACTCGTCCATAATCAAAGTAAAAAGAAATGGACTCAAAATTGAACCTTGAGGTAAACCAATGTTGATGTCAAAATAGCCAGTCTTCCCAGATGGGGTCCTTACGCAAGGTAAAGTCCTATCATACATGCCTTTTTTGAGGTTAATGTATATGACACATACTTGTATCTTCTCCAAAGCTCTCCACAATATCTCTCGTGGGACAGAATCATAAGCCTTCTCCAAATCAATAAAGATCATATGAAGGTTCTTCCTTTTAACTATATAAATCTCCATTGTTCTTCCTTTAGCTCTATTTATTTAGTTCAAAATTATTTATTAAATTATATATTAAAATATATAAATTTTATTAATTTAATTTAATTATCATTTAATTAATTAGTTAGTTAATTTTAATTAATTAATTAGTTTTAATTAATTAGTTTTAATTAATTTTTAATTTCTCTCTCCTCCCTCTTTCTTCCCCCTCACATCCCTTCTCCTTTTTCTTCCTTCCTCCCTGTTTCTTCCTTTGTCTCCCCAACTGACCCAACGGCCTGGCCATTGGGCCATTGACCCTCTCCTTTTGTGCTACTCGTCGATCTCCATCTCTCTCCCCTCCATCTCGTGCGGATCCACCATTAGAGCCTTCTTCCCGATGAGCTCCAAGAGAGAGGGAGTGAGTGACAACAACCCTGATCATCGTTGCAGTGAGGGATCGCATGAGGATCTGGCAAGATCGACGTCAACGTTGCAGCTATCGCTCCGTTGTGCCTATCCTCCGCGTCACCGCACGTAGCATGCCATGATCACAGAGCTCCGTCGAACTCCGTTCACAAGCACTCATCCATTGAAACTCATCCAATATTTACCAGGTTATGTTTCTCTTCCGATCTCTTCTTCTCATTCTCGTTCTTCGTTCCCTCCATTTTTCTCTAAATTTGTCTATCCCATCTGTATTTTTCCCTTCAAATCACAAATAAAATTGTCTGATTTTGACTTGATTTGATCCATTTCCATCTCATTCCGATCGATCCACTTCTCTGTTATCTTCCATAATATATTCACCTATGATCATTCCAACTAGAGTTTGAAGGCCGATCAATCGCCCCCAGGAGCCTTCTCCACTCATATTTTCTATGTTGTTTAGGATCGAGACGTTCGTCTCGAGTCACTTTGTGTCATCTGCAGGTGTCGTTTTGGACACACCTTCAGAGGCCTTCATCTGAGACCGAACATCCTGTAAGTCCGTAGATTCGACACCTCAAAATAACCACATCCGTCGATCGAACACGGAGTACATCTTCTAGCACCTGCAGGAGAATCAATGCTTACGAACACTTTCTCACATAGCTAAGTTCATCGAGAATCAGACACTTCATTCACGAGCACATGGAGTCTGATAGCGACGAACGGAGAATTTGAGATCTGAAATCTAACGAACATCTAATTCGAGGACAGATCTACAACTAGATATGAGCACCATTGTTTGGTTAGGATATCCACCTGCGACTTCAATCGCTTGACTCGAGCAGCAGCCGTGAACGATCGAACACCGCCGTCGCCGCTTTCGGAGATCGCTTGGAGAGAGAGCAACTATAGGAACATCGCTGAACAGTATCAGTTCCTGGAGGGTATGATCTGAGTAGATCCAGCGCAGTTATAGAGCCTTCTAGCAGCAGTTGCGAGGTCCGTCCCCTCGATTTCCACCACCCGCTTCTACAATTTGGGGTGTACAACTTTCCCTTCCAGATTGAACGGAAGCCGTTCGATCAACCTTTAATCCAACACCCTACACCAAGCCACACGTCGACGTCCAGAAGCGCATCGATCCGCCACTTAAGGCGCATGTGTGTGGCACACGCGTGAGGTCCAAGATATTTTGGCTAATTTGGAGGGACGTTCACAAATATTTGTGATTTACCAAGTAGGTGCAGAGATTCGCGTTCCCACGCACGCGAATCTCTTGGAATTTTAGAGAAATTACCATCGGACATTTTGATATTACAAGCAGATCCTCTTCAGGCTGAAAGCTTGTGCAGTAAAAAATAATTTCTACTTTTAAATATATCCTGAAAATACCAAAAAAATAAATAAACATTAAAAATCCATACAAAATAGAAAAATACCTCTAAAAATGTAACAAAATTACCTACAATATATTTTATTATATTTTACATATTAAATCAAAAATAAAATAAAAACTTTAAATTAAAATCAATAAAAATTCAAAAACACCACAACTTCTAAATTCATAATTAATTCAGTAGAAATCATGAAAATACAAATAATACCTCGTTGTAAATATATTTTTACCTACTTTTTAAGTAAAAATAAAATAAAAATATTTTCTTTATGTTTTATATTTTTAAAAAATACATATCTATTTTCAATAAGAACCTTGTTTTCTTCTTTAAAAATAATTCCAAAACCAATACTATAAATAACTTAAAAATACACAAAAATAGGAAATAAAATTTAATACATAAATAAAAATATAAAATACACTACCTATATTTCTTTACTTATTGGTATAAAAAATAACAAAAATAATATAAAATTCCAAAAAAATAAAATAAAAATCTAGAAAATTCCTTCTCAAAATCAGGAAACTTATTTACCTTAGATACTCTACCCATTTCCCATAGTTTTCTACAGTTTGCCTCCCTATGTTCGATACTCCCGTGCTTATCGATATACCTTTGAGTCTAGGAGTATAAATAAAATAATAATAATTTTTCTAGTAAAATTTACCTGGTCGATACAATGACCATTGTTTGTTCTCTCATTTTAAAACATTAGATCAGGTGTGTTTTTCACTGCGGTAATGGCGCAGTTCATAGGTTCGATGCTAATGACCTATCGAGGTCGACCATACTCAAACTTCTCCATGTAATTTCATGTATACCCTTCAAAGGGCCTTTGTATCTTTTTTTAGATTATTAAAGAAAAAGTGGTCCAATATATCTCATGATAGCTTATTAGCCAAAAAAAAGGAATGCTATTTAGATGATGCATGTCTTGAACAAACAACTACGATAAGGCACTATCCATTTATTTATTGCTACATATGTTTAGGGGATGAAATACATGGCGCATGTGCTCCCACACACGCATAAGCTCAACATGGAGTCTCAATGGGCTTATGCGATCCATCTATGTCATTATACATCCTTAACATCACCCTCCTTACAAATCGCATGACAATGTTTTGGCCCATTCTCGACGCAAAAAGATAGTGAATGAAGGAAACATAACTTCTGTTGTAATAGCCCCTATTGTAATGCAAGGGATCCGTTGGATGAAGATCATACGACCTTCATAGGCGGTCAGGGATGGTCGACACATCCCAGAGTCGGTCGATCCTCATCCAACGGATCCCTTGCATTACAACATGTGCTCTAATAAAAGTGGATCCTCTTTGGTGAACGAAAGCAGGCAATATACTATCTATGAGATCCCACCTAGCTATATAATTGCATGCTTGCACGCGCGCGCGCGCGCGCACACACACACATATATATATATATATATATATATATATATATATATGATTGGTTGATGACTAGCTGTGTTTAGTAGCTAATTTTCTCGTAAAAATATGACTTTGAAATGCGTGCATGCATGAGTATTCAAATAGACGCACTAGTATCTAATTAGATCATAGTTTTAATTATCTAAACTTGTATTATACTATCTTTGAAATAATGTTAATGAATATGAAACCTTTTCGAAGTTGATTTTTCTATTCAGAAATGGGGGAACACATTTAGCTGTCCACCACAATTTAATTTAAAAATATAATTGTAACAACTAGAACTCAAAGAGAGTCTGAGCATGGTGGATTACATTTTCAACATAGTATCTATCCGAGCGAAAAATCACTCCATTCCTGACAACCCATAAATCTCATAAGCGTACAATTGGTATAATTCTCTCCACATTTGAACAGAATTAAGAGTTGAGGAGGGATTCCCAGAAAGACGATATGCTGTTATGATCAATCCAAGCCACATCCATCACCAGCCAAAGCTCCTTCACCTTTTCACAACCAAGAAATAGATGCTCAACAGACTCCACCATCGACTTGCAAAGAGCACAATAGATATCCTCCGAGTGGAGGATGCGAGCCCGTCCATCCCTTGTGCAATCTCCCATGCCTTAAGAGCCACAGGAAACCTTTATCCGTGCGGGGATCATCGACTCCCAAATGATCCTACAATATCTAAACAGATTCCTGTGAAGCGAGTTCATTCTCCCAATCAAAATATTGTACGTCTTCTTGATAGTGAATTATCCATTTGACCAAATCCAGTGATCTCTACCAATAGTTGGTCCCTCATTTCCAACCATATATTCCATCAAATACATAACATCCTGCCGATGTCGCTCAGAAGAGCTGTTCGTAAAGGCTGGAGTGCACACACCATTGGCCCATGAATCAGCAATGCGGGCATTTTTGTCCTCTGCCAAAGCGAATAAGTGTGGGGAGCAGGTTGCCAGAGTCCCATCTCGCAACCAATCATCGTTCAGAAGAAGAAGAAGTCGTGGCCATCCCCTAATGGTGGCCTCAATAGATGGATAAAATATGACAGAATTGCATGAATACCCTTCCACAATGCTGACTCAAATCTTACATGATGAAATTCTCTAAAAAAGTACGCATTGACCCCATAGATTCTGCGAATGAGCCTAAAACACACATCCTCTTTTTCGCCCCACATTCTTGCAGCCCACATCAATAAAAGTGCACGGTTCATTCCAAGCCCCCCATCCTCCTTAGGTAAAGTAACCTTCTCCCAATCCACAAGGTTCATATTATGGCCATCTTCATCAGTCTTGCCTTAGAAAAACCTCCTCATAATCTTCTCTAGACAGTTACGAACACCCGTCGGCAGAAGTTTAGTTGATATATAGAAGATTGATACCGTCGCTAAGACCACCTTCAACGATACCAAGCGACCACCATGAGAAAGCAGAGAGCCCTTCCATTCAACCAACTTTCTTTCCAGTTTCTGCACAACCAGGAGCCAATCTGATAGATGCAGACGGCCGCAACCCAACCGTAGCCCCATGTATCTAATTGTCCCTAGACTGCAGGAACACCTCAACTCAACAGCGCATTCCTCCACCTCCTCATACAATAGAGCAAAAGGGACCATGCTTGACTTTTCTCTGTTGAACTTAAGACCAAAGAGCTCGCCAAAGATCTCCACAACTAGCAACATTTCCCTCACCGCAGCTGTCACACCCTCGATAAAAAGGTCTCCATCTGTATGCAAGAATCTAAACACTCGGAAGAAGAGGAAATGGTGGCTATTCTTTCTGCAACAGAGATTGCAACAAATATGTACAAGATATACCTGACATGTTTGGCGGATAAACATGGAAGTTCATGTACATGTATATATACATGTATATGCACACACACACACGCGCGCACACACACACACACGTAAACACGCACACACGCGCACGTGGACGCACATGCACACACACAACGTGCGTGCCATACACACACACACGTGTGTGTGTGTGTGTGTGTGTTTAATGGGTATGTCCCCTAAGGGGAGCTAACTTAGCTCCCCCACCTCATTTTCACATTTTTTAATCTTTTTTTAAAATAAAACCGTGTGAATTCATTATTATATCTATATATTACGTCATTCAAGTTTCATGCCAAACAGAAACTCCTACGACCTCCATCCAAACACGATCGATTTAAAAATCCTGTGATTGTTAAAAAAATGACTGTATGGATGGAAGTCGTAGGAGTCTCTGATTCACACAAATTGCGAGGCTTTATAAATAGTTACTTGCACTAAGAGGAAACAACACAAGAATGCACCGAGGTCCCCTGCATGTGAAAGCACAAGAATGCACCGAGGTCCCCTGCATGTGAAAGCACACATACTTCTAATCTTGTGCAAAGCACGAGTAGATTTTAATAGAAAGAAAAAGTAGGCAATTAAAAAAATGAATTTGATACGGTAATGATGGATGCAATCAATGATAGCATTGACAACAATTATATAAATGTAGCTAAAGATATGTACAAAGAATAATAGAGACATATTTCGATGTACCGACCATAAGAAAATGTGAGCTCGTTATACTCATCATTGATACAGAGAATGATTTGTCTCCATTGTCGAAATCAACCGATATAGCCACTTCTAATGCTCCACTTATGGAGACATCGCAAACACACTTCTCAACAATAATTAACCTTTAGTTGCCAAAAAGAATAATTTATGATTTAGGGTTCATCAACCAAACATTATAAATGTATATTTGTATATATGGCTATTTTTCATGTGGTTCTAGTTGAGGGTCAAGGGTCCTGCACCCATAATTTCGTCAGTCTATTAGGTTTTTGGAAGATTTCGATTAGCACATCATTAACCGTAGTTAGTTCGGTCTGAGGTCTTGCTCTTGAAACCCTCATATTTTCTATATCATGTATAGGCTTATATAGATTATCCCTTTTTTTTCTGGAAGTAGGTAGGTACGTGTTAGACTGTACCTTAATGCCAGTTGCTGAAATAAGTTGCATTATCCATAAAGAGTAAACACGACATCCTAGAATTTTATTTAGCAAAACATACAAACTTATACCGATTAATAAAATAAGTTTTAGCTTCCACCGATAGAAAAGAAAGCTCTTGTAAAAACTGTTGTTGATGCCATATATAGAAGTACATGTGGTTTCACATGTAGGGAAGCTCAGTATATACTAGTGCTCGGGTCTACGTTTGTGGGCTTGTAGCCTTGTGTAGTGCGGCAGTATATTGCACTACTTATCACTCAGCTTTGGCTTATAAAAGTAAAAAATAACTTTATTGGAAAAGCGAATGCTGAATTTACTTTGTTGTAGAAGCTGCATTTCAGGATTTAGGCAAAATTGGTGTAAGTGGCAACAAAAGATCAAATAAGTAGCCTTCCGCGATTTTTTTCCTGTAATTTGATGGGAAGGCACCTTTCCGGTTATGTTTGATAGTACGTAAAAAGACGACTCGTGTGATTATCACAAATATGATGCTGTCTTAGACACAAGGAAGGGTGCCAAACAATATTGATTGGAGGGAGTTATGACTTAGGAGCGGGTCCTCTGCTGGCCAACAGGGACCTGCTGTAAGGGGGAGGGTGTCCGAGCCGCTCGATCGAGATCGAGCGGTTCGCATGCTAAGGGCCCACAAAACCCCTGATTTCGTGCAAACCGCTCGATCAGCGAACAGCTCGATCTTGATCGAGCGGCTCGGACACCCTCCCCCCTTATAGCAGGTCCATGCTGGCCAGCAGAGGATCCGCTCGCTATGACTTAATCCTCTATCACCATGCACAAGCATGTGGGCCCCACAATAGGAGGCCTAAGCCATGAGGTGATCATTTAATTGCAGTTTGGAATAGGACTAGGATCGCTTAACTTATATTTTTCCTCGTTCAAAATCATGTGTCATCCATTCAAGTCAACTAATTGGTTTGTTGAGCTCTCGAGCTTTTGCCCGATTATTTGGTAATCTTTCTGCAACTTGGCATGCATCTCTTTCAACAAAACTTTGTCGGTTTTCAACTATTTAAAGGCGTTATCCACACATGATCTTTCCGATGGAAGAGGTTCTTTTTCCTCGTGAGAGCTCGTCAGTCTAAGGTTTACATCAGAATGTTGCAATTGTAGAGCCTCCAGTTCTTGATGCAGGCTTTCATGCAATTCTTCCAAAGTGCCCATTATTTCCTTGGCCCTCCCTGGTTCTCCCACAAATTCATTGATAGCAGCTTTCTCTACGCACCGATACACGGGCATATCCTGAACTCTCCTCACTTAGGAGCGCGAACCGACTATTCAAGTTGTCTACTTGTTTGTTCGAGCTATACAATTCTTGCTTCAGAATTTGGTTCTCATTCTGCAACTTGAAGGTTGCATCTTCTAACGAACAATTCTCGGATTTCAGCTCGTCGTCACCATTCTACATGTAATTTCTCTAATAGAAGAGCATACTGATCCCCGTGAGCGCTCGCCAGTCTATGATTCCATTGGAATGATGCATCTTTACATATTTAAGTTCTTCCGTTAGCCCCTCATGTATGACCACTTCTAGCGTGTAGGTGCTCTCCTTGATCCTTCTTAGTTCTTCATGCAATATGCTTCTTTATGTACCGATTTGCGAACCACATCTTTGTATCCTTCGATTTTTATAAGCACTGAGAATGACTTCGTATCCAACATCTTCATGTCTCTTTTCCAAAATCTCATCTCGTAGATTTATACCATAAAAATCTTGCATGGAAATGCGCTTTCCTATGATTTCCACATCGTTATCTTTCCCATGCTTTTTCTGTGACTTGGAAGGCCCATTGAAATTAGAGCTCAAGAAATATGAATCGGATGAAATGACTATTGAAAATATAATTTGTAATTTATCTGTGAAGAATTACTAATGCAATGGGTCGTATACACAAAGGTCTACAATCATCCACACAAATGAGGATAAGTATGGACTTATAAATCTCTCACTACATGTGGATTAGTGTCATAAAATATCCATTTCGAGAGAATTTTTTAGAGTGGAGAATGATGGAGAAAATATATAGATATTTCTCTACCTCCACCCAAAATATCTAGATATTTCTCCATCTCTACCTAAAAATCTAAATATTTATTAAGTTCTCTAATAATTGATGAGGATGAATGCGTGTTCTAGAAATCTCATTGAAAACATCTCTACCAAGTTGGAGGGCCTATAAATAATAATGAATGGGCTCTCATTTGAAACAACGACAATAATAAACACAAGATATAATACAACACATGCAATAACCACAAGTGTCATTTCAAGTGTTGTAAGTTCCTTGGCACTTGCTGTAAACATGATAAGTCATCTTCGTGTAAAATCTTGAGAATGTGTATTGCCTTGCAAGATTTTCTTGTATTGAGCTCCTCGTAGAGATAAATAGAAGATGCATCACATTTCAAAAATGATGGTTGTTGATGTTACATAAATGTGGAGGAAAAAAATATAATTTTTAATCCATTTTCTTCTCAACTATTTATAGTAGACTTACCATTGCTACCGTATTCAATGAGAGATTGGAACCTTGCGAGTTCATTCAACCCCACTCTAAACATCACCAAATTACAAGGTCAACTGACATCTCATTAGTTACAGTATGTACATACAACTGAGATGACAGAGGTGGAACATTAATACAATTATATCAGAGAATGCCAATTATCTCGGCTTGATTCCATCTCAATGGCAAAGCACATTATTTTCGGGATACAAATCATAAAATTACATATTCCCCCACCAAAAAATATATGCTATATTCATGCACAAAATGGTTATATATATTATGATGGAGCTAATGCATATGCCTCTGTGGCTATAGATGTCGTGTTATGGAAACTAGATAATAGAGCCAAAAATAAAACCAAGTGAAGAAAATGACATTTTGTTGGTCTAAATCTCTTAGAAGTATAAAATTCACCTATTACTACAATATTTCTCTAGAAAAAATAGGTCATAAGTATGAACAATGCTTCCTTCAATATGAAAGAAGTGGCAGTTGAGTCTCAAATAAATAACCAATGTCGAAGCCATTGCAACTGGTAAGCATACACTTCCAATGAGCATTACTTCATTGTGATAGTAAATGGTAATTCATTTTAAATTTAGATTATATACATTCTCTTCAATCGATGGAAGAAAATGACTAAACATATTAAAATAAGATATCAAAAGATGGAGAAAAAATAATATATATTTAGAGGGTCTGACGCTCACTATTTTGGATCTTCTAGAATTAACAATTTTGTCAATCATTATGATTTTTCTCCAATAATTATGTGTCAGATGACTGCATATAATGATATTAAGAGAAAGACATTGTCCTTAGAAATTCACTTTTGATATCATGTAGTTTTTTCCCTTTAGATCCACTCTCCAACATCATGAGTAAAAGATTTAAATAAATGAAGATCAGAGATATTAAAAAAACATAAATATGAGAAGGAAAGTGAATAATAAAGTCTAATGAATATCTACAGAAATAAAGGCATCGTATTATAGAATTGTTCTGTACAGGGAAAATCTCTAAACATCCAAACTTTTGTAATGGAAATGGTACAATCGAAGTTATTTTCATTGATTTTGTTTTGTTTAAACTACAAAAGTTTGGATGCCAGATTTTCCCTGTAAAAGTATTTTGACAACACACCTTTATTCTATAGAAACTATTCACCAACATTTACTATGCACATTCCTTATCGTATATATGCTTCTTTCGAAAAACTCTGATCTTTACAGATTCTAACCTTTTACATATGACGTTGGAGAGTGCACCTGAATGAAAAAGAACCAAATGATATTAAAATTGAATTTACAAGGACATTGCATTTTTCTTAATATTATTATATGCAAGCAACTAACAAACAATTATTGGAGGAAGAAATATAATGACCAACAAAATTGTTAATTCTGGAAGATTCAAAATAGTGAGCATCAGGTCCTCTAAATATATATTTTTTCCTCTCCCTCATGATATCTTATTTAGAGATGTTTTGATATTTTCTTTCATCATTTATTGAAAATGTATATAATTTTAACTTTAAGTTGATTACCATCTACGAACACAATAAGGTAATGTTCCTCGGATGTGTATGCTTATCAATTGTAATGGCTTTGACATTGGTTGGCTATTTGAGGTTCAACTACCACTGCTTTCACATTGAAGGAAGTGTCATCCACTCTCATGAGCCTTTTTCAAGAGAAAGATTGTAGTAATAGGTGAATTTCATATTTCTAATAGACTTACACCAAGAGAATGCATTTTCTTCACTTGGTTGTTATTTCTGAGTCTATTATGTAGTTTATGTAACATTACATCTATAATTACATGGGATATGCATCAGCTCCATCATATTTATTGCTATTTTGTACATGTATATATCATATATTGCATGGTTGGGAAGTATGCATTTTATAATTTGTATCCTCAAAATAATGTAAATTGCCATTGTGAAGGAATAGTGCCGACTTGATTGACATTCTCTGATATATTTGTATTGATGTTCCACCTTTGTACACCTCGGCTATATGTACATATTGTAGGCATCGAAAAACCTTGCAATTTGGCGATATTAGAATGGATTTGAATGAATCCTCAAGTTTTTGATCCCTCATCAAATATGGTAGCAATGGTAAATCTAATATGTGTAGTTGAGAAGAAAATGGACTGAAAAAGGAGATATTTTCTCCACATTTGTGTAACATCAACAACCATCCTTTTTGATATGCGATGCAACGCATATGTTTCACCTCTGCGGGGAGATCCATAAAAGGAAATCTTGGTTGAAATTGCAAATCTCTAAACGAGTATAAGAGACAATGTTGATCTCTATCATCGCTGATGCCATAAAGCAGGAGAATACATGGTTTCTAACATGGTAGGGTGATCAAGATGGAGCTCCTCTCCATGGCGTGCATACCATGTTGAAGGAGAGGTAATATTTGAGGATGAGGTGACATGATATGTTTTTCAATATATGCAATGGTAGAGTAGACCAACTTTTACCTAATGATTCATTTGGTTGGTCGGTGGTTTCTAAGAAACATAACTACATGATACATAAGATAAAAAGTCCAATTATTTGAAAATAAAAGTTCAAGATATATTTGCATTTTTAATTTAACATCCATTTTGAATTTCTTGAGTTAAAAATGTATAATGATAAGCATGCCTCCATATTTTAGGTCCCAGGTGATGATAGGGAACTGCTGAGGGTCTTGTCAATCTACAAGGCAGACCAATAGTCATCGAAATGACCACTTACGGAGACCTCAATCAATCAACAATTTACCCACATATAAAGGTAAAGCAATGCAATAAACGTGCTGAGCTAAAATTTAGTATAACCCATATGAAATATGTATAGTTTGCAAGTAGTTTATGTGTTGAACCACAGAAAGCAAATACGTAGATAGGCAAATAATTATTGTCTAAAAAAATAAACAACTATTTTGTGTTTTTTGTCTTTTTAATTTTACGTGTTTTAAATTTTATTTAAATTTCAATGTTTTTTCATGTTTTATATTTTTTATGTTTTTAATTTTATATTTGTTATTTTATTTTAATTTTTCTAATATTTACTTTCCTTTTCTTTTAAAGTAATATATGGCTGTATATGTATATAAAAGATTATATAATAGATACTATACATAATATAAAATAAATACATAAAAATAATAAAAATATATGCAGGAAGAGTCCATTTTTATTTTTTAAAGGTTTTAATCAACATATTAAGCATTTATAATTTATAATACTATTAATAATAATGATAATATATATATATATATGATATTATATGTATAAATATAGATATATATAGTCAAAATTTAGAAAAAAAATATTTTTATAATTTCTTCTATTTTTGTGATTTTTTGGTAGTTTTACTAACTTTTAGGTATTTTAAAAGTCTAGATACTCCAATTCAGGGTGCTAATAATTATGCTGAATTGTTTGAGATTTAAAAAGAGATGATAAATTAAAAATTTCTCAAAACTAATTTTAATATGTAGTAATAAGTATATATAAAATATAGAACCTAAAATTATTTTTTGGATTTTATATAATTTTGCAAATTGTTATAGGACTCGGAGGTTTATTTTAATTTTACACTTATCTTTTAAGATTTTTTTGTGATTTTTTTGGTCTGTAGCTATGTTATATAGTGATATACACTATCTGATTTTTTTGGAAATTTTAAAGTGGTTTCTATTTTTTTGTATTTTTATAGTTAAATAGGGGATAAATAACTCTTTAATGATTTTTAACCAATGAAAAATGAAAAGTTAATGCTAAATAAAAATTAGAGGGGGCCAAGTTGTAAATTTTACACTATTTTTTGATCTCTACTTGAAATTTACACTGCTAATATATAAATATAAAAGGGGCAGGGGTTACATAATAATTTACCCCCTAACAATGCTTCATCCAATGACTGTATGTGTTCCATGTCGTGATATGGACGACTTGGGAGGACACCGGGTCACTTTGAATGAACGATCCATATTAGACATGGCTTGTTGTCTTCATCGGATGACCCTCAGGGGTTCTGGAAGAACACCCAAAAACTGGACTTCGATGAGGTTGACTCGCGATCTTCTCCTCCATTCCACCTTCTCCTTCACAACTGAAGGGCTCCTCTGCTTCCTAGTGCTCTTACACGTCAATAAGAACCTTCAGATATGTCCATGGCACATTAAATGAGCCATGGAGCTCAAGCCACCTGGAACTCATGTTCAAGCCCTAGAGTCGTGCTCTAGGTGGTCTCCCAGTTCGCTGTTATGCACTAAAAGGTTAGGGGAGCCAAGGGCTATCTCCTCGACCTTATATGGAAGCCAAATCGCACAGGGGATATGGGGTGATGGAGCTCCGATAACGACGAAGGAAGGAGCTCCGACTGAACTCGATCCAGGCAAGATCAAAGGCTAACAAGGGGGAAATGCAGGGAAACAGAAAGGGAATTAAATGAGGTGAATTTGGTGGTCAGAAATGGGTGGAACAAGGTTAATTTGGTGCTGAAGCTTAACGATACGATAATTTTAATTCCTAAAATTAAACTTAATGATACGCTAATTAATCAAAGTAAGGGCAATATTAACCTACTGGAATAAAATGTAATCTAAACTACATTACGTAGCAGCTCAATGAGACCTAGAGCCCGGAGCAGAAGAACTCATTGGAGAGGAATACCAGTAAACCTCAGATCGCACAAAAGTGCCTCTTCTTGTCATTGTCAAGGACCTCAGTCTGTCTACTATCACTAGGAATCAATGAGGGTTAGATTCTATTAGGGTTACGAGGTAGGATTCGAGATCAAACTCATGGTCATCATTTTTAGCTGTGGGTTCCAGTCAAAAAGATGGAGAGATGGTAGTAGCAAGGATGAGGGTTGGTGGAACCTAAGGAATGGGTGATGGAGACGGAGGTGCAGGCTAGAAAATGGTGGAGGTATTATATATATTATTTTTAATTTGTTTTTATATTTTATTATTATATACAGTTATTTTATATATTTAAATATAATTTAAATATATATACTTACACATTTTTATTGCATTTTTATGACTTTATTTGTATACTTAAATAATTATGTATATAACTTATATATGCACATTATAAGTATGTTTACTTATATATTAAAGTACATTATTTATTTTGATGTATTTTTAATGGTTGTATTTTATTTTTAATTTTTTAATATAATATAAATGATATTTCAAAGGAGGTAAAAATATAAAAGAACAGAAATATTAAAGAATAAAATGCCATTTTATTTATATACATATACATTGCACAATGAGAGCCCAAGATCCAACTTTTACATCTTATCTCCAAATGAAATGAAAACACCTTTATTAAATATATAATTTAATTTTATGAATAATAAAGGTAAGTTTAGTCAATTTTGAGTTAATATGGAGCAGATACATGTTTGGGGAGTTTTCTTTGAGCCTTTTCATTTTGTATGGTCTAGGTACACTGTGTATTATTTTTCAATGCAATAAAATTGGCATTTTTCTTTGTATTTTGTGTACAATGTTAATATTCAAAGTTTATTGATTTGAAGTATAAAATAAGAACATAAAATAGGTCCCGAAATGCAATAATTGGGCTATAAAATCAGGGCTTCTATGTTGTGTTTTTTGTACAATTGGCTACCCTATCCCCCCCTACTTTATTTCTTGTCGACCAAGTCATCATGATTATTGGGTACCAAGTCATCATGATGACTGGGTCTCAGGGGCTAGGGTCACTTAGTGTATTTGACACTTCATTCTTTTTCTGCTCTTCCTTCATTCTTTTATTTTGTAGTTAAATACAATATTCAATACAATATTTTATACATTATTATTGAGTGTTATTTTTCACACATTAATGATATATAAATGCTTTTAACTTTGGATTTAAGATCAAAATAAAAGAAAATACGTGATGAAATGGAGATTCATCACCATGTTGTGTAGGTTAAAAAACCACGAGTAAAGACAAAACATAAAATAAAACTATTAGTGTTTTCCACCAATCTTCACATAATCTTGTCTACCATCCTAGAATAACAATGATATTTATATGATTGGTATAAATATGTTGAGAAGAGTTTTTTAAAGAAAAAATGGACTAGTAATATGCATAATTTGTTTAACTGTTGTTTTTGATATTTGCTCATATGTATCAGAAGTATGAGTGCTAATTGAATTGAATCATTCGAATTTGATTATGCTTTGTTTAATAGAAATCCAATTCAAAATATAATGAACTGAATGTGAATTTAACTTTTGAACTCGATCACATAATTAATTAAATCTAAACTAACATGAGTACATTCATTAATAATTTTATTTTATATTTCATTTATGTATAGTTTGTATATTTTATAATATTTTTATAATATATATAACATATACAATATTATTCAATATATAATAATTACAATAATTACTAGATATAATATTTTTATATATTATATAATATAACAAACACAAAAAACACATGCTTAGGAAATGATGTATTACTTACACTCATCAGGTGTTATGTCCTCTTAAGTTGCTGATAGATCTATAGCCTCACCCTTTACGACATTATCCTTGATGTTATCCTCATTGTCATCCTTTAGATATAAAATATGGAAATAATTATAAATAATATATATATATATATATGTCAACAATATTTTCTCCATGCTTAGGAACATGCTGTACTATTTACGCTCATCAAATGTCATGTCCTCTATAGATGTTGATAGATCCACAATCTCTTACTCTAAGGAATTATCCAAAACATCATCCGTAGTCTTCCTCTAATAATAAAATAATACAACAATTTACTTTATATATGTCAATAGAATTTCCTATGTACTTAGGAACATGTGGTACTACTTACGCTCATCAGACGATATGTCCTCTTCATTTGTTGAATGTGCAGAGGGCACATCCTACACCACGAATATCTCAGGTTGTGTAACTCAGACAACTATGACCAAGAAAGATGAAGCTAATAATGATGCCCACTAATCTTCAAACATTCTTGTATGATATCATTGAATCATAACGATATTTATATGATAGGCATAGACATGTTGAGAAGAGTTTTTCAAGAAAAATGGAATTAGAAATATGCATATGTGGTATTCATGTGTTTTGTAGTATTTCTTATATGTATCAAAAGTATGGGTGCTAATTGAATTATTCGAATTCATATATATATATATATATCAATCGGCAAAAATTTGAGTCGAAATATAATGAACTGAATATGAATTTGGCTTTTGGATTTTATACTATAATGAATCAAATTTGAACTAACCTGAGTACATTTGTTAAGAATTCGATTCGATATTTTATTTATGTTTAGTGTGTAAAATTTATAATATTTTTTATGATATATATGATATATAAAACATATTCATATATAATATAATATTTTTTATACATTATATAGTGGGTCAATGGAGCTACCCCCGTAGGGTAGCTAACATGACTGCCACCGCCCTACTTTCGATGTTTTTTATTTTTTTTCTAAAATATCATCATGTATATTCATCTATATATCCCTCCTATATGTCACTCCAATTTTGTCAAAAAACACATACTCCTATTGATGAATCTCGGATTCATCACTCTAAATCTCATTTATTAAGCTTAAGTCCCTAAAAATCAACTGCATTTCTGCATTTATTTCGCATAATTAGCATTCAGGCATGATTTCATAAGAATTGCATTTTAGCGTTAAATTCTGCATATTTTAAGAAGCCAAAAATCCAAGCCCAAATTGACCTGTAAATAGCCTAACTTCCCCTATTTTTAACTCCTTCATGCTAACTCCAAATAACCCAAAACCACTTCCATTGTGTACATATCACTCACAAGAATAAATAAAAAAATACAAAAAAAATCACTAACTCAAATAAGTGGACCAAAAACCCAAACCCTAGTTTCAGGATTTTCGGACTAAAAGCCACATATCTTCCCCATCCAGCGTCCGATTTGATCCTACTCACTTTTGAACTAATACTCATTCAATTACCTTCAAAACAAGACCAAGTTCAAGTGAATCAGAGCTCGTATGTGAAAGTTGGGTTTTGGGCCTCTTTTGTACATTGTATTTTCGCGGCTTTTTGACCTGTATTTTATGTATATATATTTTCTTTATTAATAAAAATCCAAAAAAAATTAGATTAATATGTCTTTTGTTTCTCTTTGAGTTTTCCCTATTTTTCTGGATTTTTATCTTATTTAAAAAATGACAAAAAAATTAGAAAACCCAAAAATCA
This sequence comes from Ottelia alismoides, assembly GCA_037367405.1. Classification (NCBI taxonomy): domain Eukaryota; kingdom Viridiplantae; phylum Streptophyta; class Magnoliopsida; order Alismatales; family Hydrocharitaceae; genus Ottelia; species Ottelia alismoides. Next base: position 418,411 of record JAZKJV010004813.1, on the reverse strand, counting down.
AGGTGTTCTATGTACATGGGATACCCCAAAAATTCACTTTTTACATTTGACCGAATTTGGCTTTGATGTCTTCATGAAAGTTGTAGATCTCGTCGAGACGAACATTTTTCGTGAAGGAATTGTTTCGATCTGAGGTCATTTGCTATTTTTTATTGATTTTACAAAGGATTTATTCGCGGATTTTTCTGGTGCTGACACGCGGCAGCCCCAGAGGCCGCCACGTGTCAGTGGTTTTTGGCCTTTTCTTTTCTCCGTTTATATATATATATATATATATATATATATATATATATAATTACCACGTACGTGCAGCGCACGTGCCACTCCGCACGCGCACTGCACGTGCCACGCCTCTTTCACGCCCTCTCCCGCCACGTGGCGCCTCGTTGGCCATCCGATCTCGGCCGATCGGACGGCCCGCACGCATCTCCCACCTCCCGCGCCCCCTTCCGAAACCGCCGCCACATCTTCGCAACCGCCTCCCCATCGCCGCGCTACGGCCAAACTGCCGCCCCCAATCTCGGCCGACGCCTCTCTCCCTTATCTCGCAACCATCGCCGGATCTCCCGCTCGGTCTCTCTCTCTATTTAAGGGACCTCGCCTCATCAGGCTCCCTTATCCGCCGTTCTCCAGGTGCTCGTGACAACATCCTCGCCGGCGTGATCCGAGCAGCTCGCCGCTCCTCGCCGCAGCAAGCCCTCGAGCGCTGCTCCGCTCCGGCCATCACTCGCCGTCGAGCCTCCTTTTCCAGGTTACCCCTCTTTCTCTCTCTCGCTCTCTCTCTATCTCCTTCCCTCGCTCTCTATCTCGCCGCCGCTCTCTATCTCTCCGCCACTCTTCCATTCTCCTCCTGGAGCGGCCCTCGCCCACGTTCACCGGGCCCGCTCCGCCGACTTCGCCCTCCATCTCCTCCCGCTACGCCGACGCTACCGCTTCATCGACAACGAGCCAACGACCGCTTCCACCTTCTTCGACACGCTCCTCTACAGCAGCATCAACATCGCCAGGCCTTCACCACCCTCCGCCCCGACTTTGTCTTCTCCGACAACATCGCTAGGAGCTCGGGGCCCTTCCGCCCTCCGTCAACGCACTGCCGGCCCGCCACCAACCTCGCCACAGCAGCAGTCCACTTCCGCCTCGACCGGCACGCCTCTGTCGTGCCCTCCGCCTTGCGCCGATCGACCCTCTGCTTCGCCAACTCCGCCGAGCTCCGACCAACGCGCTAGTCGCGGCCCAGCAACGATCTTCGTCCTCGACTCCAGCCGCCACGGCCGAGCTCCGCCAGGAGGGGCTGAGCCTGCTCCTCCACCGAGCGCCGACCCTCCCACCTCCGCTCCACATCACCGAGCTCGCAGCCCGAGACCCCAGCACGCGCATGACGCGTGCGTGGGGGACGACAACTGACATCATCCCCCGGGTCACGTGCTCCGCACGTGACTGCGGGGTTATTTGCACAAGTCCCCCCCGGAGCTCCTTCGATTCACGCGCCAATCCACCTTCTAGAGGGCACGTGCTGCGCACGTGCCCCACTGGAAGAATTGCAGATTCACCCCCTTACTTCTGGTAATTGATTTTAGGTCCCCCCTTGCATTATTTTTATTTATTCAGTTTGCATCTGTACCCCTGTCTTTGTCATCCATTATAGACCTCCACATTGCATCATTTTATTTATTTAAAAATAGCATTTTGTTCATCTCTTAATCCTCTACATTTTGACATGCTGTGGATATTTTTGTGAATTACGGTTGATTAATAAATAAGTGTTTTGTGGAAATTGAAATATTTTACCCAATCTGTGCTCGGAAATTCATAGTTAATTAACCGTTGCTTTAAAAATTCCCCAAAAATCACATATTGTAGAGATTAAGTTGCTTGACATTGTGCCCAAAAATCATTGCATTCGCATGCATACTTTGCTCTGTAAAAATCATTTTGCATATTTTAGTATTTAATTTTTAATAAGTATTAAACCCCACATTTTCGAGATTTAGGATTTTTCTGAGATCCATCACCTAGTGATAGATTTTAGATAATTTTATTTCTTAAAAATAAGTAGGTTTAATATTTATTATAATTAAATATTGGAAATCATTTTGTTTGCATTTAAAAATTCATAAAAAAATCATATTGCATCCAAAAATTCCGAAAAAATTACAATGCACTCATTTCATCATAATTTACATTGTGGCCAAGTTTCGTATTTTTCGGACATTGTTTGATTGAAATTTACATTTTAGTCCCTAAAATAGGCCGAACTTGCATTTTGCATCTGATATTGCATTGAAAAATTCAAAAAAAAAAGACCGCCTTGAAAACCGAACTAAAACTTGGATAGACATTAACCTAGGTTGTTCCTTTGCCTCCTTGTGATCGACCTTGGGACTTTCCCAAGTAAAATAAACATAAAAACCACTTGATTAAGATTGAATAAAATTTGTGGTTATTCTCTTGACTGTTTCCGAAAGCCGCCTACAACGAACGACATATTTATTTTCACGATCGACGATTAAAAACGATTTCTTATCGCGGCTTTTGCGGGCTCGTCAGATGGCGCCGTTGCCGGGGAGGCAAACGGCTTAGTTTTTTGTTTTGAAATTTTTCGCTCGGTTTTTCAAATTCGGGTAGTCTGACCCCCGAATCTTTCACTGTAAATCCCATTTTATTTCTTGTATTTACTTTGCAGTATTTATTTCATTTCTGATTAGTTTCTGAGTCACTCTCTTACATTCTCTCTCTTATTTTTCTTGCGAGGTACCCGGCGCACGTGGAGCGGTTTTTCAAGGAGTCGACGCATCTTCACCAACACCCGAAGAAACCGCAATTAAATTAAGATCGAGTCGAGTCATGAGAGAGAGTAGAGTCTAGGTTTTTAATTTCTGCAAATTTCCATTTACAACGGTGTCCGTTTGGACTCTCGCGCATGTAAAAAAGACCTTGAACTTTTTCTGTGGTGTGTCGTGGCCTGTTTCACTCTCCGGAGAGGGTGGGGCCCGACTTGAGTGGCGATTAGGATAGACCTGCACATACGGCTCTTAGAGCATTTTTATCTTTGCTTGTGCTCGTACGATCTTAAGCCACACTGCACATTAACTGAGACGCACCTTAGATTGTTCAACTTAGCCAAAAATTTAACTCAATTCTTCCCGCTAATAGAACTTTCTGCTTAGGTGCGGTTTTCATCGGCTTGCACGCATTTAGTATAATTTTTAAATTCTGTATTGCATCCCACATGGAGATTGCGAGGAGGCACTGTAAGTCTTCTAACTGAGCATTCATCATAGTTTTCCGCGTGCATCTGCTTTTCCCGAATTCCTCCCCCTTGTTTTATCACATAAATTTAAAGGAAATTGGGACTGGATGGTAGACGTGTATTTGTGTTCATCTAAATTCTACAGTGATCGCCTTAATAAAACTGGGACTGCTAAATATAGCTGATCTAAAAAATCCATAAAATCAAGAAATTCTGCGGGAGAGCAACCCCGACATTGTTTGATTTTATCTTGCAGCGAGGAGAGAGACACACACTAGGATAGAGCCCAGCTCCAAACCTAACAGCTCGTTTAAACGGCTTGCAAGACTTGAATTTTCACCAATTAAAACTAACAAGATAATTGACCGGACCCTTACGGTCTTCGCGTTGAGTTGAGTTGGTGAAACAACCCTTGTATTGTGTTTGACTGTGCGTAGAACATAGTTCATCAACGAATACCACACAATTGTGTCTACATCATAAAACATCGCGTTGACCCTGAGAATGGAGGACTGTGGTAATTTTTTTTCAGGCTCGTCTCTCTCTACCACAAACTCTCCAATCTCAAAAGCCCAGAGGAACTCTTACTCTGGACCTGCTTGGCCTCCGGGAAAACCTTCCCAAGAACCCTATTCCTTCTTCCTCCTAGAAGGAGGACAGACCTCTGCTGGGGATGACTGTTACATCAAGTCTTTCCAATCTATTAACTCAAACCCTTTATATTCTCCAGGTAAAGAAAAAGAGATGCCTCCCAAAAAAGACCCTGAAGATAAAACAAATGATGACGGCATTCAAATGATCCTAGCAAGATTGGCTGCATCTGAGCATCAACAACAGTTACTAAGGACACAACTTGAGCAGTTGAATGCTGGGGAGGAAGTGCCAATGGAAGCCTCTTATAACCCTGGACAGTACCAAGTGTGGAACTATTTACAGCCACCACAACCGGCGATCCATTATGAACTGAAACCACATTTCGTCAGTCAATTACCCCAATTCCATGGTAATACGACTGAGGAGCCATATGAATTCCTGAGGGACCTGGAGCTGATATGTTCGAATCTGAGGCACCCACAAGTCAGCCAAGACTACATTCGTCTCACTGCACTACCTTTCGCCTTGAAAGGAAAGGCAGACTACTGGGTGAAAAACTTGGGGGTGACTGTGACAACTTATGAGAGGTTCAAAAACCTCTTTCTGAAGAAATTCTACCCCTTGAGCCGGACCAATCAAATGAGGACCCGCATCACCAGCTTCTCTCAGATGCCCAATGAACCACTCTGTGAGGCATGGGACCGGTTTAAAGATCTACTTCAGAAATGTCCTTGCCACAACCTGGACAATAACATCCTAGTCCAGTCTCTTTACTCTGGTCTAAATCATGAGACTCAAGGATTAGTTAGCGCTGCCTGCGGAGGGAATTATACATCACGTGGGGCTGAGACCGTCTGGACAATACTGGAGCAGATGGCAGAAACAAGCCGGTCTCAAATTGCCAGTAGAGCATACACTGATTCCCTAAACACCCTTCAAGCCAAAGGTGGGAAGCAGACTGTGGCAAAAATAGCTGAGGACTTAATTCCAAGCATGCATTTTATTTCTGATAAATTGACAATAGTGGACAAGAGAGTGAGCGACATCGACAACCGGATCTCCCAGTTCCCAAAGCAGATGGAGGAGCTCACTACTAAGATGTCCAAGATGGGGGTACCTACTGCACCAACAGTCCCGGTCTACCATGTGCACCATGTCCAGGAGCAGCTAGGACCAGAACAACAACAATCATGGGTACAGGACCAATCCTATGCCGAAGCTTCTCAGCAACCACCCCCACCGGCCGAGACAATCCATGAAGCCCCGCCCCTGACCTTCGAAATAAACGGCATTTGGTACACTCAGGACACTACCCGACAGGGTAGTATGGGGGAACGCCAGCCTTATCAACGCTCCCCTACTTTTTATAATGCCGCATTCCCTCAGCCTCCTCAGTACCCTCAAAGCACTTCAACTTCCCAGCACCCGAAACAGCAGCAGCCCTACAATCGCCCAAACCAATCTCAGCAATACCATCAGCAACACCAAGCTCCCAGACCTTCGGCTCAATCATCCAATCCTTCGGAAGAACCTGTTGATATCCAGAGACAGATGTTGGAAGAACTTCGCAGCTTTCGAAGTGAGCTATATGATCTGCGGGTAGATGTTAATCGTCTATCCCGATGGAAGGATGAGCAGACTGTCCCCACTACAACCATTCACGCCCAAGTTCAAGCTAACCCCAATAGCTTGAACCGATCTCAATCATCTCAACACACTGGCCAGGTATACTATTCGGATTTTTCCACATCTGAACATGAGAACCTTTCATTTGACAATATACATGCCATGTCACTCAGGAGCGGAAGGACCGTGGCTGTACCTGATCGGACTCGGGAATCGGTTCATGAAGACTCGGAGGATCAGCCGGAGGATGCTTCCGAGGAGGATGAAGAAAGACGCCTGAAGATCCCAGCACCAGAGAAGGGGAAAGCATCTATGGAGTCTGCAGAGGACCTTGAACCTCTAGTTGCTGCAAAAATACCTTTGTCATCTTCTCAGCAACCTGATTTTGATTATTATCAAAAATCTGATGATTGTAATAAAAACTCCAAGTCTAATAAAGATGCTCGTATTTATGATTCTGACCTTCTGTCCCCTATCTCAAGAGCTTCCATTCCTTTCCCCCATGCCCTCAAGAAAGGGAAACAAAAGAAGAACATTCAGGATGACCCAGTCATGGAAAAATTCTGCCAACAAAACATCACAGTCAAAGTACCCTTTGATCAATACGTGGCAGGTAATCCAGCCTTTCAAAAATACTTGAAGGCAAAATGCACCCCCACCCGGACTCGTACAAAGAGAACAAGTCAATTTGTGGAGACTCATATCTTGACAGTTGCCACCACCAAATGCGTCAAAAATCAGCATCTGCCAAGAAAGAAAAGGGATCTAGGCGCCCATTATGTGGAGAGTCACATTGGCGGCATAGCATTCACACGCACACTTCTCGACAATGGATCTTCCATAAACCTTCTACCCTTAGCCTTATATTATCGATTGGAGTTGGTCCCTCTCAAGAAATCATCATCTTTACTCCAATTTGCTGATAAATCCACTAAAAGACCTAAGGGAGAAGTGAAGAATGTCATCATCATTATCGAGGGTACTGAATACAAAGTAGACTTCACGGTCCTGGACATGGAGACCCCGAACCATTGGAAGGAATCGCAAATCATTCTCGGAAGACCTTTCTTAAGAACCGCTAAGGCCGTATTCGACTACGGAACTGGCATGATGAAATTCCGTTCTCCAGGCGGAGAAGTGGACTTAGAGATGAAACAAACAAAGTGGCAAAGGCCAGATTCCGAATCCACAACTGAAGATGCCGAAACATCAGAATGCAATCTCCTCAGAACCACTGGGCCATGGGACCAACTGCCCGACATACAGGTGGCAAGCACATCCTTAGAAGAAGAAATAATACACGATGCAATCTCTGAGACTTCTAGACCCACAGATTATCACACACTTGACACCACAGAAATCCCCTTCGATTTATCAATCACATCACCTTTGGGACAATCAATCGATGATGAGTCGGACGCAGCGCTGGCCGAATTACCATTCTCCTCTATCGATCCGACTCACTTTTCTTCGAAATTGGTAGCCAACATCTCACACAGTGATTCACCGCCAACCGATACTGAGCCAGAAGCAAAGGTCATTCAGCCAGACTTAATCGACGATTCAGAATTGCCAGAGCTGAAACCACTACCTCCCACGCTGAAGTATGCATTCCTCAATGGACCCAAAGAAAAATTCCCTGTGATCATTAGCTCATCATTAACCGTAGACCAAGAATCCAGACTGATCGAAGTCCTTGAGCGAAATCGAAAAGCCATAGGTTGGACCGTGTCGGATCTCGTAGGAATAAACCCCGCTCTCTGCTCGCACCAAATTTATGTTGAGGATAATGCAAGGCCTTCCCGTGAATTTCAGAGAAGATTAAACCCCAATCTTCGGGAAGTGGTGAAGAAAGAAATAGAGAAATGGTGCAAAGCAGGATTTATTTACCCCATTTCCGACTCCAAGTGGGTAGCCCCCCTTCATGTCGTCCCGAAGAAGTCGGGAATCCAGATGGTTACCAACGAGGAGGGGGTAGAGATCGCGACCAGAGTACCCACGTCGTGGCGCGTCTGTGTCGATTACCGGCGCCTGAATGCTGCGACCAAGAAAGACTACTTTCCACTGCCATTCATTGATCAAATATTGGAGAGACTTGCAGGGAAAGCATTCTTCTGTTTTCTTGATGGGTACTCCGGCTACAATCAAGTAGCTATCGCCCCTGAGGACCAGGAAAAGACCACGTTCACATGTCCCTTCGGTACTTACGCATTCAAGCGCATGCCATTCGGGCTTTGCAATGCCCCAGGCACATTTCAGCGGTGCATGATTGCCGTATTTGCCGAAATGGTTGGTGATTTCCTGGAAGTCTTCATGGACGACTTCTCGGTTCATGGTGATTCATTTGATACATGCTTAGCACACTTGGACCGAGTCCTTCAGAGATGCAGGGAGGTAAATTTGGTACTCTCCTGGGAGAAGAGTCACTTCATGGTGACTGAGGGTATCGTGTTGGGGCACGTCATCTCCAAAAAAGGGATGGAGGTGGACCCTGCCAAGGTGGATGTGATCAAGAAACTTGAGCCACCAACCAACGTCAAGTCAGTGAGGTCGTTCTTAGGGCATGTTGGATTTTATCGACGGTTTATTCCTGATTTTTCAAAGATCGCCCGCCCACTGACTGAGCTCTTAGGAAAAGACACCGAGTTTATTGTGAATCACAGATGTCTAGAGGCCTTCGAGCTCCTGAAAAAGAAAATATGTGAATCGCCGATATTACAAGCTCCCGACTGGTCTCTTCCCTTCGAGATCATGACTGATGCATCGGATTTTGCTGTCGGAGCGGTACTCGGACAAAGAAGAGATGGAATTCCTTATGCGATTCACTACGCGAGCAAAGTGTTGGATCCTGCACAGAGAAATTATACAGTAACTGAAAAGGAAATGCTCGCGGTTGTTTGGGCCCTGGAAAAATTCAGATCATACATATTGGGCTCCAAGGTGACAATCTTCATAGATCACACAGCAATCAGATATCTCATGGATAAGAAGGATGCCAAAGCACGCCTTTTGAGATGGATCTTGTTAATCCAGGAGTTTAATTTGGAGATTAAGGATAAACCTGGGATAAAGAATGTTGTTGCTGATCACCTTTCCCGAATCGAGCAAAATGATCATCCTGATATCGGACCAATCAAGGAGACTTTTCCAGACGAATCAGTTTGCGTCATTGATTCAACCCCTTGGTATTCCGACATAGTGAACTATCTTGTCTCCAAGAAGGTTCCCTATGGTTGGACCAAAAAAATGATTGAGCGATTAAAGTCAGATTCAAGAAAATACCATTGGGACGATCCTTTCCTTTTCTATGAAGGGCCGGATTGTGTCCGGAGAAGATGTATTCCTCAGTAGGAATATCAGAGTGTCCTCACACACTGTCATTCTCTCGAGGCTGGAGGACACCATTCGGGAAAGAGAACCGCGCACAAGGTACTCCAATGTGGATTTTACTGGCGGACCTTATTTCAGGATGCTAATGAATTTGTACGGTCATGCCCGACTTGTCAAAGAATGGGAGGGACGATGGGATATAGAGATGAAATGCCCATGCAACCAATGATTTTCTGTGATGTTTTTGATGCATGGGGGATTGATTTTATGGGTCCTTTTCCCAACAGCAATGGATTTGAGTACATCTTGTTAGTGGTTGACTATTTATCAAGATGGGTAGAGGCTATTCCGACCCGAACCGCAGATAGCAAGGTAGTCTGCAAGTTTATCAAAGACAACATCATTGCGAGGTTCGGGATACCAAAAGTATTGATTTCTGATGGAGGTAGCCACTTCGTGAATCGGGAAATGAGATCTTTGGCTAAGGAGTACAAATTTGAGCATAGGATAGCCAACCCATATCATCCCCAATCCAATGGCATGGCAGAGGTTTCTAATAGAGAGGTGAAGAGCATTCTCCAGAAGTTGGTTCGTCCCGATAGGAAGAATTGGTCGCAACTGTTGGACCAAGTTCTATGGGCCTATAGGACAACCTATAAGACTCCACTCGGTACTTCACCTTTTAGGATGATCTATGGCAAGCCATGTCATCTTCCTGCAGAACTGATTCACAAATCTGAATGGGCGATCAAAATGTTGAATTGGAGTTGTCACCTTGGGAAACTATGTTGAGACTTAAATCTGAATGAGCTTATTGAAATCCGAAATCGGGCATATGACAACAATGTGATTTATAAGGACAAGGTCAAGAGATGGCATGATAGACACATTCGAGAGAAGACCTTTATCCCTGGACAGAAAGTGTGGTTGTTTAATGCTCGGTTGAAGATTTTTCATGGAAAGCTCAAATCAAAATGGACGGGTCCCTACATTGTTGTCGATGTACATACCAATGGAAGCATAGATATTGCCGAACTCAAAGAGAATGCACAACCGTTCTCAGTAAATGGACAAATGCTGAAGCCATACATTGAATCACCCAAAGAACAAACAGTTCAAGTCGAGGCCATATATTTCACGCAGAGCGAGGATATTGAAAATCTATCTGATCACACCCACCCTCCCTCCCGACCACATTGGTCTCCTTGTACAGCTTCTTCCTCTACTTAGGCCAAGGCCTAAGTATAGGGGGGACCGATGCCATCTGTTTATATCATTCTTCTCCTGACTCCTAACCGCTCCATTTTCACCCTTCTTCCATACTTAGGCTGTCCACAGCCTAAGTATAGGGGGAACCGACATCCACCTGTACATCCTCTCCTCATTCACATATCATAACCGCCTCTTGTCCGCTTTACTTCCTAACCCATTGTATATAAATTTTCCACTCCCTTACGCTTAGCACGAGCTATGTCTTCATTACGCTTTTTTGTGCTCTGAGGACACAGCACTCGCTAAGTATAGGGGGGTCTGTATATATACTTTGTATATATTTTACCCATATCTCGTACTTGCGCGTAAGTCTATATGTATTTACGGGGTGGGTACTAACTTGAAAAAAAAGAGTTTTTGCTACTAACACTAACTTGCCCAAAATTTTTGAAAAAAAAAGGCTTCTGATTCCATTTTCTGCATAAAAAAATCCCTTGCATAAAATGTCAAAAAAAAAAATTCAAAAAAAAAATGTGTCTGCATTGCACACACCTGCACTTCATCCAACTTTACATGCATTTGCATCTGTGAAAAGTCATTGGGTTCTGAACCGAGTTATGAGCCGAAACCGAGAGTGGTCTGGGCTTGCCCTTAACCCACCTAATTTTCAGAGGAACTTCACCGAGAAATAGGATTTTAAGAGCTTCAGGTCTTTTTGACTTAATTCCTTAAGTTCCACATGACAATGTACAGCGTTTGACTCTTAGTGTCTAACCTGGTCTCTTCATTCTGGGTACAACTCTGGAATAGGGAATTAATTCGCACTCTCGCACTATGCACTTAGCTCAACCCAGACGGGATGTTGGAAGACTATGTGAGTTTCTTTTCTGGTAGCGTGGAAATCTAAAGACCGGAGTACGGGTTGAAATAAAGCTTCGGAAAAGGGATGGACGACTGGGCACAATTTTTTCTAAGACCCCAAAAAATGTACGGAATAAAAAGATGCTATATCCGTAGGGGCAAAACAAGATCCAAGCAGAACCACCAAAAATTCCAAATATAAAGAAGCATTCTACCAAATAAAAATTCGACCAAAAAGGTCCAAGCTTCAAGAAACCTGCAGATCTTGGTGGAGACTTGGCTACACTGGCCATCTTCACAAGGAGAGGTGACTATACTGGCCACCTCCTCCAGTTCTTTTCTCTTTCTTCTAGCTTCTCCCCCATTTCGATTGTGAACACAGCACGACAGACCTTAGAAGGAAATACCTGACTCCCCGAGGACGAGTTACTGGAGAGGAGAGGAGCATGGTAGTCCGGCATTCTGGATGGGAAGAGCTAAAACCCTTCACACACACGAGTCGGTTATTCAGTGTTCATAGGGTATACTTTGGGAAGAGGATTGATCTAAGATGACTTCTGAGCCGAAGCTGTAACAATGATGTGCAGAACTTGAGGGCTGTTGATTTTAAAATTCTAAGTCTCACAGAAGTTCCGCCACACTACTAATCCAAAGGTCGAGTTTAGTTTCATTCTCACCTTCAGTTCATGGTCTTGGTATGGAACCCAGTCTCATTTCACTTCATGGCATTTCTTTTTGATGCTCAGGGACGAGCATGGTTTAAGTATAGGGGGATGATGAATCTCGGATTCATCACTCTAAATCTCATTTATTAAGCTTAAGTCCCTAAAAATCAACTGCATTTCTGCATTTATTTCGCATAATTAGCATTCAGGCATGATTTCATAAGAATTGCATTTTAGCGTTAAATTCTGCATATTTTAAGAAGCCAAAAATCCAAGCCCAAATTGACCTGTAAATAGCCTAACTTCCCCTATTTTTAACTCCTTCATGCTAACTCCGAATAACCCAAAACCACTTCCATTGTGTACATATCACTCACAAGAATAAATAAAAAAATACAAAAAAATCACTAACTCAAATAAGTGGACCAAAAACGCAAACCCTAGTTTCAGGATTTTCGGACTAAAAGCCACATATCGTCCCCATCCAGCGTCCGATTTGATCCTACTCACTTTTGAACTAATACTCATTCAATTACCTTCAAAACAAGACCAAGTTCAAGTGTCGTATGTGAAAGTTGGGTTTTGGGCCTCTTTTGTACATTGTATTTTCGCGGCTTTTTGACCTGTATTTTATGTATATATATTTTCTTTATTAATAAAAATCCAAAAAAATTAGATTAATATGTCTTTTATTTCTCTTTGAGTTTTCCCTATTTTTCTGGATTTTTATCTTGTTTAAAAAATGACAAAAAAATTAGAAAACCCAAAAATCAAGGTGTTCTATGTACATGGGATACCCCAAAAATTCACTTTTTACATTTGACCGAATTTGGCTTTGATGTCTTCATGAAAGTTGTAGATCTCGTCGAGATGAACATTTTTTGTGAAGGAACGTTTTCGATCCGAGGTCATTTGCTATTTTTTATTGATTTTACAAAGGATTTATTCGCGGATTTTTCTGGTGCTGACACGTGGCCGCCCCAGAGGCCGCCACGTGTCAGTGGTTTTTGGCCTTTTCTTTTCTCCATTTATATATATATATATATATATATATATATATATATATAATTACCACGCACGTGCAGCGCACGTGACACTCCGCACGCGCACTGCACGTGCCACGCCTCTTTCACGCCCTCTCCCGCCACGTGGCGCCTCGTTGGCCGTCCGATCTCGGCCGATCGGACGGCCCGCACGCATCTCCCACCTCCCGCGCCCCCTTCCGAAACCGCCGCCGCATCTTCGCAACCGCCTCCCCATCGTCGCGCTACGGCCAAACTGCCGCCCCCAATCTCGGCCGACGCCTCTCTCCCTTATCTCGCAACCATCGCCGGATCTCCCGCTCGGTCTCTCTCTCTCTATTTAAGGGACCTCGCCTCATCAGGCTCCCTTATCCGCCGTTCTCCAGGTGCTCGTGACAACATCCTCGCCAGCGTGATCCGAGCAGCTCGCCGCTCCTCGCCGCAGCAAGCCCTCGAGCGCTGCTCCGCTCCGGCCATCACTCGCCGTCGAGCCTCCTTTTCCAGGTTACCCCTCTTTCTCTCTCTAGCTCTCTCTCTATCTCCTTCCCTCGCTCTCTATCTCACCGCCGCTCTCTATCTCTCCGCCACTCTTCCATTCTCCGCCTGGAGCGGCCCTCGCCCACGTTCACCGGGCCCGCTCCGCCGACTTCGCCCTCCATCTCCTCCCGCTACGCCGACGCTACCGCTTCATCGACAACGAGCCAACGACCGCTTCCACCTTCTTCGACACGCTCCTCTCCAGCAGCATCAACATCGCCAGGCCTTCACCGCCCTCCGCCCCGACTTTGTCTTCTCCGACAACATCGCCAGGAGCTCGGGGCCCTTCCGCCCTCCGTCAACGCACCGCCGTCCCGCCACCAACCTCGCCACAACAGCAGGCCACTTCCGCCTCGACCGACACGCCTCTGTCGTGCCCTCCGCCTTGCGCCGATCGACCCTCTGCTTCGCCAACTCCGCCGAGCTCCGACCAACGCGCTAGTCGCGGCCCAGCAACGACCTTCGTCCTCGACTCCAGCCGCCACGGCCGAGCTCCGCCAGGAGGGGCTGAGCCTGCTCCTCCACCGAGCGCCGACCCTCCCACCTCTGCTCCACATCGCCGGGCTCGCAGCCCGAGACCCCAGCACGCGCATGGCGCGTGCGTGGGGGACGACAGCTGACATCATCCCCCGGGTCACGTGCTCCGCACGTGACTGCGGGGTTATTTGCACAAGTCCCCCCGGAGCTCCTTCGATTTACGCGCCAGTCCACCTTCTAGAGGGCACGTGCTGCGTACGTGCCCCACTGGAAGAATTGCAGATTCACCCCCTTACTTCTGGTAATTGATTTTAGGTCCCCCCTTGCATTATTTTTATTTATTCAGTTTGCATCTGTACCCCTGTCTTTGTCATCCATTATAGACCTCCACATTGCATCATTTTATTTATTTAAAAATAGCATTTTGTTCATCTCTTAATCCTCTACATTTTGACATGCTGTGGATATTTTTGTGAATTACGGTTGATTAATAAATAAGTGTTTTGTGGAAATTGAAATATTTTGCCCAATCTGTGCTCGGAAATTCATAGTTAATTAACCGTTGCTTTAAAAATTCCCCAAAAATCACATATTGTAGAGATTAAGTTGCTTGACATTGTGCCCAAAAATCATTGCATTCGGATGCATACTTTGCTCTGTAAAAATAATTTTGCATATTTTAGTATTTAATTTTTAATAGGTATTAAACCCCACATTTTCGAGATTTAGGATTTTTCTGAGATCCATAACCTAGTGATAGATTTTAGATAATTTTATTTCTAAAAAATAAGTAGGTTTACTATTTATTATAATTAAATATTGGAAATCATTTTGTTTGCATTTAAAAATTCATAAAAAATCATATTGCATCCAAAAATTCCGAAAAAATTACAATGCACTCATTTCATCATAATTTACATTGTGGCCAAGTTTCGTATTTTTCGGACATTGTTTGATTGAAATTTACATTTTAGTCCCTAAAATAGGCTGAACTTGCATTTTGCATCTGATATTGCATTGAAAAATTCCAAAAAAAAAGACCGCCTTGAAAACCGAACTAAAACTTGGATAGACATTAACCTAGGTTGTTCCTTTTCCTCCTTGTGATCGACCTTGAGACTTGCCCAAGTAAAATAAACATAAAAACCACTTGATTAAGATTGAATAAAATTTGTGGTTATTCTCTTGACTGTTTCCGAAAGCCGCCTACAACGAACGACATATTTATTTTCACGATCGACGATTAAAAACGATTTCTTATCGTGGCTTTTGCGGGCTCGTCAGATGCTCCTATGCACTCTATGTAGAACAGATTGATTGCAACAATGTTTAGACCATTTAAATTACATATTCTAGATGGAGGGCATAGAATTCTCTATTTCTGACAAAAATTGATTGGCATATTGGAGGCATATATAGATGAATATACATGGTGATATTTTTCAAAAAATAAAAAAATTACTGGAAAATAGGGGTAGGGCAACCCCATTTTTTTCCTTACATATTTTATATATTATAACACAAACATAAGCATAGGCCTAGGAAATACAATACTACTTACACTCATAAGGTGTTATGTCCTCTTCAGCTATGAAGACCACCTCCTAGGATCCAAGTACTTGACAAACCGATCTCGCGCACATACATTTCCACATTTGAAACATGAAATATAATATAAGCATGAGAAAATAACACAAAGACTAGAATTTTTTGAAAATTTCTTTCCATTCATAAATATATCCATGATTCTTTAATTACAAATCATGTACACATAATGTTACATGTAAGCATCAAAAAGTGCATCCGTACATACATTGTACATGATATGACGTCAAAACTACAAGTAAATAAAAGTAGGAAAATTCAGATACAAGTACTTGTACCACAAAATAAAATTATGTAGCTGCACAAAAAGAGACCTCCAGGTAATCAACGACTTCTCACTGCTGTAGTTGCCTTTGAGAACCTGTAGATCTAATACATATGTAGGTTATGAGAAAAGTTGCCCAGTACGATACAACAAGTAAGATATAATTAAAAAGAGTACAAAAGAAATAACTAGGTCAACCATCCTCATAAAGAGATAAATTCTAATCATTATTATTTGATATGTATCACCCATGCTTCATGGATAGTCTGTGATCTTGATCCGGGTGAGACCTGATATTATGACTCTAAGTAAATAAGAAGGTCTTACGGTTAGGGTGCCTTCGTAGGCATGCGGTGGGGTACATTGCATCCTAGCTAAGTTCTCAACACATCCACCAGCTTCACTTAACAAACTATAGTTGAAATTCCCTATTCAAATTTCAACCTATGAATCGTCGTGAACTGCCAAAGTCCTCTACCCACGTGTAAGAGACTACCGTAGCGTATGGCACAAGTCAGTGCTTAGATTACCAAGATCATTCTTACCATAATCTAAATCACCATGACTAACACAATCCTCCTTATGCACATGATACTTGTATCTCATTTCCAACTTCATTTACCACACTTCTTGGAACTCTCCTCTTAGTGCTCCCACTCGGAATACTAACCAATATGATCTACACTAGATAGTACATGAGTGTTAGCCCTAAGTGGGCAAGCAAAAAAGTAGACTACTAACCATGACTACTTGTCCAACACTTGAAGCACTAGGCTAAAGGCACACAAGTACTGAGCTAAACACTACGCAGTGACTCCTCAATGCGCCAAACAACATATCCCCTAACCAACACAGTTGTTCAGTTCGTGCTATCTAACTTTCTACCCGAAGGCCCAAGGGTGCGTGCCTAATACCTTGCGACACCTAACTCCATCTGTCCGTTCATCATAAAATCCCACCCATATGATAATAGTTACCCTTAACACAATAAATATTATCTTTATTTTGAACTGATTACATAAACTTAGTGTACTATAGATGCAAAATGGCATTTCACTCCTTCCTTGTTTATTTGTCAAACTTTATAACTTTATCTCTGACAGTACCCATTAATTCACCTTTATTCTTTTATTTTGTCTTTAAATCCCTAGATGAATGCATGTAAATATATCTAACTTGTGAAAATTAACACACTAACTGTAGTCTTAAAAAGTACATAAAACCTATTTTTAAATACAAAATAAATAAAGAAAAGAAAAATAAGGAAAGTATTGGAAATACCGACTCATCTTAAACTTGAGAAAAGTCAATACTGATTTGGTCGACTATGAGTTAAGTAGGGGGATATAGGGCCAGTAAATGCATATAAATAACACATAAAACCATAATTTAATTCATAAAAATTAGACATATTCCCTATTTTATTTATCATTTTATTCACATCAAATAATAGGTTATCCAAAGCAAAACCTGTTCATAGAAATACATAGAAAATTACAAAATAGTTGCACATAAAAAAATACATAGTGTACTTGGGACACATAAATGAAAAGGTCATAAACATAACTTCAATGATCAATATCTTCTCTATAAGAACCCAAAATTCACCAAACTTATCTTTATTGTTCTTAAAATGAAATTATATATTTAAGGAAGGTGGTTTCATTAAAAATAGAGTTCAAGATACATAACCGACATTTTGGAGTCTCATTGTACTATATACTTGTATATTTTATTCATGTTATTTATTCCTTATGTCTCTACTTTTGTTATATTTTTAAATACTTGTAAATATAAACATCAAATAAAACTACAAAAAATGCATTAAAATAAATAAAGTATTAGAATACATAGGTATATTATACATATAAGCTAAATACCCCTATCTATTTAAGTAGACAAATAAAGTCAGAAAAATATAATAAAAATATGCAAATATGTAATTAAATATATTATAAATATATAATATAGGTAGATATGATAATAAACCAAAAATACAAAATAAAAAACTTTCCTCAAATCATAGGTAAATATACCTATAAGTATACTTGTAAAAAATACCTAATAAATAAGGTTGTAAAAATAAATAAAAGCAACTAAAAATAACACATAAAATAATAAACATTTTTATGTTTTAACTTTTATTTAAAAAATACACAACTATTTCATTTTGAATTAATAATCATTTTCTCCTCTATTTTATCGTGGCTCGGGTTCAGGTGATCCAATCACATTCAAGGAATTTTGACCCTCGATTAATACCCCCTCTATCTTTCCTTCGTCCCAGGCATATCAGAGCCCCATCTTTTATACATTTTCTTCGCTCGATGTAATCATCGATTCACTGTGCAATTTGTATGAAAAGTATCGATATGAGATACATGATTCACACCTTTATCTCTAATCCGATCAATCTTTATCAATCCAGGAGAAATCTTCTTTTTAAGATGACTTCTCATCTCTATTATAAAATAAATTATCCAACCTTCATTTCAAGTTTAATCCCTCCAAACTGCATCGTAACCCCTTGAGAATCATAACAAGTGAGGTTCTTCTTGATAGGAAGAGCAACCGTCGATTCCAAGATAAGGGGAAGTGTCGCCAAGGTGCTTCAAATCCATCTCCGACGAAACCCCGCCATGAGGTTCCATTTACCTGTTCCTTTGCCAGGTGAGGTCCATTTCATATCCCTTTACCTTCACATTTTGATTTCTAATGTAATGTTGCCTTTAATTCCTTTAATTACTATCTAAAAATAAAGAACCCTAAAAAATTTCGTAACGTAGAGCTCTTGAGCTCTAGGACCATGATTACAAGTAAACCCGATTGTTTCGCTCTACTTTTCACCTCATTTACATCCCTAATCATTTCTCCATATGTTCATCTTCCAATCCCCTTCAATTCTACACGAAATAAAGCAATCAGGTCTTATCCCTCACGTACGCTAGAGACCACCCATTCCACGCCATTTCCCTGCATATTTTACTCAATATCCAGTTGAGGGGGCTCCCCTTCGAGCCGCGAACCTTCCTTGCAAGTTGGAGCAGGAGCTAGGTCTCGTCTGGAGGTATATAGAGTCCAAAACTCACTCCAGATCACATCGCCATCTTGACCTCTAGGTCCCTAACTTTGGGACCTAGACTCTTCTAAGGCTTGGAGGAGTTGTACGAGGTTTCCAGGAAGCTATTGCATCATCCAGTTGCTTGTGAGGATGCTTGGAGATGAAGCAACACTAATTTGGGACCATGGTTTTTCATATATTCTTCCAAGCACCTCGAGAGTTGTTCGATCAAGAACTCATCTTAGGAGCACCAATAGCCACCCATCTGTGGATGGCATTAATCATTGGATGGCTCCAGAATCTAATCATGCCCCTTCATCTACAAAGGGATATCACCTAATTTCAACAGTCCATCTATAATAGTGAAGCATAATCCATTGTCTGTTGGCACACACATGGGAGTAAATTTCACTTAAGAGCCCCTGCTTTTTGTGATTTCTATTTAACAATAAATTGTTTCTTAACATGTAATATTATCTAGGATATTTGCATATGGATCCCTAGTCTTGTTGGAAATTGTACTTAGGTCCCTTATCAGGTCACCTCACGTGCCTCATCACGTGAGGTGCCTAGGTAATTTATAAGGATACCCTCCCAGGTTTCATTATTTCATTTTGGTACCAAAAGTTATGGATTAAGTGCAAAAATCTTGTAATATTGGTATGTTTATCACTGTAAGTTATTTTATTTCCAAAAATACCCCTATCAGTGATTATTTAATGTCATATATTTGGATTATTATAGAACTGGTCCTAAACTTTATATATTATTATGAAATGAATTTAATCTTCTTCGAAATTACAATTAGATTTTTTATTTCCTGAATTAAATAATTTTATGTATTTTAAGTGTTCTAAATATTGTTTCATGTCTAAAAATTGTAGGAAAAAAATCCTTGATTGCCATGAACCTTATTTTAATGCACATATTTTTATTGGTGCAATTAAAGCTATTTTTCTATTTATACAAATCCAAGAACAATGCATATTTCCTATTTTGGCTTAGAAACATTACAAAATTTTCAAAAAAACCTTAAAACTTTCGTAAAAAATATTAGGTAAATTCTACTCTATTCTAACATCTTTCCAAAAACTACAAAAAAACAAAACCAAAACCTTAAAAATTGCAAAACTCAAGAAATATTATAAAAATAATATAGAATTCATAAAAAAAATCCAAAATTATGTTTGATGTTCCTAATTTTTATTTCCTTATTTTCTAGTAAAATATGTATTGGTCCCTATCCAATCTATTAGATAATTGTTAGGAACAATTTGATGCCCTAATTTTCCAGTTTATCATGTTTATTTTTTCTATTATTATAAATCCATAAAAATTCTCGATAAAGTCCTCTAAAAATCACAAAAAAGAAGAAAAATTTAAAAAGCATAAAAATACCTTTTTTCTAAAAAATGACTATTTTATATTTTTAACTTTCAAAAAGGTAAAATTCCCTTTATTTGCTATATATCCATAAAAATTTTATCCATAATATATCACTATTTTATATCCATAATATATCACTATTTTATATCTATATTATCTATATTTTTATATATTATCATTAATAGGTTTATAATATTTTAAAAACAAAAATCAATTAAAAATATTTGCAAAATAAAAAATATAGAAAGTATATAATTAGAAACCCATAAAAAAATTGTAAAAAAACTAAAAATACCTAGTTAGAGTATTCATTTTGTCTTTGTTCCCCTTTTCTCTCAGGGGTTTGACACTCTACACACTAATCACTACACAGAAATTTTGGAAGAGTTATTATAAAATTTATCACACATTTTCATTACTTATCTATTTGTGGGTTGATTGTTGTTGAATTGCGCTTGGCTCAGGTACCAAGCACCGAGAGAGCGGCTACCACAACGATTTCCATATCTGACTTATCAGAAGCCACATACCCTCCTAGACCGGATATTAGGTACCCCATCCATTGTATATAAAAAAATGACGACGTTGCCGTGGAGCAATGGTTTAGCAGAGTAGAATAGTCCCCTTAGTTTCTTTTCATTTATCTGCTTTATTTAAACTTTCCGCTTTCCTCTCTTTTATTCTATTTTCTATATAATTTATATTACCACATTTCTTTGTTTGAATATGTTATGAGGGCCTTCTTATCGAGGGAGAGTTTCTTAGGAGGCTGAAGGCACCTGAGAGATAGGGAGGTTGGTGGTTCTTCACCCACAAGAGGAGAGAGCAGTAGAGGAGACAAGGAATTTGTTGGAGTGGATTAGCATAGACTTAGTTTAAGTTTTGTAAGAGTTATTCATTGCTTAATTTGTAATAATACATTTCAAGGACACTCAAACTCTTCAGACCTATTTTACCAAGTGTTTGTTCATTTGGGGACCTGCATGTTTTTTACGATTTTATTCACCTTCGTCCTTTATTCCTCCTATTTCTTGTGATTTAAGCTTTTAAAATTCTTTTTATTTTACATCTCCGTTGATTGAGCCCATAGATTATAGGAGTGTTTGTTCGATTAATTAGGTCAAAACCCTAATATCATTCAAGTGCCTGTAGTTTCACATTTGGACTTAGTCAAATTGAACAGGTTCATCACGATAATGAAAGCTCATATCCGATGGAGATTTCGTCATTGCATTCATTTAGTGTAAGTTTCAATTCTATTGTACATCTCACGTGGAGAGATCTAGGAAGCAAGGTGAGCATTCTAACTGAGCATCACATCATTATTTTTTCACCTTGCATTTCTTTTCTATCCTCTCTCTCTGATTTTGATAACCTAGGTCAAGCAAGTAATTGATAAAAATGATAGGCCTTTGCATAAAAATATTCAAAAATGAAAAAGTGATAATCAAAAATAAAAAAGGGACTGTTAAGAAACTTGACAAAAATAAAATCAATTAATTGAACATTAATTGCATTGGGTGAGCAATACCCTCATTATTTTCAGGTATGCTCTAGACCGAATGAGGCACACACCTTAAGGAATAGAGCCCAAATCCCAGCCTGGATACTACCTTGATATTGACTGGATTCACGAAGCATTGGCGCTTCTATCATATGTGGGTGAGTAGGACTTAGTCTTCTTGCATACATAATCTGAAGTATTGAGCATATGCCATCCCTTCATGAGGGTGTCTGCATAATAGTTCTACGACTAAGTAGGGCCTTATCTGCTTGCAGAATTGGTTTTGAAGTAGTGGTTGTGCCTATCGGCTTCCTCCCCTATTCTTTGGCTCAGTAGTGGATCCAGACTGCTGACCCATGCTAATCAATGTACCTAATGACTGGCCTTGGAGGGCATGCAGTGTCTGATAAGTTAGATCTGACAATCACTATGTTGGTCGCTCTCATGGTACTCGGTACCCAATCAATGTGATGTCAACAACAATCAAACCAGAAATAAATAAGCAGTGAAAAGTATGAGAGAAAATTTTTTATAACTCTACTAAAATGTGCATATAGTGACAAGTGTGTAGAGTGTCGAACCACAAAGAGCAAAGGGAAGTAGATAAAAATGAGTAATCTACTTAGGTATTTTTATTGGTTTTTATTTTCCCATGGTTTTGTGGGTTTTTAATTATATAAGTTTTTTTAATTTTAATTTGGCAAACGTTTTTAATTTATTTTAAATTTAATATTATAATATAATATTGGAAAAATAAATTTGCCACTCAAAGGGAGATAACTTGGCTCCCCTTGAGTTATTTTCCCTATTTTTTATTTTTTTGAAAATTGCTTTTGTGGATTTTTAATATTATATTCCTATATTATGCCATTCGCATTTCTTGAGAAATAGAAACTGCTACGACCTCCATCCAGATGTAGTTGATTTCAAAAATTCTATGACCGTTAGAAAATGATTGTCTAGATGGAGGCTATAGGAGTCTCTGTTTTTCACAAAACTTGAATGACATTATATAGGGATATAGTGATGAATTTCCACAGAAGCAACTTCAAAAAAAAAATAAAATTTTTTGGGGAAAATAGGCGGAGTGATCCAAGTTAGCTCCCCCTAGAGGGAGGTCTCATTTTTCCCATATAATATATATAGATAGATAGATAATGAATATATATATATATAATAGGTATACATGTAGAATAAAAGAAAACTAGATTTTTTAAAAGTTTAAAATATCAAATAAAGTCATAATTTAACAAAAAATACTTTTGTGCTTTTTAATTTTTTTCTCTATTTTTGGTGATTTTTGAGGATATTTTGAGAATTTATATGGATTTTTAATAGTAGAAAAACATAAAATAGTGCAAATAAGAAAATCAAGGAATTGAAATGTGCCTAATTAATGTGTAGTAAATAAAATAGGGACCAGTATTAATTTTCATGTAAAGCAGATACTATGAAGATATTTTAGAAATTTAAATCACTATTTTTGGATTTTTAAGGATTTTTTTCATGATTTTTAAAAAAATTGCAGTGTTTTGAAATTTTAAGGGGTTGGTTTTATATTTTTGTTTGATTTTTTTACTATTAGTACACTATAGAATATAGATAATATATTTTTTTGGCAATTTTTTGGTATATTTGGACATTTTTATAATTTTTCAAAGTTAAATTAAGGAAATAGACTATGTTTTTGGATTTCTTTAAATAGAAAAATAACTTTATTTGCTTCAAGGAAATTATATGTGATGAAATAGGGTTCTATACAATTAAGGTAATTTCTCTAAAATTTTTAGGCATGATATGATATGTAAGACACTTAAAATACCTAAAATAATTTAACTTAGAAAATAAAGGACCAAAGTGTGCTTTCTAGGAAGTGTTAATTCATTTTATAATAATATATTAAAGTTCATGACCAAATATGCGAAAACCCAAATAAATCGCATTAATTAAGCACTAGTGAAGGTATTTTTGCAATTAAATAATTTCTATGAATAAACATGCAAATGTCACAAAAGTATTACACTTAATCTACAATTTTTAGTATAAAACAAAATAAGGACACCTGAGAGAGTCTCCTTGCAAAACCTATGAGCAATGTGAGATGACCTAGCACGGAACCAAAGTGCAACAATAAGAAATTTAAGGTCATGAATGCTAATGTTACAATTAATATTACACTCCTAATAAAAATTCTAGTAGTAAAAGTAAATTACAAAAAGCAAGGGTCTTAAAGTGAAAAATACCCATTTAACGCGTGGGTAGACAGTCGAGAACAATTCACTTGAGCGCATCTAACGGTCTGCAGCACGCTAGAAGGGCAATTATGATTAATTTGGCCTATGCTCTTCATCCAATGATGATGGAAGTATTTAGATGAACACATGAAGAACATATCTTGTCCACCTTCGATTTACAAAATCTCCATCTCTAGACAGTCTCTCCAGCTACTATGATGGGTGAATCACTTCTATAAGGCTTCTGCAATGATTGATGGTATCAAAGTGTTCTAGGAATCAACGACACTGGAACCAACGATAAGGTCCTAAAGATGCATGGCAAAATGAGGGACCTGAAGGTGCCTCCTAGATTCAATGGAGCCCTTGATGGGGTGCTTCGACTAGTTTACATGCACATGAAGCATGGTGGCTTGAGGGCAAAGGCTCGTAACCACAATAGAGAGCAAAATTCTATGAAAAAGATGGGGGAATGGGGAGTTTTTAGCAATAGTGGAGGATAAATCTTGTAGCTCTGATCTACACAAGATGAGGGTGTTCTGGGCGAATGGAAATATGAAGAAGATGAGAGGGATTGAGATGAGATGATAAGCGGCTCGAAACCGTGAAGTTTGGCTGAGAATAGAGACATGAAGCTCAAGATCTCTAGGGTATCAAACTTCTGGGAATTTTGCTTGTTTTGGCAGATATTAAAGTCAAAGTTACTCTAAGAATCAAAATGCAAAGATAAATAACAAGTAAATGCCCTCACCTGGTTGGGAACCGATGAGGTAGAACCATGCGGTGGAGCTCGCCAGTGATGGGTTCAATACCTCGCAAAGAGCGAGAAAAAAGGCGAAAAATAGGGGTATGACACAAATCAGATGTGCCTGGGGGTTTGGGGAGGAGAGAGAGGATGTTGACCCCAGGTTAGCAGTCCCTGGCCTGTGAGTGGTCCACGTAGGACAACAATAGGACAACTAAAAATTTCAAATCAAATAAATATGAAATTAAAAATAAATGATTTTATTTCCAAAAACTCATAACATAAGAAATATTTCCTATTTTATGTACTATTTTAGGTTATTTTATTTATTTTTACAACCTTATTTTTTAGGTGTTAATTTTCACAAGTATCCTTATAGGTATATTTACTTATGTTTTGACTATTTTACTTTTATTTTGTATTTACTTTATTATCATGTATACATATTATATTTATTTATAGTATATTTAAATATATATTTACATATTTTATTTCATTTTATTTGTTTTATTGACATGTATACATAAATATATGTACATGACATATGGGTATAGTATACCTATACATTTAGATATACTATTAATTTTAGTGTCTTTTGAATTATTTTATTTTATACTTTTATTTTAATATGTTTAAAATACTATTTAAAATTATTTAAAAATATAAAAAAGTAAAATATAAGGAACACAAAATGAATAAAATAATTATGCATATAGAAAATGGGACCCTAGAAAGCTGGCTTTTAAATCTGAACTTCATTTTTAATGAACCCACCTTCAATAAATAGATAATTTAATTTTAAGAACAATAAATGTGAGTTTGTTTTATTTTGAATCATATGGAGTAGATATGGGTTCGTGAAGTTTAGTTGCGCCTTCTTCCTATGCGTGTCCCATGTGCATTGTGCATTATTTTGATGTGCAACTATTTTTACATTTTTCTATGTATTTTTATGTAGATGTTTCATGTTCATCATTTTATAATATTAGGATATATATAGGGTATTGAATTAAGGTTTTGAGTATATTCTTGTAAATTGATTGGCCCTATCTCCCCTACTTCATTCCTGGTCGGTCAAGTCAATATTGGCATGGTATTAAGGTTTAGGGTCTGTTAGTATTTATAATTCTTCCTTTATTTCTTTTTTCTTTGTTCATTTATTTTGTATTAGTACATGTATAAATGTACTTTTCTAGGTAACAATTAATGTGTTAATTTGTACTAGTTAGATGTATTTACATGAATTCATCTAGGGATTTAAAGATAAAATAAAGGAATAAAGGTGAATGAATGGGTATTCATCACCCCTCTATACCTAGATTTGCTACTCTCTAGAAAACACTTATTTGGAGAATAAGTGATGCAAAAGAGAAAATAAATAAAGGAAAATAAAGAATGTAGAATGATGATAATTTTTGAACTTGTCTTCACAAAATCAAGGTTTGGATCTTAGTTATGTCCTTTAGATGATTAGTTTGTTCGAAACCATATTAAGGTTAGGACTTGTGACTCAATGGACCTCAGATTCTATGTTCCTCTATCTAATTAAACTCAATTGCATGGTTAGAACCATCTTTTCAGATGTATACTCTCGTAACCTTGAAATAATATATACCATGTGTGGGAACTGAATTAGCTCTTCGCAGATAAATAGTTGAACTACCAAGTGGTCTCCTTCTCTACCAGCTCATCCTCGAGGAGATGAATATTTCCTTATGAGTTCAGGTACGTACTAGTGCATAACGAAGGAGGGGGAAGCTATAAGAAAGGGAAAAGAAGTGGAAATAGACCACTATAGTCGCATTTCATTGTGATGCCTAGTTAGTGTAACCAAGCCTCCGCCATGAAGCATGCTTTTTATGGAAGCTCAAAATATATGGAATTATTTTGGTAAAGTCTTCTTTTGGATATTTCTTTGTTTGGCATTGCTCTGCATTTTTGCTTTGCCCCAACAAATATAGAATCTTTTGTTCTACCCATGTTTTTGGGTCTTAGAAAATTATGCTAGCAGGCCATTCCTAACTTTATTTTAATCCATTCTATAGTTTTTATATGTCCATGCTAACAGATAAATAGAGGGTTGAAGTACCAGGTACTTTCGACAATCACGATGAATGGTCCATGTCACACCCTTGATGAAGCAGCCTAGTCTCATAGATATGTCAACTATCCATCTTGGTTAAGCTATGTGATGAGTGTGAGGTCTCAAGTCAAGTCATTGTATCAAGAGTCATATATATAACATGTAAGGTTCTACTTAGACCTATTGAATTGACTCATGAACACAATCTCATAGAAACTATAGAACTAAGTCATGCAACTTGAAACGTCCCAATTCTAAACCTCAACATGTTACACTAAAATTAAATGGATTAAAGTGTTGAATCTCCATTTCATCACCTTTATTCTAGAATTTCGACCTCAAAAACCTTGGCTAAATGCATGTAAATAATTTTAAATTGTACAAATCAACCTTCATTATTTATTCTACTTATTCTATAAAAAATATAGTTTTTAAAGAAAAAAATTATGGAATAAAGAAAATAAAAGGAAAATAACAAAATGCCAAAGTTATTTTATGACCCTAAACCCCGAGACTAAGTTAAGAACTAATTTGGTCGATAAGGAATAAAGTAAGAGTGAGAAAAGGGGCCTAAAATCTAATAAAAGTCCCATTCATTTATTCATCCATAAGTCTATTTTGTGACCTATTTCATTTTCTATTATTTATTCATCAAAAGAAGAAACTTTGTACACGAAAGTTGCAGAATACAAATAAAAATACAAAATTGATTTCATGGACAAATAAGACACAATGTACATTTTTTGCGTAGAATAAAATTCCAAATCCAAAGCTTCACAGACTCGTATCTACTCCATATGAATCGAAACGCATCAAAATAACTTTAATTGTATATACTTTTAATAAGCTATTTAATGAAGGTACTTCCACTTAATTTGGAGTTAAGATGCAAAAGTTAGGTTTTGGACTCCTATTATATAGTTTACTTGAATAAAATATTCATTTTATGTATTCTTTAGTTTTTTTTATTATTTTATATTTTTGGAATTGTGTAAATATTTTTTTTATAATACTTGTACATATTGAGAAGAATACAATAAAACCATAAAAAAACACTAAAATAACATAAGTATACTAAAAACATAGATGAAACACATATACTTTAACCTACATAATTAATATACTCTCATTTATTTATTTAAATGTATACATTGTATCAGAAATATATAAAATACATAAGTGTATAAAAACTAGTTATAAATATATAAATTATGTATATAAAATAATAAAATCCAAAAAACAAAATAAAATGAAGTGTACACAATATTGGTAATTATAATTATAAATAAACCCTTTAACTTGTAATAAATGTACTCATAAAAATAAAAAAATCATATTAAAATAATACAGAAAATAATGAACATTTCTTATTTTATAACTTAAATTGTATGTTTCTATAATATCGGGTCTGCCTTTTTTTGGTGAGTCCACATGGACCAACTAGCTTGGGTAAAGTGTTGACCCTGATCAACTCTCCTCCCCATGCCTTAGCCCTGTAAAAAGTACTAGATGAATCTCCATTTCATCACCGTTATTCTATCATTTTGGCCTTAAAAACCCAAGCTAATGCATGTAAAAACAATTAAATTGTACAAATTAACTTCCATCCTTTATTGTGTAAATACTGTATAAAATACTGTTTTTAAAGCCAAAATTATATAATAAATAAAATAAAAAGAATAAAGCACCAAAGGTATTTTATGACCCTAAACCTCGAGACCAAGTCAAGAATTGATTTAGTCGACAAGGACTAAAGTCGGGGGAGATAAGGGCCAAAAATCACGTCAAAATGCCATTCTTTTATTCTTCAATAAGTCCTTTTTAGGGCCTATTTTATTCTTTATTATTTATACCTCAAATAAAGAAACTTTGTACATGAAGTTATAGATAATAATATATAAAAAAATACAAAATTGATTTCATGTAAAGATAATATTCATTGTTCCTTTTATACATAAAATAAAATCCTAAAACCTAAACTTCATAGACCCATATCTCTCAAATAAAAACTCAGTATTAAAATTACCTTTAATTGTATATAACTTTTAATAAGCAATTTAATGAGGGAGATTTCATATTTTTTGGAGTTAAGGTGTGAAAATAGGTTTTGGACCCCTTTTTTATAGTGTACCCAAATAAAATATTCATTTTATTTATTCTTTATTATTCTTTATTATTTTATATTTTGAAATTTTATAAATATTATTTATAACTTATTTACATATTAAAACTAAAATAAAAACATAAAGAAGACATAAACATAAAATAATATACTAAAATATCTATATATTATATATACCTATTTATTTAAGTGTATATATGATAAAAAAATGTAATAAAAATATATCTATTTACATATAAATAAGTTATAAATATATAAAATAAGAAAATAAAATAATAAAATCTAAAATACCAAATAAAAAAGAATCAAAACATAAGTAAATATACCTATAAATAAAACCCTAAAAACAGTTATATTAAATAAGTTCAAAAAAATTATATTAAAATAATACATAAAATAAAAAATATTTTTATTTTGTGACTTAAAATTAATAAAAATATTTTTTAATTATTTTCGAATCATGTATGATTTTTTCCTCTAGTTTTGTCTTTTTCTGATAACTTGGACCAATCATGAGAGAGGGCAGGTTGACCGAGGTCAACTCCCCGATCTCCCCTTGGTTCCTATGCCTGCTAGCAATTGCCTCGATTTTTCCATTTTGTCTAGCTCGAATCTTTCAACGATTCATCTCCCTCTCCTAATGAGATTTTATCTCTGATCGTCAAGATTTCATGCGTGCTTGATTCCTAGGGCTTCGGTCCAAGGATTCAAGAGATCTTCTCAATCGATAGTCACTCCCTATTTATCATCGTCTCGATCCTTCGTCTTCCTTTGATCCTCTTCCTCTCCAAAAACCCTACCCCTAGTATGGAACAATCTACTTAGTTATAAAAGGCAACTCTTCTGTGGTTCAATGATCTTTTTGAAGTGTTGAATCGAGTGATCCAACTCCACTGCCTCCTTCGACAACTTCACTCCCATCGGTCCAGGTTTTCTTATTCTTTTCATGTCCTTTCATTCTTAGTGTTAACACTAGTTTAGCCCTGTAATTTATTTCTTTTAACTCCATCGATTTCACAATAAAATCCACATCATTATTTTAGAGGAGCTCTGGCTCCACCCTATGTTCCCAACAACTCTTCTCACCTTCGTCTCCAGAGTCATACTCATCTTCTTCCCCTTCCTCAGTCATTCATCCCTAGAACCTCCAAACACCCAGATCTTGCAAAGATATGGAGATCGAGTCCTCCTTCTCCACCGTTCGTCAGAGGACTTCATCGCACCCCATCCTCGCTTATTTCCAACATTCTGTAGCCTCTAGTGGTTTCGCTTTTTGTCTCCCACTCTTATGCTGCAGTAACCAACAAGTAAAGCCCCCTCTCTAGGGGTCATCATAGCAGGAGACCACCTTCTCGATCTAGAGCCTCACCGGAGCTTCTCGGGTGAGTCTTGGGCCATTTCAATGCCTCCTCAAGTTGTGGATCAACCTCAACAACATTCTCCATCCCCCATGAGTCACGAAGAGCATCAAAGCACAAAGAAACTACGGATCGAAGAAATCCCAGCACGTCATTCTACCCATTTCTTCCAAGGACCTTCTCTGCCATCTGATCAAGAAGGAACACCCAAGGTGTGCATGTGTCATCCGATCAAAGAAGCCCAACACCATCGGAACCCATCTAGGGATCTAAACGGAGTCGACCATCTGCGAACCGTCACTACCCTCTTGATCATCGACGGGCGACAAGTGGAGAGATCTCTGCCATCCATTAGTGTACGATTAGAGGGTATATTGCATATTTCCCACACACATTTTTGTATTTAATATCAAATATCCAAATATTTCATTTAGAGTTTTAAAGTTATTGTAATATTTTCACTAAACTCCCCCAACTTAACTTTATTTGCACTTGAGTCCTCCACCATCTCAATCAATAAACCTTGGAGAATTTGCATTGAAACCCTTGCGAGTTTACTTTATTGTGGTTTAGTTGCATTTTTGAAATATCACGTGTATTATTTTGTGGCAAGATTTCATATTGGCCCATGCATGTTTTTATTTCCAATAGGTTCCTGTTAGGTCGGTTATATTTTATTGCATGGAAATGTTGCATTCTTGCCTATGTACTTTAGCTTTGAGGTTTGATATTAGCCAAGGAACTTTATTTTCATTACAGAAACCCCCCTACCAGTATGGCTTTTTTATTTGTATGCTTTATTTTGGGAAAAATATCTCAAAGAGCCTAAAACTCTTAAGAAAAATTATTTAAATACACTACCACTTTATTGATTAGATATATTTTCAATGGAGTGATTTAAATTAGTTTTCTATTTTTTTAAAATTAAAACAACACTATTTTTCACTATCTACATTAGAAAATTCCACAAAAATACCAAAATGTTTTAAAAAATTATAAAAAATTAGTTTCTATGTATTTTACTCTATTTTATCATATGACCAAAAATTAGACAAAAATATAACAGAGAAACCCGAAAAATACTAAAACACCCAAAACCTTATAAAATTTCTTAAAATTCTATAAAATCTCTAAAAATAGTTTTCTCTTTTTTGTATTTTTTATTTTGGGTATATTTTTATTTAAAAATATTTTTGATATTTTCTATGATGATTTGATATTTTTGAAATCAAGTATACTCCTATTTGTTTTCTTTTTCACTATTTTGACTTTTTATTTTAATTAAATATCCTTAAAAATGTACTAAAATTCTCCAGAAATAACAAAATAGTATAAAAGTATATAAAACACAAAACACTTTATTTCTTGATTATTTAATATATACTGTGTCTACATATTTCCTATATCTACTTACATATCTATATTGTATTTTATAAAAAGAAGAGGAAATAAAAAATTTTCTAAAAAGATTCAAAGAAAACACAAAAATCTAAAATCAAAGAAAAAATATAAAAATATAAAACAAAATTGCATAAAAAATTATAAAGTCAAAAACCCACAAAAATCAAATTTTGGCTAACTTTTTGTGAGATATATTATGCTTAATTTTTTATCTCACATTGCTCTACACCATTTCTTCCTATGTTCGACCCCTACTTGCTTATCACTACACATGTTTATTATGGTATAATATTTTTTGATTCACACTTGCATATATTGACTTCTTTATTGTGTGAGTTGATTGTTGATTGAATGCAATTATTGAAGAGTCGTCATAGCGAGTGAGTCCTTGCCTTATGATGCTCATTTTAGAGACCTCAATTTTTGCGTTCATCGCCATTACCGGGGAGCATCAACTTGTAGAGTAGTTTGTCTTTTTACTTTCTTAGTCATTTTTGAAATTACTTCCTCTCATTTGATTATCAATTTTTGATTTGTCTGACATCTTCTCTTTTTATCTTCTTGCGAGAGACCGTAGACCGAGAAGGATAGCCTAGGCGATCCCAATGCAGCCTTGGACGAGGAGTCGGCTATTTTTACCTAACCGGTAGGAGAGAGCAGGAGGGTCTGGATAGAGGGCAGTTTGGATAAGACTTTTTTTGAGAGAAAGAAATTCACTTATTTGAACTATTAATTTGTAATAATACATGTACATTGGACTTTGAACATCGGGCCAAATTTCCAAATATTTTTTCATATGGGGGCTTACAGGATTTTTTCATATTTTCGATTGCTTTGTCTACTTTGTTTCTCACACTTTGAATTTTTCATCTTATTTTTCTTTGTTTTGTACCCTTAGTTTATAGGCTTACATGATCATGTAATCTAAGGCCAAACATGTAACCACTTTGCATGCACCTATAGTCTTCACATTTGGACATAGTCTAATTAATTGTTGAACATCTAGTATTGAAACCACGCGTCACAAGAGCACTCCATACAACGCTTGCAGGACCCACTATGGTGGGCACTAAGGAGGCTCCAAGACTAGACTTTAAGTTTTATTCTTAGTGTTTAGCATTTGATTCTTCACGTATAGCTATTGCCTACTTAGGATGATTTCTGTGTGCATATCGACATATAGTATATGTTTAAGAATTCTTGTTTTGCATCCCGCATGGAGAGAGCTGGTAAAAACTGTAAGTCTTACAATTGGGCATTCATCATTAGGCACTAAGATGAGCTTTTCATCTTAGTATCGTTTTGCATTGCTTTATCACTATCTCTCTCTGTTTTTGGATCACATAGGAATTCAAGAAAAAAAACAAAAAATGTTAGACACTTGTATTGAATCGACTCAAAGCAAGTGGTAAGATAAAAAAATTGAAAAAGGACTACTAAAAAAACATGGCTTATTAATTGGATTCATTGAATTGGGCGAGCAAAGCCTTCATTTATTTTCAGGTAGCATTGGAAGGTCTCCTTCCTAGTGAGAGAACGTTATCAAATGGACCAACACTCAAAACCCAGTCTGTGGCTACCTTGTATATTCTCTAGATTTCCGAAGTTTTGGTGCTTTTATCCTATGTGGACGAATAGGGCTTGGTTAACGATGATGTTCTCTATTGTGTAGAACATCGAACTTATCCGAAGTATTGAGCTTAGGCTACACCTTTATGTGGGTGTCTGTCTCATCATATTACGTTCGAGTAGGTTCTTGCATACTCACAGGTGATTCCATTGTGAGCAATGTCCGAAGTAGTGGTTTCTCCTATCATCTTCCTCCCTCTATTTCTTTGGCTTAATAGGGATCCAAGAAGGGTTACAAAGACCTTAAAAAGTGCAGACTACATGTTACAAAGGAGGAGGACAAGTACAAGATACTTTTCAGGCAATAGTCTCACTCCTATAGTAATCACACTCTAAGGACTCGTTCCAAAGATAATTTCCTGAAAATCAAATCTAAAATTTACATATATGATTGCTGAACCTTCAACACTTCATGGGTCGAGTTGGTGAATCCATTGCTTTCTGTTTTATCGATTAGCTATTAATGTCAAGATCAAAATATTGCACATTTGTGAAATTTTGCTTTCTTCCTCTTTGACCCTTGTTCACCTTGAGCCATTCTACTGTTTTACACTCTTTTTGTTTCTCATTGACCTCCAGATTTTTCATCCATATCGATCTTCCTATTGAGCTTCAAGATGGAAACACATGGACGACTTAGTCGAGACTCTGTCAACACCCACATCGACTCCATATGCTCATCTTCTCCTATAATTCGAGGCAATTCCCAAGAACCTAGTTTGGAACTCCATGAACCGATCTCCAGACACTCCATCTTTGTCAATAATTTGGGATCATTCTTTTCTCGAACTCTGTCCATTTTAGATGGCCACTGATTTCACTCCCTATACATTGCCATCCTTAACAAAGTTTTGTGTTGACCTGAACATAGAACACTTCTCTACATTTGGTGCTGCAATTCAAACTGATCAGTATATTCTTTTGTGTGCATACCAAGAACCCGATTTCGAGCCAGAATTATGAGCAATATATGAAATGCTGATGGAAGAGGAAAGGGACCGCACCCCCAGCAAGATGAGGAAGAAAATCAAGGGGAAGGGAAATACCTATGCAAAATGAAGTCACCAGTTAGCTAATGGCATCAATACATGCAATTCAACAACAACTAGCTAATCATGTCGTGGCCTAGACCACCTTCCTAGATATGTTCAATGACTTGAGGAGGATAACCGATGAGAGATATGATAAAAGAGAGGACGAGATGAATATAGATGACGAGTTTTAGGGAGGAGATGCATAAGATGGCATGTTAGTAGGTGGACGCCATTATGAGAGAAGGGAGGGGAGGCTACCTCAGCTGAAGCCTACGCTGAAACAAACTTACAATCTTGGAGCATGCCGTGTCACAAAGTGGATCCGAATTCCAGAAATTCATGCCCACTTCAAGGTAAAGCCACAAGTTCTATCCCTGCTCCCTACTTTCCATGGTAATAATAAAGAGGAACCATACATCCACCTGCAAAATTTTGGCCGCATCTGTGCCATAACCCATTACCCCCAATATCTCCTTGGGGGTGATCAAGATGACTGCCTTTCCTTTTAGCCTAAAGAAAAGGTCCTGTATTGGGTCGATCATTTGGTACAGTTACTGGTGACCTCGGAGGAGCTGAAATCAACATTTCTTCACAAATTTTATCCTCTTAGACGTTTGAAACAGATGTGCGCTTGCATTTCTAGATTCATTCATCAGCCCCACAAGTTGATACATGAAGAATAAGAGATTTAAGGATCTACATAAAAAAGTATCCCCAAGAGATTCCCCACGATGACCAGTCTGGTGCAACATTTTTAGTGGGTTGACATCTGAAAGACAGAGGTTCTTTGATGCCTCTTATGGTGGATCTAATTTTAACAAGGACTAGGGTGTTGTCTAGGACATTTTTGAGGAGATGGTCGAAGGAGAGGCCACTCAATCCTCACCATGTGCATATATGAAGATACCCACCACCAGCCACAAACCGTTTAATATGGATACTCATGTTGAAGATAAGGATGAGAGATCCAACCTTAGCATCATTGGGTGACACTTGTCTAAGTAAACATCATAGAGAAAAAGGTTACATGACCTTGAGAAACTTTCAGTCATTGAGAAGAGAACCCAAGGTTTGAAAAGCTCGACTTGATTTCTCAACAGATGGAGTAACTCATTCAAGAACTTGATGCTAATATATGTAACTTTGTATCTGCAACTATAGAGACACAAACTGAGATGAAAGAGATAGCATCGATACAACCATCTTAGACGAGTCTACCATAGCCCCAAACTGTCTAGCTCATATACTAAGCAACCGCCACAGTCCCAAACCCGGATGGTTTTTTATTAATCCGAGACATTGCCAGCTTACCAGTAGCAGTTTCCTCTACCTCTGCTGCATATTCAAGAGATAAATGACCTCAGGGACAATCTCAAGGTCAGAACTCGACGAACCAGACACACCACCACTAGTAGTAGGGGAAGGAACTTTCAACCCTACCCACCACAGAACCAACAACCTCCGCAATATAGGAACACTTGTAGTCAAGGATATCAACAACAACAAGAACAGTCCGTCTACCGTCATTAGGACTTCCCTATGCAACAACCAGTTGCATAATATTAGAATTTTTACCCTTTTAGCATTATTCACAGTACTCTTCTCGACCTCTTCCCCTTCACAATTTTCCCAGGGTTACCAGCAACAACCTTCCCGGTACCATTAGAGTCAGAGACCCCAACTGGGAGACTCCTCTGAGGCCATGCCTATGAACCCAACCCTTGCTTGCTTGGAGCAATTAGCGAAGAACATGGCTGAGATGATCCAGAAGATTAAGGACCTGATAGCTGCGAAAACAATCATACTAATGAATCCTCATTCATCACTCTTTATTCTTTTATTTCAGCTAAAAAGCTTTGCAAAACACCATGTATATAGTTGCAAATACAATAAATTATGAAAATGCATGCTTTATGTAAATATCAATAATTAGCATGTTTTTGTGCAAAAATAAAATAATAAAGAAATAAAGAAAAAGAGGGAAATATTTAGAATAAATATTGAGTGACCTGAACCCAAGAGATGGCCCAATATGTGCCTGATCTCCAAATTAAATAAGTAGAGAGAGATAGGGCCATTCATCATTGTGCACATTTTCCTTCTTGGCGTATATATTTTATTTTCATAAAACAAAAATAAAAATGGGTTTCTCATAATTTGTATATATTTCTAAAAATAAAATAAAAATAAGAAAAATTAAATAAAACTAAAAATAAAATACTTTCTCACTCTTCTTGTACATATACCATGTATATACCATGTATATACGAATAAAAGACCTATTTATTTCACCCTTGTACACGAACAATAAAAATAAAATAAAAATTATTTCATACTCTAAATTTTATGTTGTAAATAAATAAAATATAAAATTAGAGTATTTGTACAAAAATAAGAAATTAAAATAAAAGTATAAATTATATAGGTTTTTTGTCCCTGTATATAAAATAATATAATGTATATAACATATTTTATTTTTCAAAAAAATAAAATAAAAAATCACTAAAAAATAGTTTGAAATAAATATTTTTTTATTTTGTAAATATCTTTAAATAAAATCTTTTTCTATTTTATTTTGAATTTTCAAATCTTTTTGACCCTTCAATTACCTAATTGGTCCACGGGGGATTGTTGACCCTCGGTCAACTCTCCCCGTCGGACCCTTCTTCGGCGGATCTGCTCACCGACCTAACTTCTCCTAATTTAGTGGAGCGGATCCAACTGCCTCTCACCTCGATTCCTACACCAACCTCTACTCCACGGATCGGATACCTCTGCGATACTTAGGGCGTAGCGGATCTTCCTCGGATTGCCTGTGATCACGCTCCCGCACCCTTAGTTAATTCGATCAATTTAATGTCCAAATTAATTAAAGTGATTCGTTGTAGTCGGATACGAGGGGTTAATCAAAAACCACTTATCGATTAATGTGAAGTTAATTTTAAGTGGCAACTTTTTTTTTTCTTGGTGGAGTCCAAGGTCGATCTCAGGGAGGCATCTATCTCCTTAGGTGGGTTTAAGCAAGGATCCAAGTGTGTGATTTTCAAGGAGTAATTTTTTTGGTCTTTTTAATTTTTTATGCAGACTTATGTAGACAATGCAGGCCAATTTGATGTTCAATTTAATTATGGTATCAAATGAAGTCCAAAAATTATAAAAATTGGCCAGATGGTTAATGATAATGAAAATGACCTACACTAATTTTTTTTTGGAATTTTTCGACACTAAATAAATTTACTGTGAATTAAATGAACAAACAGGGTGATTTTCAGTATTTAATTTTTAATAAATATCAAACCACAATTTTTCCAAGACCTAAAATTATCCTAGGTGGCTCTAATGATAAGGGACCTAGAAAAATTAACATAACTTAATTTCACTGTGAAATGAATTAATTAAAATTAATCTAAGAAAATCACTCAACAATTTATTTAGGCCTCGATAGGCGTGCAAATGCTATGAAATTTTTATGGTATGTTAAAAATGATGTCCTTAAGCTATTGTGAATTTTTGATGAATTTCGGAAGCACAAAGAATTAACTATAAATCAAAAGGTGTCACTGGGCAAAATATGTCAACAATTCACCAATTAATTCATTAATAATTCAAATGAACTTACAAAAAGATGACACGTGGACCAATAGACAGAGGACAAAATTTCCAACAAAATGCAATTTTTAAAATTTCAAAATGATGTAAAATGCAATCTAAGGATGCGTGCAAACACAGGGTTGTAAATGCAATACAGGAAATTAAAATTACAATAAACAAATATGCAGACAGGGACTAAAATGCAATTACCTATAATGTGGTGGACTCTTGTGCAAATTCTCTACAGGGCACGTGCTCCTCACGTGGGGTCTGCTTCACAGGGACCTCGTTGCAATTTTGGAAAGCTCCAGGGGCCTCTGTGCAATTTACCCAGGCTGCACGTGCTCCTCACGTGGGCGGCCTGGGTTCGGGGGGCTGCGGCGGCTCGGAGCGAGGTTCGGGCGCTCTGGAGGTCCGGAGTGAGGCTCGGAGTAGGCTCGGGTTGTCCGAGCCTAGGCTTGGGGCCGAGGCTCGGTCTTCGTCGACGTGGCAGGCTGCGGGCCTTTGGATCAAGATCGATCCAAAGGGTGGCGGTGAAGACACGTGGCGTTCTCCCAGGCGTGGGATCAGTGATGATCCTACGGTCGAAGGCGAGTCCGGTGGCGAGCGACGTGGCGATGTGAGAGCCGTTCGATCGATCGATCGAACGGCAGCTGCTCTTCTTCCTCGACGGCCCTCCGCCTCCTGCGGAGGAGAAGGCGGGGCTCCGGCGATCGGGCTGCTGCTCCGCCCCTCCCTCCCGTCGTCAGTGGAGGTCGATGGCGAGTCGGAGGGATCGCGGAAGATTCGCAGATTGTCGGTGAAGGCTTCGGTGGCCTCAGAAGTGAGAGAGGGCCGTCGGGAGTTGCTGTCGACGAAGCTCGAAGTCGTCTCCGATGAAGCTCCAATCAGTGGCGAAGGCAGTACCTGCAAGGGTCAGAGGCTAGCCGAAGCATCGTGCGTGCTTGTGTGAAGAGGTGAAGGTGGTCGGCGAGGCCTAAGGGCGACGGAGGATATCTGGAGATGGAGCTCCGGCCAAATGGCGGAGCTGGAGGTCGATGGTTGGTGGAGTGCGTCGTCGGTCGTCGTGAATGGTGTCGCGAGGATGAGAGCTTCGACACGAAGCTCAACGAGATGAAAGGGAAGCGAGAGAGTGACCGGTGGCGGCGAATAAAATCGGAGAAATCGAAGATAAGAACAAAGGACGATCGGAGGAGAAATGGAGGGATCTACCTGGGAAATGGAGCTCAGTTTTGAGCTCCAGGTCGTCTCTCGAAGGTCGGTAGGTGGCCTGAGCTCACGCAGCTCGAGGATGGAGGCTGCAGCACGGCGGTGGCGGCCGTGGATCTCGCCGGAGTCGAATCCCCTTCTTCGCTCAACGATTCAACTAATTGCTGTCACCAACTGGTAGGTCGGAGCTCAGGGAAGCTCTCTGGAGTGGCGGATGGCGGTGAATGTTGCCAGTGGTGGCGTATTTTTAAGGTGAAGTTGGTGGCAGTGTTGGCGACGAGGCGAGTTTCGAGGGCGACGTGGAGCTTCTATGGTGGAGGTAGTGGAGCGTGAGGAAGCTGTCGAGGGAGAGGGATGAGTGGGGCTCATCGTGGGAGTGTCAGCGATGGGAGAGGGTGGCTGACGTGCAGCCGGAAATAGCAAGGGGGCGCCCCTCCCGCAAGGCAAGGGACGTGGGAGAGAGGGGCACCTGGAGGTAGGAGACGAGGTCTCCACCGTTGGATCTTGTGATCCAACGGTGGCGATCGAACCGTAGGGGACGAGTAGGATGAGATCGAGGCGCGCTGATGATGGGCCGAGAGCGCGCCACGTGGCGGGCTGCGGGCGAAGTGCGAGCGGACGGTTTAGATGAGGAGATGGAGATGATCGAAGGGACGAGACTTGCTGGGAGAGGGGCGGCTACGATGGAGAGATCAAGGGACTGATCAAGCGGTGTAGATGCTGCCACGTGGAGGGCTCTGGTGAGGGCGCTAATGTGCGGCGTAGATCAAAGCAGGAGGTGATCGGATGGTCCAGGCAAGGGGCGTGCGTGGAAAAGGCTAGGCCGTTGGATCTGAAGCGAGATCCAACGGCTGAGGACGCAGGCAGATGAGGCGAGGGGAAGCGGGCCGCGTGGCGCAACCAGAGGGCGCCACGTGGCCTGCTGTGAGTGGCTGGAATAAGATGCACGTGTAGAGAGAAGAGGGGACCGAATTTGGAAAAACTCAAAACATGAAAGTTGTAGATCTCGATGAGATCTACAAGTTTTATGTTGACCAAAGATGGAGATGAGGTCAAATATGATATATAAATACAAGGATACATAGATATACATAGATAGTATACAAAGTGGCCCAAAAACCCATCTTTCTCATACAAGCTCCAAATTCAATGAAATTAGTCTCATTTTAAAGGTCTTTTAATGTGTAGTATTCTAAAAGTAAGTATACCTAATTCGGAGTTTGCATGAGGACTTTATGTGCATTCTAGTGTACAGGGGTTCTCAGGCTATATTGGCTATTTTACAAGGGGGATTTTTGGCCTTTTTCCCTATATTATTAACTAAGGAGTACATATTATAGAGAAGAGGTTATTTTAGTGCATGGGTATTTTACAGGGGATTTTTGGCTTCTTATTTAAATGCAAATGAGCTGCTAAACTGCATGAGTTATGAATACATGCATGAATGCTATTTATGCAATATAAGGGGAAATATGCCTCTATTTTCTCGGGAACAAGGCTCTATTTTTGACTTTTGAAGTGATGAATCACAGATTCATCAACCCCCTATACTTAAACCTTGCTCGTCCCTGAGCAACTAAATGAAATGCAAGAGTGAAATGAGATTGGGTTCCATACCAAGGTCATGAACACAAGTTAAAAATAGAGCTTGACTCGACCTTTGGATTAATCATGTGTCGGAACCTTATTGGGATCTGAGTTTAAGACTTAACAGACTTCAAGTTCCACAAGTCTTCTATTCAAGACTCCTCAACTCACCTAATCAGAACAAGTTCTACATACACAAACTCTAATGACCATGAATCTTTTCATGCAGTGTAATTGATATATGACTCCCCACCTCAGAAGTAACAAAGAAACAACCTCCCCCAACCTGGTAACTCTAATGACTCAGTCTAGCAACTCTTTCCTCGAGAAGCGGGGTATTCCCTTCTAAGTTCAAGTTCAACCGGCTCAAGAAGAGGGGGAATAAGTATAGACTTTTGGGAGCTCAGCCAGTGTAGCTAAGTCTCCCGCTGCAAGCTTCATGAGATGTAACATGGTGACCATAAGCTTTTGCTTTTCTTGACTACGTACACTACGGTGGGGTTATTAAATTTTCAATCCGACCCACCACTTTTTTGGAGTTCTTTTTGGCATTTTTTTTTCAACAAAATGCCTCTGTACAACATATCTACATGGTGCAGCATATATACAAGAAATTTCCTCTTGAGCCAGTTGACTATCCCTCTTTTGAAGCTTTATTGCAACCCACTGCTTCTGTCTTTAGCCTTCATCACCACTAGGCCAAGTTGAGACGCATTTCCTTCACTAGAAGAAGAAGAGAGGTTCCGCCTAGAAGTACTACCCTCATATGCTAGCCCAAGCTAAAGGAAACTGCCTCCTCATCACCTCATCCATAGATAGCCATGTGTAAAGTGCTGGTGCACGTCAAACCATTGTCTCTAAGAGTCATGTGTGTGTTGTTAAGTGCTCTACTCAGGCTTGTCAAGATGACATATGAACATAGACTTGCAGACTTAAAGAATTAAGTCACCTGACCTGAAAAATCTTAACTCCAGTTCCTATAAGGTTCCTCTAAAATTAGGTGGATTAAGGTCAAATCATTTCCATCCTCAATATCTGCTCATAACTTGGTCCAGAACCCACTAGCTTTTCTCTTTGCATATGCAAAGTATGCAGATGAGATGAGATGTCATGCTATCAAAATGCAAGACTCTTTTTCTTTTTCTTGGATGCAGATATAATATGCATGAGTAAATAAGAAGACTCTTTTCATTATTTAATTATTATTATTATATATTTTTTTTTCAATTTTTACCCACCCGTAATTATTGTAAGATATATACAAAAATACGCGAAAGTACGAGCTATGGGTAAAGTATATATGTAATATATACACGCCCCCTATACTTAGCGTGTGCTATGTCCTCAGAGCACGAAGAGCGAGGAAAAAGACATAGCTCATGATAAGCGTAGGAGAACCAAAAGGAACAAAAAGTATAGAAGTCGTCTCGCCCCCCTATACTTAGGCTCTGGCAGCCTAAGTGTAGAAGAAGATCAGAAATGGGGCGGACAAGGGAAAGATGGGAAGTGGATGAGTATCACTGCGGGCATCGGTCCCCCCTATACTTAGGCTCAGGTCAGCCTAAGTATCGATAAGAAATGAGTATGAGGACCAATGTGATCTGGAGAATGTACAGTGAATCGACTCGGGTGACCCCTCCCCCCTATACTTAGGATTTGGTCATCCTAAGCATAGTCCAAGATAATGGTTCGATGATGTGGGGATGGGTTACTAGAATCGTGGGGGTAAAGGATAGGATATACAGGAAGAATGATATATACAGATGAGTCGGTCTGAATCTTTTGAGATGCTGCGGATGGCTGGAGTTCATTGCTGCAAGGTCTCACACGCGGCTCGAGATGTATCTGCTGTATCTGTCTTGCGCATGAATACAATCTTCTCCACATGGACTAACTGTTCATTGGATTCAATGAAGTGCTTCAACAGCTGCCCATTCACTAGGAATGTCGGTGCATCATATGTGAGATCTGAGATCTCGACACATCCACTATCATGCACCGTACGGACAACAAATGGTCCCGTCCACTTAGACTTTAACTTGCCTTGGAAAATCTTCAGCCTAGCATTGAACAACCATACCTTCTGTCCAGGAACAAAGGTCTTTCGTCTGATATATCTATCATGCCAACGCTTCACCTTGTCCTTGTACATCAAACTGTTGTCGTATGCTCGGTTTCTGACTTCCACAAGCTCATTCAGATCCATGTCTCTCTGTTTCTGACCCAGGTGTGTGTTCCAGTTGACCTTCTTTATTGCCCATTCTGATTTGTGCACTAACTCTGCGGGCAAATGGCACGGCTTTCCGAATACCATTCGGAATGGGGAGGTGCCTAACGGTGTCTTGTAAGCCGTCCTATACGCCCAGAGGACTTGATCTAAGATCTGAGACCAGTCCTTCCTGTCCGGGCGGACAAGCTTTTGCAATATGGTTTTCACCTCCCTATTCGACACCTCAGCCATACCATTGGTTTGTGGGTGGTAAGGACTCGCGACACGGTGTTCGATGCCGTAGTCCTTCAGGAGTTTCTTCACCTCCCGATTCACAAAATGGCTACCCCCATCTGATATCATCATTTTGGGGATCCCGAACCTAGAGATTATGTTCTCTCTAATGAATTTATAGACAGTCCTGCTGTCTGCGGCTCGGGTCGGGATAGCCTCCACCCATCTGGATAGATAATCTACCGCAAGGAGGATATATTCGAACCCGTGGCTGACAGGGAACGGGCCCATGAAATCGATGCCCCAGGCGTCAAAGACATCGCAAATGATGACCGGCTGCATTGGCATCTCATCCTTGGAACCAACGGTTCCTCCCATTCTCTGGAAAACTGGGCACGACTTCGCGAAGGCGGTGGCATCGCGAAACAGAGTCGGCCAAAAAAAGCCACACTGAAGTACCTTCCATGCGGTCCTCTTCCCCGAGTGGTTTCCTCCTGCCTCTAAGCTATGGCATAAAGAAAGGACACTCTGGTATTCCTCCTGAGGAATACAACGTCTCCAGACACAATCCGGTCCTTCAAAGAAAAGGATCGGATCCTCCCAATGGTAGTGTCTAGCATCCGACTTTAGTCGGTCGATTTGGATCTTGGGCCAATCCTCGGGAACTTTCTTGGAGATAAGATAGTTCACGATATTGGCGTACCATGGGAGTGAGTCGATAACAAAAATCGACTCGTCAGGGAAGGAGTCTCGAATCGGGGAAACCTCGGAAGTATTAAGATCTTCGAGATGAGAAAGATGATCGGCCACTACG
Organism: Ottelia alismoides; assembly: GCA_037367405.1. Lineage (NCBI taxonomy): Eukaryota > Viridiplantae > Streptophyta > Magnoliopsida > Alismatales > Hydrocharitaceae > Ottelia > Ottelia alismoides. Next base: position 374,766 of record JAZKJV010004813.1, on the reverse strand, counting down.
TTCTTCTTTCCAGGTTTATCATGGATGTCCAAATCAAACTCCTGGATAAGTAAAATCCAACGAAGAAGACGCGCCTTCGCGTCCTTCTTCTCCATCAAATACCGTAGTGCCGAGTGGTCCGTGAACACAGTTACCTTGGATCCAATTAGGTGAGATCTGAATTTGTCCAAGGCAAACACTACCGCAAGCATTTTTTTCCGTAACCGTATAGTTACGCTGAGCAGTATCAAGCACTTTCCTTGCGTAGTGAATTGCAAACGGGACGCCATCTCTTCTTTGTCCCAATACAGCCCCAACAGCATAATCAGAGGCGTCCATCATGATCTCAAAGGGTAGGGACCAATCTGGGCTTGTAGTATGGGTGCGTCCATGATCATTCCTTGTAACAGCTTAAAGGCCTCAAGACATTTGTGATCTACAATAAACTCCATGTCTTTGCCTAGAAGCTCAGTTAGCGGTCGGGCAATCTTAGAAAAATCCTTAATGAATCTTCGATAAAATCCAACATGCCCGAGGAACGACCGCAACTGCTTTACGTTGGTGGGTGGCTGGAGTCGTCTGATCACATCCACCTTGGCAGGGTCAACCTCCATTCCTCTCTTGGAGATGACATGCCCCAAACACTATGCCCTCCGTCACCCATGAAGTGACTTTTCTCCCAGGAGAGCACCAGATTGACCTCACAACATCTTTTGAGGACTCGGTCCAGATTCCTAAGACAGGAATCAAAAGAATCGCCGTGGATCGAGAAGTCGTCCATGAAGACTTCCAGGAATTCGCCGACCATTTCGGCGGAATATAGCAATCATGCACCTTTGAAAAGTACCTGGAGCATTGCATAGCCCAAAAGGCATGCGCCTGAAAGCATAGGTACTAAAGGGGCATGTAAACGTGGTCTTTTCCTGGTCCTCCGGAGCTATGGCTACTTGATTGTAGCCCGAGAATCCATCAAGGAAGCAGAAGAATTCTTTCCCCGCTAATCTTTCTAGGATCTGATCAATGAACGATAGGGGAAATGATCCTTCTTCGTCGTGGCATTCAAGCGTCTGTAATCCACACAGACGCGCCACGACGTGGGTACTCTCGTCACGATCTCCTCTCCATCCTCGTTGGTGGTCGTCTGAATTCCCGACTTTTTCGGTACAACATGGATTGGGGCCACCCACTTAGAGTCGGAGATTGGGTAAATGAAACCCGCGTCACACCATTTTTCTATCTCTTTTTCACAACCTCTCGTAAATTTGGATTCAACCGGCGTCGGAATTCACGAGAGGGTTTGGCTTCGTTCTCCAAGTTAATATGGTGCGAACACAGAGCGAGATTTATCCCGTGGAGATCGGAAATGCTCCAGCCTATTGCCTTGCGGTTCTTCTCCAGGATCTCTAGCAAGCGAGATTCCTGCTCCTCGGTCAATTGCGAACTGATAATGACCGGAAATTTCTTGTCTTGGCCCGCAAGGAAGGCATATTTCAGGGTTGTGGCTAGAGGTTTGAGCTCAGGAATAGTGTGATCGTCTAAGAAGTCTGGCTCAATCTGTTCTGGTTCAGTGTTGCAAGTGGCTGGATCGTCTTCTGTGATAGCTGCCACCAAGCGTGGCTTTGGAGTCGGATCGTCAAAGGTTTCCATACAATCGGCAAACGCCCTCGTCCGACTCGTCATCCTCATCTTCCGATTGTCCTAAGGATGTAAGGACTGACAGGCCCAACTGGGCCTCTACGTCATCGAAGATGTAGGGTGATGCAGGTTCAGAGCTGTACTCGTTCCTGAGGATCTCGCAGACTGACTCATGCAATGGATCATCTTCAAAGGAGATGGACACATCGATGCTGGCTGGGTTCTGTCTCCATGGCCCAACTACGTCTACATGCTCACAGTTTGTTCCGGTAGAAGAGTACTCGGTGCTGGATTCGGAGTCCGGTCTCTGCCATCTCGTCTGCTTCATCTCAAGTTCCTCATCTCCGCCGGGAGTTTGGAACTGAATCTTCCCATTCTTATAATCAAATAAGGCCCCCGCTGTTCTGAGGAAGGGCCTACCTAAAATGATCTGGGAATCTCTCCAATTACGAGGGGCTTCCATATCTAGGACAGTGAAGTCCACCATGTATTCTTGCCCCTCGACTTTGATCACAATGTTCCTTAACTCTCCTTGGGACCTCTTAGTGGATTTGTCAGCAAACTGCAGAATAGCTCTAGATTTCCTAAGAGGTCCGAGATTAAGCCGCTCATAGAGGGCTGTGGGCATTAAGTTGATCGAGGAACCATTGTCCAGGAGAGTGCGTGCAAACGCGATGTCATCAACATGACTCACTACATAGTGTGCACCCATGTCTCTTCGTTTCCGAGGAAACGAGTTCTTTATTGCACAAGTCGTGACTACTGATAAAACGTGTTTCTCAACACGGCTTTGGTCTTCCTGCTAACCCTAGTAGGTGTGCATCTCACCTTAAGGTATTTTTGGAATGCAGGGGTCATTTCCACGAACTTGTCAAAAGGGATTGTGACCTTGATGTGTTTATTGCAAAATTCAGCCATCTCAGGGTCATCTTTTTGGATTTTTTTGATTTTCTTCTTTCCACCCTTGAGAGCTCGGGGGAAAGGGATTATTGACTCCAACTCAGGTTCTGAAACTGACATCTTCTCATTAATTTCTGGAACTGAGTTTTTGACATGACTCTGACTTTGATACAGACCCGGACTCTGATTCTGACTAAAAGGAAAATGCTGAGACGAAATCGGTGACGCTTCTTCCGCTTCTTCTGGACGATCCTCCTCAGATGGAGGTGCGGGCTCTTCGTCGGTGCCGTCTGACTCTTTGCGACTGCGGGACTGATGCTTCGAGGACTCAGATGTCCTCTTCTTCCGCCGGTGGTGATGGTGCTACTCCTCCTCTTCTTCCTCCGAATTCTCCTCAGGTAGATTCTCGGAGGCTCCTTCCTTTTGTGCCCGTGCCCGATCAGGTATGGTCACGGTCCTTCCGCTCCTGAGGGACATATGATTAACATTATCGTACAAAAGGATCTCATGTTCAGATAGATAATTATCTGAATAATATACCTGATCTCGAGGTCGGTTCTGGCCCTGGTGTATGCTGTTCGGGTTGGCCTGAACCTGTGCGGGAATTGGGGTCCTTGGTGCCATTTGTTGGTCCTGGGCACGAGAGACCCGATTGATGTCGGTTCTCATGTCCAGGTAGTCATTCTGCATTTGTTGGACCCTATCAGACAGGGTCTGGATCGCCAAGGTCAGGGACTCCAATTCGGTGGGCTGGGATGGCTGCTGAGTGGATGCGGTCCTGTACTGGCCCTGCTGGCCGTGCCGATACTGCTGCTGATGGGACGGTGCTGGCCCCTGCTGGTAGGTGCGCTGCTGTGGCTGGTACCCCTGTTCTGGCCTGGACTGGTATCGCGGGATTGTGACGGGCCTGGTCTCTTGGTAGACTGGGGTTGGGCGGTGTGCCTGATCCTTCCCCATCTCGATTTGCCAGACTAGCGGGTCACGGCTATACCAAAGCCTGTTAATCTCGTATACAAGCGGAGGCTCCTCGTATTCCGTTTCCACTGGTGGGGGTGCATGATGGTTCGGCTGGGTATAAGTCTGGTCCCAGCTACTCTGAGACCCCGGTGGCTGTTCCTGTACAAGATGGACTCGGTGTACAGGTACATGTGGTGTAGAAGGGGTGGGTAGCTTGATCTTAGCTACCTTTTCAGAGAGTTCCTCCACTTTCTTGAGAAGGCTCGAAAGAGACTCCATCTCCGCGACTCTCTTGTGGATCTGCTCGACCATGGTAAGCTTGTCGGCTATCATCCCCATGCTGGGGATGAGGTCCTCAGTCAGATCTGCAACAGTCCTTCTAGTTGTCTCATTGGATAAGATTGAGGGAGACAACTGATAGGCCCTTGTGGCCTGTGACCTGCCGGTTTCCGCCATCTTCTCTAGGATCTTCCATACAGCATGCTCGTTTTTGTTCAGATAGCTTCCTCCACAGGCGGCACTGACTAACCCCTGCATCTCTAGGGTTAAACCACAGATCAAGGTCTGGACTAAGATCGCCTTTGAAATGCTGTGGCAGGGGCATTTCTGTACTAAATTGTTGAACCTATCCCAAGCATCATGGAAAGGCTCACTAGGTCCTTGGGCGAAGCTGGCGATCTTTGTTCTCATCTGGTTTGTCCTACTAAGAGGGTAGAACTTTTTCAAGAATAGGTCCTTGAACTGCATCCAGGTATTGCATACCACCCCTATGTTTTTCAACCAATGAGCCGCCTTATCACCTAAGGCAAAAGGGGTGGCCTTCAGCCGAATATAATCTTGGCCAACATTGGGATGGCTAAGATTATTGCACACCAACTCGAAGTCACGGAGGAAAGTGTATGGTTCTTCATTAAGGTTTCCGGTGAACTTCGGAAGCAGACTAAGGAAGTGGGGCTTCAGCTCAAATGCCTGGGCGGGAATTGCAGGTGCCAACCAGTTCTGAATCTCGTTCTCCGCCGGGTTATAGGTATCAACCATTGGTCGGTCGATTCCTTCTGCCACTATGATCTGTCCCATCCGCGTCGTGAGATCTGCATTCTTCTGTTCGGCTTCAGCGAGGCGAGCAAGAATCTGTTTTATTTGTTCCTCATCTGGTGGAACTTTTGGCGGCATCTCATCCTCCAGTCCTGGGGGTAAAGTAAGGTCGATGTCAGAGGATAACTCAAGGAAAGGATTACCGAGGCGATGATCTTCCTCGATAATCTCGGAGGAGATGAAAGGGTTGGTTTGAGAGTAACCACCCTGAGCATGAGGGAACCAGGACTCAAGAGGGTCATGAGTCCTGGGTGGTCCAAGGTGCGCTCGGACCGAGAAAGACGAGTTACTTGGGGGACTCATAGAGAGATCAGTGAATAGTGCGTCGAGATCTCCCCAATCACTCATCTTGATGAAGAGGGTAGAAGATAGGATTTTACTCCTACCTGAAGAAAGCAACAAGAACAATCCAAGACCCTGGGTTCACACTCAACACAGTGAAGGACTTAAAGTTGAGTCCAATTTATCTTGTATTTTTAAGTGTGATTTTTCAAACAAGATAGCAAGGATTACGCAGCCTAGAGAGAAGTCGGCTTAGAGCCGGATGCGTCTTCCCTGTTTATCCTGTCGCCTAAGATACCGCCGATCCTCCCTTTCTACGCTCCTATCCGGAGTGGGGACTCAATGACGTGCCCCTATCTACCTGCAAGCAGGCGGAGGCTGACAAAGCTAGGCCTTGTCGCAGAGTACCGCTGGTTCGCCCCTATCTACCCGCGAAGGCGGAGGCTACTTGGTACTTGTCAATGAGCTTAAAAGTATCCCACTCGTGATATTTGCTAAGATCAGTTGGCTCGTGATATGGAAGGCGGGGATTTGGGCTCTGCCTCAAGGTGTTCACACACACTCAAGTACCCTCACTTAGCCTGAAAACAGGGTCGGGGATTAATCTCCCGCAATCAATTTTCAAATTTTATTCTCTTTTTTTGGTCAATACTGTTTAGCAATCCCGATTTTAAGTTAAGTTCTCACTGATTAAGTCCACCACACAGCACGCCTATCGGACAGTCCCAATTTCTGTTTAATTAAATGTGAAAATCAGAGGGAGAAATCGAGAAAAGCCGATGCACGATAAAACAATGATGTTATGCTGAGTTCAGGAGACTTACAGAGATCCCTTCGCTTTTATGCAGGATGTAAAACAGAATTGAAATTTTATCTAAATGCAAATGCAGGCGATGAAAGCCGCTCCTAGACAGGCAGTTCTATTATCGTGAAGAACAGTTTAATTTGACTAAGTACTGCGGTCTAGGTGCGTCTTTTAAGTGATTTGTGTGGTCCTAATGATTACGAGCACAAGCAATTCCTAGATTGGCTCGGGGAGCCGCTAGTGCAAGCTAAATTACAATTCAACCACACAGCACACGGGGACACAGTTTCACTATTTTTACACACGCGAGATCCCAAACGGGAACCGCTGGAAATGATGCGAAAGAAAAAGAAATAAAATAAAATGTAATTACAAAGACTCTCTTTCACTCAAAAATTTTAAATGCTAAGTCCTCGAAGCGTCGCCGACTCCTCGCGGTCCTCGCACAAAAAATAATTGGAGGTCAGAGAGTTACACAAAAATAAAATAATGCAAAAATAAATGGGAGAAAATAATTACAAGAAAACCGGGGGTCAGACTACCCGGGGAAGGAAAATCAAACACTCAAAAATTTGCTAAAAATTAACCTAAGCCGTGCCTCCCCGGCAACGGCACCATTTTGATCACGCTCCCGCACCCTTAGTTAATTCGGTCAATTTAATGTCCAAATTAATTAAAGTGATTCGTTGTAGTCGGATACGAGGGGTTAATCAAAAACCACTTATCGATTAATGTGAAGTTAATTTTAAGTGGTAACTTTTTTTTCTTGGTGGAGTCCAAGGTCCATCTCAGGGAGGCATCTGTCTCCTTAGGTGGGTTTAAGCAAGGATCCAAGTGTGTGATTTTCAAGGAGTAATTTTTTTGGTCTTTTTAATTTTTTATGCAGACTTATGTAGACAATGCATGCCAATTTGATGTTCAATTTAATTATGGTATCAAATGAAGTCCAAAAATTATGAAAATTGGCCAGATGGTTAATGATAATGAAAATGACCTACACTAATTTTTTTGGAATTTTTCGACATAAATAAATTGACTGTGAATTAAATGAACAAACAGGGTGATTTTCAGTATTTAATTTTTAATAAATATCAAACCACAATTTTTCCAAGAACTAAAATTATCCTAGGTGGCTCTAATGATAAGGGACCTAGAAAAATTAACAGAACTTAATTTCACTGTGAAATGAATTAATTAAAATTAATCTAAGAAAATCACTCAACAATTTATTTAGGCCTCGATATGCGTGCAAATGCTATGAAATTTTTATGGTATGTTAAAAATGATGTCCTTAAGCTACTGTGAATTTTTGATGAATTTTGGAGGCACAAAGAATTAACTATAAATCAAAAGGTGTCACTGGGCAAAATATGTCAACAATTCACCAATTAATTCATTAATAATTCAAATGAACTTACAAAAAGATGACACGTGGACCAATAGACAGAGGACAAAATTTCCAACAAAATGCAACTCTTAGAATTTCAAAATGATGTAAAATGCAATCTAGGGATGCGTGCAAACACATGGGTGTAAATGCAATACAAGAAATTAAAAGTACAATAAACAAATATGCAGACAGGGACTAAAATGCAATTACCTATAATGTGGTGGACTCTTGTGCAAATTCTCCACAGGGCACGTGCTCCTCACGTGGGGTCTGCTTCACAGGGACCTCGTTGCAATTTTGGAAAGCTCCAGGGGCCTCTGTGCAATTTACCTAGGCCGCACGTGCTCCTCACGTGGGCGGCCTGGGTTCGGGGGGCTGCGGCGGCTCGGAGCGAGGTTCGGGCGCTCTGGAGGTCCGGAGTGAGGCTCGGAGTAGGCTCGGGTTGTCCGAGCCTAGGCTTGGGGCCGAGGCTCGGTCTTCGTCGACGTGGCGGGCTGCGGGCCTTTGGATCAAGATCGATCCAAAGGGTGGCGGTGAAGACGCGTGGCGTTCTCCCAAGCGTGGGATCAGTGATGATCCTACGGTCGAAGGCGAGTCCGGTGGCGAGCGACTTGGCGATGTGAGAGCCGTTCGATCGATCGATCGAACGGCAGCTGCTCTTCTTCCTTGACGGCCCTCCGCCTCCTGCGGAGGAGAAGGCGGGGCTCCGACGATCGGGCTGCTGCTCCGCCCCTCCCTCCCGTCGTCAGTGGAGGTCGATGGCGAGTCAGAGGGATCACGGAAGATTCGCGGATTGTCGGTGAAGGCTCCGATGGCCTCAGAAGTGAGAGAGGGCCGTCGGGAGTTGCTGTCGACGAAGCTCGAAGTCGTCTCCGATGAAGCTCCGATCAGTGGCGAAGGCAGTACCTGCAAGGGTCAGAGGCTAGCCGAAGCATCGTGCGTGCTTGTGTGAAGAGGTGAAGGTGGTCGGCGAGGCCTAAGGGCGACGGAGGATATCTGGAGATGGAGCTCCGGCCAAATGGCAGAGCTGGAGGTCGATGGTTGGTGGAGTGTGTCGTCAGTCGTCATGAATGGTGTCGCGAGGATGAGAGCTTCGACGCGAAGCTCAACGAGATGAAAGGGAAGCGAGAGAGTGACCGGTGGCGGCGAGTAAAATCGGAGAAATCGAAGATAAGAACAAAGGACGATCGGAGGAGAAATGGAGGGATCTACCTGGGAAATGGAGCTCAGTTTTGAGCTCCAGGTCGTCGCTCGAAGGTCGGTAGGTGGCCTGAGCTCACACAGCTCGTGGATGGAGGCTGCAGCACGACGGTGGCGGCCGTGGATCTCGCCGGAGTCTAATCCCCTTCTTCTCTCAACGATTCAACTAATTGCTGTCACCAACTGGTAGGTCGGAGCTCAGGGAAGCTCTCTGGAGTGGCGGATGGCGGTGAATGTTGTCGGTGGTGGCGTATTTATAAGGTGAAGTTGGTGGCAGTGTTGGCGACGAGGCGAGTTTCGAGGGCGACGTGGAGCTTCTATGGTGGAGGTAGTGGAGCGTGAGGAAGCTAGCGAGGGAGAGGGATGAGTGGGGCTCATCGTGGGAGTGTCAGCGATGGGAAAGGGTGGCTGACGTGCAGCCGGAAATAGCAAGGGGGCGCCCCTCCCGCAAGGCAAGGGACGTGGGAGAGAGGGGCACCTGGAGGTAGGAGACGAGGTCTCCACCGTTGGATCTTGTGATCCAACGGTGGCGATCGAACCGTAGGGGACGAGTAGGATGAGATCGAGGCGCGCTGATGATGGGCCGAGAGCGCGCCATGTGGCGGGCTGCGGGCAAAGTACGAGCGGACGGTTTAGATGAGGAGATGGAGATGATCGAAGGAACGAGACTTGCTGGGAGAGGGGTGGCTACGATGGAGAGATCAAGGGCCTGATCAAGCGGTGTAGATGCTGCCACGTGGAGGGCTCTGGTGAGGGCGCTAATGTGCGGCGTAGATCAAAGCAGGAGGTGATCGGATGGTCCAGGCAAGGGGCGTGCGTGGAAAAGGCTGGGCCGTTGGATCTGAAGCAAGATCCAACGGCTGAGGACGCAGGCGGATGAGGCGAGGGGAAGCGGGCAGCGTGGCGCAACCAGAGGGCGCCACGTGGCCTGCTGTGAGTGGCTGGAATAAGATGCACGTGTAGAGAGAAGAGGGGACCGAATTTAGAAAAACTCAAAACATGAAAGTTGTAGATCTCGATGAGATCTACAAGTTTCATGTTGACCAAAGACGGAGATGAGGTCAAATATGATACAAAAATACAAAGATACATATATATACATAGATAGTATACAAAGTGGCCCAAAAACCCATCTTTCTCATACAAGCTCCAAATTCAATGAAATTAGTCTCATTTTAAAGGTCTTTTAATGTGTAGTATTCTAAAAGTAAGTAGACCTAATTCGGAGTTTGCATGAGGACTTTACGTGCATTCTAGTGTACAGGGGTTCTCAGGCTATATTGGCTATTTTACAAGGGGGATTTTTGGCCTTTTTCCCTATATTATTAACTAAGGAGTACATATTATAGAGAAGAGGTTATTTTAGTGCATGGGTATTTTACAGGGGATTTTTGGCTTCTTATTTAAATGCAAATGAGCTGCTAAACTGCGTGAGTTATTAATACATGCATGAATGATATTTATGCAATATAAGGGGAAATATGCTTCTATTTTCTCGGGAACAAGGCTCTATTTTTGACTTTTGAAGTGATGAATCACAGATTCATCAGCCTGCTCTTGACCGTTCTTCCCTATCACCTGGGACGCCTATAAAGACCTTCATTCCATCGCCCATATCCCTAGATCGTGCCCCAATACCTAAACCTACCCTAAAGAGTCTTCTCTCGGTGACAGCGACCGAACCCATTCCTTGGTGGTCGGATTTGGGTGCTTGTAGCCGGTGCCGGAGCGCCACCGCGTAAGAGCCTCCTAGCCCGCCACAGCTCGGTCGAGGCGACGACCACCTTCACCACGCACTCCTGGATCTCAGGATCGACTTCTGATCATAAGGTATTCATCTAATCGACCCTAGTTCCATTTATCCCCAAATCGTTCATCCTTCCTCCGCCGGCTCCGCCCTTGTGGCCGGAGCTCCACTGACCATATCTAGCCGTTCAGATCGATTCCCCACTCCATCGTCACTCTCCTTCCATCATCTGATCACCTCAGACTTGGCTAATCGAGACAGGATTGAGAAAGGCTCGTTCCTCCTCCTACACCGGCGGCATCCGCCATCGCTTCTTGTTGCCTTTCATCCAATAACCCCCGCCGAAGCGCTCCTCTGAGCGAAAGCTTTCGTTTGTAGGTCAATAAGCGTCTAAGTACCCCCCATTTCGCGTTTCATCCCCTTCGCCGGAGTGAACCAGGACCCAATGCCCTCGCCGAAACATCTAGCCATTGGGAGCTACATCCGCCATCGCCATGAGACGCAGAGGGACGAGGCGAGTCGAACCCCTCTAGTTGATCATCCAACGGACGCTAGGATCTCCTCCAGTTCGCTGGCGAACCTCGCCAGGGAGGTGTTCGTCCAGACCTCCTCTCTCTCGTCAGATCACGCTTCCCTTCCAGACGCCATCTGAGCCGTCCAACGCTTGCATCTGACAGGCCGCTAGATCTGGTATCTAACGGCCACCGTACCCCCACGTTTGCGTCCGAAGGACCACCGTCAGATCTACCAGGTGGCTGCACCAGCGCCACACGTCCATCAGCCTATCAGCCCCTGCCATCTGTCACCCACGTGTCCCGCACACTTTGGCTGGGTAATTTGCGCCAGACCCCCCTGTAGTTTATTTTAGTTCCTTTTTAGTCTATTAAATAAAGTAGCACTCTAGAACTTTTTGCATGTGAGACCCTGTTGTTTATCGCATTTGCATTCAAGTCCTTCTGTATGTGAAGCACGCACATCGACATGTGACATTGTGGGATAATTCCATATTTTCTCCTGAACTTTTCTCCTATTAATGATTGCATTTTTATAAATAGGAATTACAGTTATGCCCCTCTCTATGTTTATCACGTGCCTTCAGCGTGCCATTTTAGGCTTCTTGCAGTTTCAGTCCCGGATTTCTTTCGAGTGTTATCATTTGGCTGAAAACATTTCTAAAATTACATTTCAGTCCCTATGTGCTGTGTATGTTCTATTGGTTAAATAAAATAACAAATTGACTCCAAATCTCGTGAAATTTGGGTATGTGGCTCCTGCCACAGTGTATAATTTTCATCGATTTTTTGGGACATTTTTTATTTTTATTTTATATTTTTAAAATTCAAAAACGCCTATTTGCTCTACTGTTGAACTTGAAAAATCAAATAAAAATATTAAAAAGCCTTTAAAAATTCTAAAAATTGTGGTTTGTGTGTTTTGTTGTCTTTTTGAATCTGTCATTTTTGTTGCTTTTGGATAAATAAAAACCCTAGAAATTGAAAAACCCTAAAAAACTCATAAAAATCTTTAAAAATTCTAAACAAATCAAAAAATGCAATCTCTTTTCCTGTAGTTAGGTTTTTATTTTTAGTTTTTCATAAAATTATTACTAGACTTTTATAGGATATTGTTCTATTTTTAAATAGCCTTTAGAATATGGCTGTATACTAGCTTGTAATTTTGCCACTATTTCATTTTTAGAAAAATAAATAAAAATTATAAAAATTTGAGAAAAATATGAAAAAACACCTTAAAAATATAAAATCCAATAATATTTTTTTTTGTAATTTTCAGGCTTGTTTTGAGGTGTGAAATAATTTGTTGATGGTGATTATTTCCCTTTTCTTTACGTTTTCTTTATAATTCAAAATCACAAAAAAATTTTAAAATTAAAAAATCCACCAAAAAAATTATTTTACCATTTTATTTTGATTTTTGACTATTTTGTAGGTTCTTTGCCAATCTGTACTCCTAGAGTTCGACCTCGGTAGCTATACCAGGTTAAATAAATATCTAGACCACTTATTGGATTGATTTGTTTGATTTATCTGATTTGGTGGTATGATTTTTCTTGTTGACCTATCCTCGCGATTCGGGTTGCAACACCCCTTGGTTTTCACTGGTCATCGGAATGGCGCCATTGCCGAGGAGCACGGCTTAGTAGTCGATTTTCTTTTGCGGCTTTTTTTGGCTTTCTGTTTATATTTGTATATATTTTTCGTCTCATTTCATCTTCATATTTTCATAATAATCTGCATCTGACACACTCTTGTTTTCTTTTCTTGCGAGGGCCTGAGGACCGAGGCGGCTTTCTTCAGAAAGCCGACGCAACTGCGGGAGTCAGAGGTGGCTCTTTTCTGTATAGAGCCGTAGGGGAGCGCGAGGAAGGTGGACATGAGTTCATGAGCATAGAATAGCCGTAGAGTAGTTTATTTTTCTGCAGACTTATTATTGTAATAATATAAGACCAATAGGGACACTCAGAGTTTTGTGGTGATTATCGAGGTCTGTTTCACAGAGCACCGGTGTTCTCGGGGGACCTCACCGTGATTTTCGTCGGTTTTGGTTTTTATCGCCTTTTTACTGCTTATCTGATTTTCGAGGATTCAGCCTTAGCTATAGGATTTTATCTGATTGTGATATAATTAATTAAGGCCCAAACCTAATTATCTCCTTGCACCTATAGATCGATAACTAGACCTAATTAATTAACTCACTAAGAAAAAATCATATTGATTAGGCTCGAGTCCACGTGCCATGAGGAACCACATACAGCGCGTGTAGGATCCGTTGTGGCGGACACCGAGTGGTTCCCAAGATCAGACTCAGGACCTTAGTTTGATTATCCCACTACTGTGCTTCGCGTGTATAATTGCTTTGTCTAAGGCCGTTTTTCTCGTGCATCATATAGGTAGTTTTATTTCTTTCTTTACTTTTATGTGCAGATCACCCTGCATGTAGAGAGATGGAGTCAGGTACACATTTCTTGCTCTGCATGCATCATTGTGTTTGATCGCACATCGGCTTTTTCGCCTTCTCCCCCTGTTTTCAGACTTAAATAACCAGGAGAACCGAAAAATTCGTTAGGCGTTGTTTGCTTGAAAAATATCTAAAAAACAAAAACTATAAAATTAGGACTGCTAAACACACTTGACCCTAATAGACTTCTCACTTAAAAATCTATCTTGGGGAGAGTAACCCCCTCATTAGTTGGTTTGGATGAGCAAGAAAGTAACCCACACACTAAGCTAGATCTACATCCGATTTCCTATCAGACTACCGACCTTTTATACGGGACAGTCTGTTAGGAGTATTGGATTGCTATCAGCTCGCTTAATCTCTCTGAAAGATTGATTTGATCACCTAATAAAAATTGACAAGATGATTGACCGAACCTTTACGGTCATCAGCTCAATGTTGAGTAGGTGAATCGGGCGTTTGCTTTCTCATCTTGTGTGTTTCCAGATCTCATCCGCCTTCACTCGCCAGATCAAGATGATGGGTAGGAGGTCTCTTAGGCAGCCCTTGGTTGCACCGCTTTACAACACTCCAGCCCGCTCATCTAGGTTGGTTTGTGAGAGCCGAGATCTGCTCTCCGAACCCGAGTTCGATTCCACCCTGTTCCCTCATGACCATCCTTCTACCACCTATCTGAGATACCAGTGTTCGATCAAAGAGAGCAACAACCACTTGATTTATCAGCACCTGAGTTTCGATCTTTTGCCTTTGCAGAGACCATGGCCAGCAGTGAGGAGCACACCGATGGTCCCAGACCAGAACAGACTTACCTATTGGACCAGGGTGCGATCAACAACACCCTGTTAGAATCCATTGAGACAATGTAGAGACATATTCGAGATCAGGGGGCTTTCATGGTTGAGATGCGCCGGGAGATGGAGAGACTGCAAGAAGATAAAGATCAACCGAGAGCCGATGGTGAGGGAGATGTCCCAGATCAGCCTGAGGAGCCGGTCCAGCTAGCACCAGCCGGACCGATGCAGAAGTTGCACAACCCCGGATTGACACTTACACACAGATGGTCTGTGCTGCCAGCGATTGTGGGGGACTTCAAGTTCCCCCCTCAGACAATTTAGCTTCTTCCCCATTTCCATGGGCTCGCGACTGAGGAGCCACACCTTCATCTCCAGGATTTCAAGATGATCTATAGTACTATCCACAATCGGCATGTGGACGAGGACACTATTCTGATGATTGCTTTTCTGTTCTCCCTCGTAGACAGAGCAGCCAATGGCTGAAGCATCTAGGGATATTTATTACCACATGGGAGCAACTCCGAACCGAGTACTTGAACAAGTACTATCCACTCAGTCGGACGAATGCAGCTAGGGCCTTAATCAGCAACTTCTCCATGCTCCCCAATGAGCAATTCCACGAGGCATGGGAGAGGTTCTGAGAGCTCACAGACCGGTGCCCCCACCTTGATATATCCAAGCCCAACCTTGTTTAGAGCTTTTTCAGCGGGCTTACACCAGAGCTGTAGGGGTTAGTGAATGCATACTACAGGGGCTCGTATTTCGCCAAGGATGAGGATCAGGTCTGGGACATCTATGAGGAGATGGCAGAGAAATATACAGTGATGTCCTAGACCAGACTCTACACATAGGGGAGACCCCAGCCACAGGCCATGTCATATCAGAGGATAGCACGGGTCGATGCTAGTCTTTCTACTTCGTCGGCGGTAGCAGCACAGGTAGATTTGATAGCCACCAACATGGGTATCATTAACGAGAAGTTGCTGGATCGAGTTGATAGAGAAGAAACAATACCAGGGCATGACACAGATCGATCAGATGGCACAGACGCTATGTAACCTGAAGATACAGATCATGTGTCTCCAGGAGGCACAAACGGCTTCTCAACCCCGTCTTAGATCACAGGCAGACACTGGCAGCAGCAACAGTTCGACCCATCCCTCCGCCCAGTACCGACAGGTTCACCTTGTTCAGGTGGAGCCATACCTTCCGCAACAGCAGTACGTCCAGTTGCCACCATCTCAGGACAACCAGATGGTGGTGTATCAACTGGACCAGCCCCTGGCAGTACTCCCCCCACCCTCTTACGAGCAGAAGCCGTTGATGGATGTCAATGGGATAAAATATGACCGACCCTAGCCTTGGATCCGACGAGACCATCCCGAATTCCGTTGGATGACCAGAGGTACCAGTTACTAGCAACAACCTCCAGTTCAGGGTGGCCAGTATGGCCAGCAGCGAGAGCAGCACTAGAAGCCTTAGTTCCCAGCACACCAGCAGCACGGTCCTCGTCCCTATCAGCAGGGACAACCTTGGAGGCAAGAACAACCTCAATAGCAGTATCACTCGCAGTACCCCTCTCACCCTCCTCTACAGCAACAACCTCAGTTTCAGAGAGGCCACCCGTCAGGTTCTCATGGGCTCACCTATGAGAACCCCGCCCTGGATGACTTAGCCCACCTCATGTCCGAGAAGCAAGCCACCTTCCGACGGGAGATGGACGAATTTCGATAGGAGATGAGGGCGATTGTGAGAGGGAAGGCTGCCATTCTTGCACAGATTGGGCCCAATCCGAACAACCTCAGGAGGAAGTCTGAGCAGGTAGAGTTCACTGAGATTATTACTCATAGTGTTTCACTTGATGATGTTATTGCATACATGTTTTATACTGATTTTGTTACACTTAGGAGCGGTAGGATGACAACAGGCGGCACCTCGTCTGAGCGACGAACCCATGCAGCCTCAGGAGCGCCAGACGAGGAGGAGAGCGATGTTGATGCCGTTAGAGATGATGATGATGACGGTGGTGCTGACGCCACCAAGGACGTTGATCCAGCTGATGGTACTGAGGCTGTCACTTCACCAGTTAGAGGAGGTTGTACTGATGCCACCAATGTTGCTAAGCTAGAGTGCAGTACTGATGCCGTTATTCCAGATGTCGAGGGTGGTGCTGAGGCCACCATTTCCAGTTCTTGACTTCCTGTTGCTTTTCATTCAGTTGATGTATCTCAGGACACTTCTGTGAGTAAAGGAAAGGGTTTAGTTTTTACAAATCCATTTGTGTTGATTGATGGTGATTGTATGGATTCTACTTTGCCTGAGCAGCATAGACCTGATCCTAGTCCTTCATCTGAGTAGGACCCAGCCGTCCCCTTTCTCCAAGCACTCCACTTGGCTAAGGGGACCAAAAAAGACCCAAAAAAGTCCCACCAGCTAGAGTTCAGCCAACAGGTGGTGGACCGATTTCATATATAGCTGACTCTATAGGAGGCCTTGGAGCACATACCTCTTTTCCAGAGATAGGTGGAACCAACAGTCAGAGATCCATGTGCTCACTCACACCACATGCTTTGCGATCCAGAACCGTCTGCCAGCCTAGAGGCCAGATGCAGGAGCCCCGTATTTTAGATGCCACATTCATGAGCATAGGTTCGACCGTACTCTATTAGATAGCGGTTCTTTGATCAACCTACTTCCGGCAGCCCTACTCGACCGATTCGAGTTGGGCCCTCTACGACATAGCAGGATGGTCCTTCAATTTGCTCATCGATCTGTCAAGAGGCCGAAGGGGTTGCTGAAGAACATTGCCATCACGATTCAGGGCCTGAAATTCCCCGTGGACTTCGTTGTGTTGGACATGGAGATCCCTGAGTCCGTGACCGATACCTCCATCATTTCAGGACGCCTGTTCTTGGCCATAGCCACTGTAGTGTCCAATCATGATAGCGGGAAGGTATACTTTCATGTCGAGGGTGAGAGTATACAAATAGAGATGAACGAGGAGACTAGAGTCAGAGATTCAGCTTTCTCAGAGCCGCCTTCCGATTCAGAGCAGATGACAGAGGCAGGGCGAGACATCCACCAGGACTATGATTTTGTGATTACAGACGACAAGGTAGTGTGGGCATACCCATCAACACAGGCCATCCTCTCACCTTCAGAGTTCACTGGTGCACAAATGCTAGCAGAGGAGATCTTGGAGAGCACATTCCTGGTACAGGATACATCTCAGGCAGCAGAGCCGGTTCTGATCGTGCTGCAGATTCTTCTTGTGTTACTGATACAGATCCCTTGGAGTCAGATATAGACTGGGTAGAGTTTGATGATTTGGTACCATGTCTGACTTCCACAGAGCCCACAACTAGTCGCGTTCACTCCGATATTTCAGAGGCCAGATCCACCAGCACCGTGTTGTCCAAAGCTTAAGCCTTTACCGTCATCGCTGAAGTATAGGTTCCATGCAGGAGAGCATGAGATTTACGCAGTCATTATCTCAGCAGATTTGACTAGAGAGCAGGAATCCTGTCTGATGGGGGTTCTTGAAAAGAACCACAAGGCAATAGGATGGAGCGTAGCCGATCTCCAGGGGATAAGTCTGGCTCTGTGCTCCCACCATATCTATCTTGAGAAGGATGTGAAGCCGTCGCGTGAGTTCCAGCGGCTGCTGAACCCGAATCTTCGAGATGTTATTATGAAGGAGATCTCGAAATGGGGGAGTGACGATTTTATCTAGCCCATCTCCGACTCCAAATAGGTCAGTCCGCTACATGTGGTGCCTAAGAAGACGGGCATCACCACAGTTGTGAGTGAGTCTGGAGAGGAAATCGCTATCCATGTACCCACTTCTTGAGGGTCTGTGTGGACTATGGACGATTGCATTAGGCCACCAAGAAGGATCATTTCCCGCTGCCTTTTATTGATAAGATTATAGAGAGGCTAGCCAGGAAGAGTCACTACTGGTTTTTGGACAGGTACTCCGGATACAATCAGGTGACCATTGCACCAGATGACAGGATAAGACTACATTCACTTGTCCCTTCGGGACATATGCTTTCAGACGCATTCCCTTTGGTCCATGCAACGCTCCGGCGACATTCTAAAGGTGTATGTTGTCCATCTTTTCAGACATGGTGGGTGACTGCTTGGAGGTCTTCATGGACGACTTTTCGGTCTATGGTGACAAGTTTGAGGCTTGTCTTGACTGCATAGACTACGTCCTCCAGCGATGCATTGAGGTCCATATTGTGCTTTTATGGGAGAAGAGTCACTTCATGGTGACTCAAGGGACGGAGCTTGGCCATATCATCTCCAACAAGGGCATGGAGGTTGATTCGACCAAGGTGGATATCATTAGGAAACTCAGTCCACCGTCCAACTTGCAGCAGTTACGGTCTTTTCTGGGGCACGTCGGTTTCTACCAACGATTCATACATTATTTCAGCAGGATTGCCTGGCCGTTGACTAATCTGCTGACGAAAGACACCGAGTTCATTGTTGATGATAAGTGCCTAGCATCATTTGAGACTCTCAAGAGTCTAGTTGTAGAGGCTCCTATCCTCCAGCCGCCTGATTGGTCTCTCCCATTCGAGATCATGACGGATGCCTCCAATTTTGCCGTAGGGGCCGTGCTGGGACAGAGGAGGGAAGGAGTCCCCTTTGCAATTCACTACGCTAGCTGGACTTTGGATGCCGCTCAATGGAACTACACCGTCACTGAGAAGGAGATGCTAGCCGTAGTATTCGCCCTAGATAAGTTCAGATCGTACATCATTGGATCTCGAGTGACCATTTACAGTGATCATACCGTCGTCAGGTACCTCATGTCCAAGAAGGATGCCAAAGTGAGATTGACTAGTTGGATCCTTCTACTCCAAGAGTTTGATATTGAGATTAAGGATAAGCCTGGAGTTAAGAATGTGGTGGCGGATCATCTCTCCTGATTAGAACATCTTGAGGATTCTAAGCAGATTGACCCTATTTGTGAGACCTTCCTGGACAAGGCGATCCTTGCTATCGCCTCACTCCCGTGATACGCCTACATTGTGAACTATCTCGTCGCAAAGAAAGTTCCACAAGGTTGGCCAAGGCAGAGACTTGAGACCTTCCTAGCGAAGTCCAAGTCTTACCATTGGGAGGATCCCATCCTTTACCATGAGGTAGGGGATAGTGTCTGGTGTCGGTGCATTCCTCAAGAGGAGCACCATAGCATCCTCACCTACTTCCACAAGTTGGAGGCAGGAGGATATCACTATGGGAGGAGAATGGTACAAAAAGTGCTCCAATCCGACCTATGGTGGCCTACTCTCTTCAAGGACTCTGATGAGTTCGTGAAGAGATGTACTGAGTATCATAGGATGGGCACTTGTGGACAGCGTGATATGATGCCGATGCAGCCCATTCACTTCTGTGAGGTTTTTGACGCATAGGGCATCGATTTCATGGTTCCATTCCAAGAGTCAGAGATTCGAGTACATTCTGTTGGCTTTTGATTTTGTGAGTCGTTGGGTTGAGTCCATCCTCGCCCGAACCGCAGATGATAGGAATGTTTGCACATTTTTGAGGAAGAATATCATTTCACGGTTCGGGGTACCTCGAGTGTTGATTTCTGACGGGGGGTCTCATTTCGTCAACGACAAGGTAAAGTCCCTTGCTAGCGAGTTCTGCATAGACCATCGAGTGGCCACACCGTACCACCCTCAGACTAATGGTCTTGCTGAAGTGTCGAGCAGGGAGATCAAGACTATATTATAGAAGGTCATCCGCCCTGACCGAAAGGATTGGTCATAGCTTTTGGACTTGGTCTTGTGGGCATATAGGATGTCCTTCAAGACTCCTTTAGGTACATCTCCCTTTCGTCTCATTTATGGCAATCACTGCCATTTACCTATTGAACTGAGACATAAGTCACTTTGGGCAGTTACTCATATACTTTTGGATCCAGTGAGTGTAGGAGATCAGAGGAGGGTAGAGGTAGCAGCCCTGGAGGAGCTTCGTAATACAACCTTTTCGAGCAACCTACAGTATAAGGAGAGAGTGAAGGAGTGGCATGATTCTCATATCAGTCACAAGCAGTTTGAGCCAGTACAGAGAGTATGGTTGTTTGATGCCTGGCTTCATTTACAGAAAAGCTACAGAGTAAATGGATGGGGCCCTATCTGGTCCGAAAGGTATACGACAATGGAAGCATTGACATATCCGAGTTGTCATATGAGGCTACCTTTCGTGTCAATGGGCAGCGACTCAACCCATATCTAGATCATGAGCCGCTGGTCGTTGATGTTGCCCCCATTCATTTTGCGTTAGATGTGGTCTCTTGACTCACATCTATTGCATCGCACTGATGAATATCGGATTCATCACTCTAAATCTCATTTATTAAGCTCAATTCCCTCAAAATCATCCGCATTTCTGCCTTTATTCTGCAAAATTAGCATTCATACATGTTTGCATAAGAATGGCATTTTATCCATAATTTCTGCACAAAATAAGAAGCCAAAAATCCAAGCTAAATTTGACCTATAAATAGCCTAACTTCTCGGATTTTTAAATCCTTCATGCTAACTCTGAATAACCCAAAACCACTTCCACTATGTACATATCACTAATAAGAATAAATAAAAAATACAAAAAAATCACTAACCCAAATAAGTGGACAAAAAACCCAAACCCTAGTTTCAGGATTTTCTGACTAAAAGCCACATATCATCCCCATCCAGTGTCCGATTTGATCCTACTCACTTTTGAACTAATGTACATTCAATTACCATCAAAACAAGACCAAGTTCAAGTGAATCGGAGCTCATATGTGAAAGTTGGGTTTTGGGCCTCTTTTGTACATTGTGTATTTTAGCGGTTTTTGACCTAATATTTTATGTACATATTTCCTTAATTAATAAAAATCCGAAACAAATATATTTAGGTGTCTTTATTTATCTTTCATTTCTCCATATTTTTTTCGGATTTTTTATCTGATTTAAAAATGATAAAAAAATTATTAAACCCAAAAATCAAGGTATTCTATGTACATGGGATACCCCAAAAAACCACTTTGTGAATTTATCGATTTTGGCTTGATGTCTTCATGAAAGTTCTAGATCTCATCGAGACGAGCAATTTTCATGAAGGAACTTTTTTGCTCCAGCTCATTTACTATTTCTTTTTGATTTTACAAAATCATTTTCTTTCGATTTTTCTAGTGATGACACGTGGCAGCCCCTGGGGTCGCCACGTGTTAGTGTTTTTTGGGTGTTTTATTTATTCGTTTTATTTTTTTTAAAAAAATTAGAAAAAATTAAATAAATAAAAGGGGCGCACGTACGTTGCACGTGCCTCCCAGGCACGTGCAAGGCGCGCGCCTCTCCCTCTCACCCTCATGCCACGCGTCACCTTTATGGCCGTTCGATCTCGGCCGATCGGACGACCATCCACCTTCATCCTCTTCTCCTCTGCAAATGCCACCGCCCCTTGCAACCGCCGCTCCTTTCCGCAACCATCGCCCCCGTCATCGCGCAACAGCCAAGCCACCACCTCCGGGTCTCCCACCGGCCGTTCGACCTTCCCTCTTTCCTATTTAAGCTCCGTACCCTCCAACCTCACCATCTATCCGCCGATAGCGACGACGCTCGGAGGTAACAGCTCTGAGCGCCCTCCTTCGACGAGGTCCGAGGGTCCTCCTCTCTCGTAGCAGCCCATGGCGAGTTCCGCCATAGCTGCTTCGCTCCGGTCCTTGACCGTGGAGCCAACGACGCCTCTTCATCGCCTTCGTCCTCAATGTATCTTCATCTTCATCGAAAACTTCACCGCCAACCATCGACGCCTCCCGTGACGCCATCAACCATCCACGACTCCGCCATCCCCGCCATCTTCTCCGTTCAAGAGCCTACGACCTTCAACGCAGTCGCGCCGCCTTCGTCTCCGACTACGGCCTCCACCGCCCCTCCAGGAACTTCATCGCCAACGCCCTCCGTGGACAACCCCCTTCTTCTCCGCCTTCAGATCAGATACCACCGCCGACCGCTTCCGCCTTCGCTCTGCCAGGAGAGGCCGAGTTCCTCCGCTGCTCCCTTCGCCGACGACCATCGCGCCGCGCCTCGGCCAGGATCAAAGCCCGAGACCCTCCTCGCGTGCTACACACGTGAGCGAGGGTACGTCATCACCTCATCAACCGGCTCAGGGGTCACGTGTTGCGCACATGACCCGTGTGCAATTTGTAGAAACACCCCGGCCTCCATCCATATTCGCACATTATCCCAACTCCAGAGGGCACATGCCATGCACGTGCCCCTCTGAACATTTTGCAGAAACTACCCTCATTTCATTGGTAATTATCGCAAAACCCCCCTTTGCACTTTTTATTCATTTGTATTTATTGCATTTACAACCCTGTGTTCCCAAGTAATTTTGAACTTGTTTTCTACATTGTTTTATTTATCCAAAAGTAGCATGATGTTCTTCCATTTCCTCTCTACATTTTGACATATTGTGGGCCTTTTTGGGATTGTTGTTTAATTAATAATTAATTAGTTTTGTGGAAATTTGCAAAATTTACCCATTTCTTGCTCTTAAATTTGCTATTGATTAACCAGTGCTCTAAAAATCCTTGAAAAATCATATTTTGTAGAGTTAATTGTGCTTGACATTTTGCGAAAAAGATTTGCATTTGCATGCATCGTTTGCCCTGTAAAAATTATTTTGCACATTTTACTATTTAATTTTTAATAGGTATTAGATCTAACATTTTTGAGGTTTAGGATTTTTCTGAGATCAATCATCTAATGATAGATCTTAGATAATTTTGGTCCTAAAAAATAAGTTGGTTTAGTATTTATCATAATTAAATATTGAAAATCATTTTTGTTTGCATTTAAAAATTCATAAAAAATTCATTTTGCATCCAAAAACTCCAAAAAAATTACAGTGCATTCATTTCATCATAATCTGCATTGTGGTCAAGTTTCATATTTGTCAGACATCGTTTTAATATAGTTGACATTTTAGTCCCTAAAGTAGGCCAAAATTGCATTTTGCGTCCCTTATTTGCATTAAAAATTCCAAAAAAAGACCTTCTCGAAAATCGTGAATGATTTTTAGAAACACAACTCTAGGTTGTTCCTTTGCCTCCTTGTGATCGACCTTGGGACTTGCCCAAGTAAAATAAACAAAAAACCACTTGATTAAAATCCAATAATATTTGTGGTTATTTCTTGACCAATTCTGATCGCCGCCTACAACGAACGACACATTATTTTTTAAGCACGAACATATAAAAACAACTTCTTAAAGCTGTGATATCCGGACTCGTCAGATGGTGCCGTTGCCGGAGAGGCAAATGTCTTAGTTTTGTGTTTTGAAATTTCTTGTTTGGTTTTCCAGATTCGGGTAGTCTGAACCCCGAATTGTTCATTTTAAATCCCATTTATTTTCCTGTATTTATTTTTCTTATCTTTGTTATTATTTTTAGTCACTCTCTGACATCCTCTCTCTTATTTTTCTTGCGAGGTACCCGTCGTACGTAGAGAGGTTTTCAAGAAACCGACACATCTTCACCGACATCTGTAAAGCCGCAATTAAACTAAGATTGAGTCGAGTCGTGAGAGAGAATAAAGCCTAGGTTTTTAATTTCTGCAATTTTATTTACCTGCTCATTTACAACGGTGTCCGTTTGGACTCTCGCGCATGTAAAAAGACCTTGAACTTTTTTATGGTGTATCGTGGCTTGTTTCACTCTCTGATGAGGGTGGGACCCGACTTGAGTGGCGATTAGAATAGACCTACACATACGACTCTCAGAGCATTTATATTTTTGCTTGTGCTCATAGGATCTAAGGCCACATTGCACTTTAATTGAGACAAACATTAGATCGTTCAACTTAGCCAAAATTTAACTCAATTCTTTCCTGCTAATAGAACTTTCTACCTAGGTGCGGTTTTCATCGACTTGCATGCATTTAGAATATTTTTTCAATTCTGTATTGCATCCCACATGGAGATTGCGAGGAAGCACTGTAAGTCTTCTAACTGAGAATACATCATTGTTTTATCACATAATTTTAAAGGAAATTGGGACTGGACGGTAGACGTGTATTTGTGGTCATCTAATTTTTCAGTGATCGCTGCATCAAAAACTGGGACTGCAAAACATAGCCGATCTTAAGAACCCATAAAATCAAGAATTTTTGCGGGAGAGCAATCCCGACCTTGGATGATTTTATTCTTCTGAGTGAGGGAGAGACGACACATAAGGTTAGAACCAAGCCCCGACACCTAACAACTCGCTAAGTTTTTGCCAAGATTGATTTATCACCACCTAAAATTGAAAAGATAATAGCCGAACTCTTACGGCTTCATTGTGTGAGTTGGTGAATCCACGGTTTGATTTGTATTTGCATTGGTGTGCAGAACTGATACTGAAGATCAAAAGCCACACATTTGATAAAAATTCTCTTGACTATCCCGTACGATCATCTCTTTCCTATCTTGATTTAAACCTCATCATGAACCTCTTGAACAAAAACTCTTACAGACCCAACCCCTCAACTCTTTCAGAAATGACCGAGAATCCATCAGAACTATACTATGGAAATGAATTCGTATCGGTTAGACCCAAGAGACCTCCTCTAAGAGACTCTCAACCACCATCTCTTTTTATAAATTCGATCTGCTTCATGAATGACAATCCTTTGTTTTTGAACCAGACAGATCAACAACCGACTGAGGTCTCCACTTCTTCATATATCAATCCTCTCTACGCCAATCATACAATTGATCCTTCTTATTCGGTGAATGTCAATCCATCATTCATGGGAAATGATAACCACATTACTGAACTCAACACTTCTTCATATCTCCCGTCGTCCCCGCCAGTGAACATACATGAACAATCATCATCTTGGATTGACCATCACAACCCCCTTTTCAGACATGACAATCATATAGAGGACTGAACTGGATACATAGAAACACAGGAACCTTATATGCTGACTACACCATATCAAGATCCGACCACTCATGATCAAAGGAATAAATTCTACTCGGACCAACTTCACATGCCTGAACCATATGAGCAGCCGCCTTCCATAATTATTGAGGAGATATTTTTTGAAAATAAGGATGATACATTGGACATTCCGAGAAACTCCTCTTCTAGCAAATATAGGAAAATGGAAGATGAAATTATTGAATCACAAGAACACACATCGACTTCTCCCATAAGTGATCATGAACAAAATTTTGAGGATGATATCTCGAGGATAAATAAAAGATTCAAATCAATGGAGGATAGATGGCAAAAATTCACCGACCGATTAATCTCATTCTATGGTGGCTTGGACATAAAAATGAATGAGGAAATGATTGGATCTGAGATTGATAATTTTGAGGATATTCTGGAATCTGGGGACAATTCTGACAATTTCACTTCCGCATATTATTCCCCTAGACATGACTATGTCGCTGACTATCACTCTGAACACCAGAACCCCTGCTCATCTGAGGAACACACCACACCCCCACACTACACAGAAAATACAAAAAAAATTGAAATATTTGAAAACTACAAAAAAATTGAAAATCCAGAAAATTTCATAAAAATTGAGACTTAAGACGATATGAGGAATTTGGATCTGACTGTATGAGAAGAAATGGAAAAACACTTGATGTTTGAACTTCCCTTTATACAGGCCATTGAACACTTCCCCGACCTTAAAAGATTTATAATGGATAAATTAACGAACAAAAAGTCGGGTAGGATACGAACGAAGACCGGGAGACATATCTTGTCAATGACCTCCTCCTTGGTGTTGAGGAGAAAAACCAAAAGCCGCATAGTGAAGCGGTTGCCTAGATTTGACTGTGAAATCAAAGACATAATTTTCACCCATGCTCGGATTGATGACGATGCACCGATCAATATCCTCCCGACCTCTGTATTTCACGAACTCAAACTCGGACCGATTCGGAAGATACGAGAGATTATTCAATTGGCAGACCGATCGATAAAGAGGCCGAGAGGAACCATTTCTATTATCATGAAATTCCAAGGTGCTCCGCTTAGAGTAGAATTCACGATCATTGATATTGAGCATCAAGGAGAATTTACCCAGTCTCCAATCATTCTCGGAAAGCCATTCTTAGCATTGGCTAAGGCAATTATTGATTGTGAGACTCGAGAAATCAATTTTAAAGCATTGGAAGCACTTAGATCGGACCATGTCTTTGAGGAACCACGATCTTCTGAGGAAACCCACGAAGACCCCAACAATCGCAACCATGAAGAGGTAGAAGAGACCTACCCCGATGCAACACCTGAGATAGCGGTTGTTGATGAGACTATTGGTTTAGAGACTCTCCCCCATATTTCAATTCCTGAGGATCTCAAAATAGACAAATCATTCTTCTATGATCCTGAGACTTATGCATGGTTGCACCCTGGAGCAACAATTTCTGAATATCTTGATCAAATCATCCCAAATCGAGAGTGCTCAAACATTCAGGAAACTAAGAACAAGCACGCAGGCCGAACACCGACCGAGGAGAATTCCAATGGCTATTCATCTGGATACTCAAGAGAACCGACACCTTCACGAAGAAATAAAAAGAGAGTCATCTTTGACCTTTCGGCAGAGGAATCAGCCGATGGTCCCTCATCAGGTCCGGAAAAGGTAGTGTACATGAGTGAAGTCTGTTCGGCAGCTCTAAAGCCATATCTTTGCAAGGATCCAAAAATCAATTCTCGTTGGATAACTCCCATTCCTAACTACTATTCATCCAATGCTGATGCTCCTGCCCTCTTCAAGTACACTGGAATTATTTCGTATGAGCTAACTGAGACCGGTACTTCCGAATATTCATTAGAGGACAAATCACTTGATCCCAAGAAGGAACGAATTCTGAGAAAATAATTGAAGAAACAAAAAGACCATAATATTTGGAGTATGTCCACTTTCGAATACTACTCCTCTGAGGATAATTCCGATGATGGATATCTTTCATCTAACTCAAACAATTCATCCACTATCCATCATGATTTTTCTGAGGATGACACAGATAATAGTTGGGAATCATATGCCTCATCTCGATCTCATCATTACGATCTCCCACCGCAGGCTCACAAGAAGATCAACCGAAAACCACCTTAATCATCGGCTACCCACCCTCCCTCCCAACCACATCGGTCCCCTTGTACAACTTCTTCCTCTACTTAGGCCAATGCCTAAGTATAGGGGGGGACCGATGCCATTTGTATATACCATGTCTCTCATCACACTCCTTCTCCCGATCACTCCATTTCCACCCTTCTCTTATACTTAGGCTGACCAGAGCCTAACTATAGGGGGAACTGACACTCACCTGTATATACTCCTCATTCATATATCATGACCGCCTCTT
This sequence comes from Ottelia alismoides, assembly GCA_037367405.1. Taxonomy (NCBI): domain Eukaryota; kingdom Viridiplantae; phylum Streptophyta; class Magnoliopsida; order Alismatales; family Hydrocharitaceae; genus Ottelia; species Ottelia alismoides. The sequence goes on along the minus strand of JAZKJV010004813.1, from coordinate 347,620 downwards.
TCCTACTCTTCGTCTATACTTAAAATGTGAATTTCTCACTCTCTCACGCTTAGCCCGAGCTATGTCTTCATTACGCTTTTTGTGCTCTGAGGACACATCACTCGCTAAGTATAGGGGGGTCTGTATATATATACTTTGTATATATTTTTACCCATATCTCTTACTTTCGCGTAAGTCTATATATATTTACGGGGTGGGTATTAAATAAAAAAGAAGATGATTTTGCTACTAACACTGACTTTGCCCAACTTTTTTTGAAAATGGCTTCTTATTCATTTTTGCATTGATAAAAAAATCCCTTGCATAAAAAGAAAAATGTGTGTGTCTGCATTTCACACATGCACTTCATCCAGCATTGCATTCATCTGCATATGTGAAAAGTAATTGGGTTCTGAACCAAGTTATGAGCAGAAACCGAGAGTGATCTGGACTTGACCTTAATCCACCTAATTTTCAGAGGAACTTCACCGAGAAATAGGATTTTAAGAGCTTCAGTCTTTTGACTTAATTCTTTAAGTTCCACATGACAATGTGCATCGTTTGACTCTTAGTGTCTAACCTGATCTCTTCATTCTGAGTACAACTCTAGAATAGGGAATTAATTTGTACTCCCGCACTATGCACTTAGCTCAACTCAGACGGGATGTTGGAAGACTGTATTAGTTTCTTTTCTGGTAGCGTGGAAATCTAAAGACTGGAGTACGGGTTGAAATAATGCTTCGGAAAAGGGATGGACGACTGGGTACGATTTTTTTCTAAGACCCCAAAAAATGTACGGAATAAAAAGATTCTATATCCGTAGGGGCAAAACAAGATCCAAGCAGAACCAACAAATATTCCAAATACAAAGAAGCATTCCACCAAATAAAATCTGACCAAAAAGGTCCATGCTTCAAATAACCTGCAGATCTTGGTGGAGACTCGGCTACACTAGCCATCTTCACAAGGAGAGGTGACTACACTGGCCACCCTCCAGTTCTTTTCCCATTCTTTTAACTTCTCCCCCATTTCGATTGTGAACACAACACGATAGACCTTAGAAGAAAATACCTGACTCCCCGAGGACGAGTTACTGGAGAGGAGAGGAGCGTGGTAGTCCGACATTCTGGATGGGAAGAGCTAAAACCTTTCACACACATGAGTCAGTTGTTCAATGTTCATAGGGTATACTTTGGGAAGAGGATTGATTTAAGATGACTTCTGAGCCAAAACTGTGACAATGATGTGTAGAACTTGAGGGCTGTTGATTTTAAAATTCTAAGTCTCACAGAAGTTCCGAAACATAAATAATCCAAAGGTCGAGTTTAGTTTCACATTCACTTTCACTTCATAGTCTTGGTATGGAACCCAATCTCATTTCACCTCATGGCATTTCTTTTTGATGCTCAGGGACGAGCATGGTTTAAGTATAGGGGGATGATGAATCTCGGATTGATCACTCTAAATCTAATTTATTAAGCTCAATTCCCTCAAAATCATCCGCATTTCTGCATTTATTCTGCATAATTAGCATTTCTACGTCTGCATAAGAATGGCATTTTATCCATAATTTCTGCAAAAAATAAGAAGCCAAAAATCCAAGCCAAATTTAACCTCTAAATAGCCTAACTTTCCGGATTTTTAACTCCTTCATTCTAACTCCGAATAACCAAAAACCACCTCCACTGTGTACATATCACTAATAAGAATAAATAAAAAAACAAAAAAATCACTAACTCAAATAAGTGGACCAAAAACCCAAACCCTAGTTTCAGGATTTTCGGACTAAAAGCCACATATCTTCCCCATCCAGTGTCCAATTTGATCCTACTCACTTTTGAACTAATGTACATTCAATTACCTTCAAAAAAAGACCAAGTTCAAGTGAATCGGAGCTCATATGTGAAAGTTGGGTTTTGGGCCTCTTTTGTACATTGTGTATTTTAGCGATTTTGACCTGATATTTTATGTACATATTTCCTTAATTAATAAAAATCCAAAAAAATAGATTTAGGTGTCTTTATTTATCTTTCATTTCTCCATAATTTTTCCTAATTTTTTATTTGATTTAAAAATGATAAAAAATTTATTAAACCCAAAAATCAAGGTATTTTATGTACATGGGATTCCCCAAAAAATCACTTTATGCATTTGATCGATTTTGGCTTTGATGTGTTCATAAAAGTTGTAGATCTCATCGAGACGAGCAAGTTTTGTGAAGTAATGTTTTTGTTCTGAGGTCATTTATTATTTATTTTTGATTTTACAAAATCTTTTTCTTTCGATTTTTCTAGTGATGACACGTGGCAGCCCCTGGGGCTGCCACGTGTTAGCGTTTTTTGGGTGTTTTATTTCTTCGTTTTATTTTTTAAAAAAATAGAAATAATTAAATAAATAAAAGGGGTGCACGTTCGTCGCGCATGCCTCCCAGGCACGCGCCACGCACGCGCCTCTCCCTCTCACCCTCATGCCACGCGTCACCTTTATGGTCGTCCGATCTCGGCCGATCGGACGACCATCCACCTTCATCCTCTTCTCCTCCGAAAATGTAGCCGCCCCTTGCAACCGCCGCTCCTCTCCGCAACCACCGCGCCTGTCATCGTGCAATGGCCAAGCCACCACCTCTGGGTCTACCGCCGGCCATTCGACCTTCCCTCTCTCCTATTTAAGCTCCATACCCTCCGACCTCACCATCTATCCATCGATTGCGACGAGCGCCCTCCTTCGACGAGGTTCGAGGGTCCTCCTCCCTCGTTGCAGCCCACGACGAGCTCCGCCGTATTTGCTTCACTCCGGTCCTTGACCGTGGAGCCAACGACGCCTCTTCATCGCCTTCGTCCCCAACGTATCTTCATCTTCATCGACAACTTCGTCTCCAACCACCGACGCCTCCCGCGACGCCATCAACCATCCACGACTCCGCCGTCCCCGCCGTCTTCGCCGTTCAAGAGCCTACGACATTCAACGCAGCCGCGCCGCCTTCGTCTCTGACTACGGCCTCCATCACCCCTCCAGGAACTTCATCGCCAATGCCCTCCGCGGCCAACCCCCATCTGCTCTGCATTCAGATCAGATACCACCGTCGACCGCTTCCGCCTTTGCTCCGCTAGGAGAGGCCGAGCTCCTCCGCTGCTCCCTTCGCCGATGACCATCGCGTCGCGCCTCGACCGAGATCAAAGCTCGAGATCCTCCTCGCGTTCTACGTACGTGAGCGATGGAATGTCAGCACTACATCAGCCGGCCTAGGGGTCACGTGCGCGTGGGCAATTTGCAGAAACACCCCGGCCTCTATCCATATTCGCACATTAGCCCAACTCCAGAGGGCACGTGCCACGCACGTACCCCTCTGGACATTTTGCAGAAACCACCCTCATTTCATTGGTAATTATCGCAAAACCCCCCTTTGCACTTTTTATTCATTTGTATTTATTGCATTTACAACCATGTGTTCCCAAGTAATTTTGAACCTGTTTTCTACATTATTTTCTTTATCCAAAAATAGCATCATGTTCTTCCATTAACTCTCTACATTTTGACATATTGTGGGCCTTTTTGTGATTGGTGGTTAATTAATAATTAATTAGTTTTGTGGAAATTTGCAAATTTTACCCATTTCGCGCTCTTAAATTTGCTATTGATTAATCAGAGCTCTAAAAATCCCTGAAAAATCATATTTTGTAGAGGTAATTGTGCTTGACATTCTGCCCAAAAAGATTTGCATTTGCATGCATCGTTTGCCCTGTCAAAATCATTTTACACATTTCACTATTTAATTTTTAATAGGTATTAGATCTCACATTTTTGAGGTTTAGGATTTTTCTGAGATCAATCACCTAGTGATAGATCTTAGATAATTTGGTCCTCGAAAATAAATAGGTTTAGTATTTATCATAGTTAAATATTGAAAATCATTTTATTTCATTTAAAAATTCATAAAAAAATTATTTTGCATCCAAAAATCCAAAAAAAATTACAGTGCATTCATTTCATCATAATCTACATTGTGTCCATGTTTCGTATTTGTCGGATATCGTTTGAATATAGTTGACATTTTAGTTCCTAAAATAGGCCAAAATTGCATTTTCCATCCCTTATTTGCATTAAAAATTCCAAAAAAAGACCGCCTTGAAAATCCTGAACGATTTTTAATAAACACCACTCTAGGTTGTTCCTTTGCCTCCTTGTGATCGACCTTGGGACTTGCCCAAGTAAAATAAACATAAAACCACTTGATTAAAATCAAATAATATTTTTTGTTATTTCTTGACCGATTCCGATCGCCTCCTACAACGCACGACACATTATTCTTTAAGCACAAACATATAAAAACCACTTCTTAAATCCGCGATATCCGGACTCGTCACTCACGCCTGATTGTCACTGTTCTTCCGCCATGTATAGATCCAGTTGTCCATATCACTCCATTCTTTAGTCCCACACCCCATTTTTATCTTTTGATTATGTTATACTTAGGGTGTACTTTACCCTAAATATATGGGGGGTGTAGGACTCTTGGGTATTCTGTTGATTCTTTCTACCTCTACTTTGCTGCCTATACTTAGGGATATTTTACCCTAAGTATGAGGGGGGGGGGGGGTAGACCCTGCACATTCTTCCCCTCGGATTTCCCTTCATGTACAACTTGCTATACTTAGGATTACTTGATCCTAAGTATAGGGGGAAACACCGAGTCATCTTCAAATTGATTCGTCGTTATAGTATACCATTCCTTTTAACTTCCCTATACTAAGCACGAGTTATGTCTTCTTCATCGCTCTTGATTCACTCTGAGGACATCATTCGAGCTAAGTATAGGGGGTCTCGTATATATTTCATATATACTTTAGCCATAACTTTTACTTTGTGTGAGTGTGTCAATAAATAAAATGGCTAAAATCCTTTCACCCAATAACACAAAAATTTAAAATTTTTCCTTGTACATAAAATTCTTCTTGCACACACATAGCTATTTATAAAAAAATATTTTTGTACAAATGTTTGCCAAATGATTTGTGTAAATATTTTTTAAAGATTTTGATATCAAAATTATGTATATACAAATTTTTTGTAAAATATTTGAAAAATAAAAAGTTCGCAAAAACCTTGTGTAAATGTGCGTTAATATTTTGCAAAACTTCGCATTCATGCATACATCCATGTTTTCAAACATTTTTCAAAAAATTTTCACATTTTCAAAAAAAATCTTGTAAAAATTTAATATTTGTAAATATTTGTACAGTTTCTCCGAATCATAGTTTACATTTAAACTGGCCTGGAATTAAACTGAAAAATGAAGCTTGGTTAAGACCTTAATCCACTTAATTCTAAGAGGAACCTTATAACACTTAGGACTAAGACTTTTAAGGTCCATTTGGGACTTAATTCTTTGAGTCCACTATGCTATGAGCATATGTCATCTTGATGAGCCTAAGTAGAACACTTAACAACGCACACATGACTCTCAGAGACAATGGCTTTACTTGCACCAGCACTTTACACATAGCTCTTCACGGATGAGGTGGTGAGAGGCAGTTTCCTTTGGCTTGGGGAAGCATATGAGGGTAGTACTTCTAGGTGGAACCTCTCTTCTTCTTAGAGTGAAGGAAGTGCATCTCAACTTGGCCTGGTGGTGATGAAGTCTAAAGACAGGAGTTGAGGGTTGCAACAAAGCTTCAAAAGAGGGATAGTCTACTGGCTCAAGGGGAAAAACTCCTTATGTGTATACGCTGCACCATGTAGATATGTTGTACATATGCACATCAAAAAAATGTGCAAAAAAAGAAAAGCTCCAAAAAATGGTGGGTCTGATTGAAAATAAAATACCCACCAGAGTGTATATTGTCAAATAAAGCAGAGCTTATGTTATACATGACCATCTCATGAAGCTTGCAGCGGGAGACTCAGCTACACTGGTTGGGCTCCCAGGGATACATGGCTACACCGGTCATGGTCCATTCTCTTCTTTCCCCTCTTCTTGAGCCAGTTGTACTTAAACTTAGAGGGGAATACCCCACTCCTAGAGGAAAGAGTTTCTAGACTGAGGCATTAGAGTTACCTTGTTAAGGGGGGTTGTAGCTTTGTCATTTCTGAGGTGGGGAGCTACATATCACTTACACAGTACAAGGAAAGATTCATGGTCTTTAGAGTTTGTGTATGTAGACTTGTTCTGATCTGGTTTATTGAGGAGTCTTGACCATAGATTAGTGGAACTTAGAGGCTGTTGAGTTTTAAGCTTAAGTCCAAATAAGGTTCCAATAAATTAATAATCCAAAGATCTGACTGAGCTCCATACTTCAATTTAATGAAGACAAGTTTAATAATCAGCATTGATTCATTCTTTTTCCCTTCTTTTTCTTTCCTTTTCTTTTTCACTTCTTTTCCAAATAAGTGTTTGCTAAGGGACTAGCAAAAGTAAAGTATAGGGGGTGATGAATCTTTATTTATCACTCTCTATTCTTTTATTTTAGCTAAAAATCTTTGCAAAACACCATGTAGATAGTTGTAAATACAATAAATTATCAAAATGCATGCTTTGTGTAAATATCAATAATTAGCATGTTTTTGTGCAAAAAGAAAAGAATAAAGAAATAAATAAAAAAAGAGAAATATATAGAATAAATATTGAGTGACATGGACCCAAGAGAGGGCCGAATATGGGCCAGATCGCCAAATAAAATAAGTAGAGAGAGATAGTGCCATTCATCATTGTGCACATTTCCTTCTTGGTGTATATATTTTATTTTCATAAAATAAAAATAAAAATGTGTTTCTAATAATTTGTATATATTTCTAAAAATAAAATAAAAATAAGAGAAATTAAGTAAAACTAAAAATAAAATACTTTCTCTCTCTTCTTGCACATATACCATGTATATACCAATAAAAGACCTATTTATTTCACCCTTGTACGTAAACAATAAAAATCAAATAAAATTATTTTATACTCTAAATTTTATGTTCTAAATAAATGAAATATAAAATTATACTATTTTTACAAAAAAAGAAATTAAAAATAAAAGTATAAAATACATAAGTATTTTATCCCTGTATATAAAATAATACAATGTATGTAACATATTTCATTTTTTAAAAAATAAATAAAAATCAATAAAAATAGTTTGAAAATAAATAAAATTTTTTATTTTGTAAATATTTCTAAATAAAATCATTTTCTATTTAATTTTGAATTTTCAAATCTTTTTGACCCTGGAATTACGTGATTGGTCCACGGGGGATTGTTGACCCCCGGTCAACTCTCCCCCTCAGACCCCTCTTCCACGAATCTGCTCACCGACCCGACTTCTCCTAATTTTCTAGAGCGGATCCAACCGCCTTTCACCCCAATTCCTGCACCCACCTCTTCTCCGTGCATCGGATACCTCTGCGGATCCCTAGGGCGTGGCGGATCTACCTCGGATTGCGTGCTTTTTTTTCCCGTTCTTCCCTGTCACATGGGATGCCTATATAGACCTTCATTCCATCGCCAGCTCCCTAGCTCACGCCGTAAGCACTAAACTTACCCTAAAGAGTCCCCTCTCGGTGACAGCGACTGGACCCACTCCTTGGTGGCTGAATTGGGTGCTTGTACCCGGTGCTCGACGAACGTAGCCGGAGCACCGCCACGTAAGAGCTTCCCAGCCTGCCGTAGCATGGTCGAGGCGACGACCACCTTCACCGCACCCTCCCAGAGCTCAGGTTTGACTTCCGATCATCAGGTATTCATCTAATCGACTCTAGTTCCATTTATCCCCAAATTGTTCATCCTTCCTCCGCCAGCTCCGCCCTAGTGGCCAGAGCTCCGTCGACCATATCTAGCCGTTCAGATTGATTCCCCACTCCATCGTCACTCTCCTCCCATTATCTGATGACCTCTATCTAGACTAATCGAGCCAGGATTGAGCAAGACTCGTTCCTCCGCCTACGCCGGAGCCGCCCTCTCATCCCACCATCGTTTCTTGTTGCCTTTCATCCAATAACCCTCGTCGGAGCACTCCTCCGAGCGAAAGCTTTCGTTTGCAGGTCAATAAGCACCGAAGTACCCCCCCAGTTCACGTTTCATCCCCTTCACCAGAGTGACCCATGCCCCATTGCCCTCACCGAAATCTAGCCGTTGGGAGCTCTATCCGCCATCGCCATCAGACGCGGAGGGACAAGGCGAGTCGAACCCCTCCAACTAATCATCCATCGACACTCGGATCTCCTCCAGTTTGCCGGCGAACCTCACTAGGGAGGTGTTCGTCCAGACCTCCTCTCTACCGTCAGATCGTGCTTCCCTTCCAGAAGCCATCTGAGCCGTCCAACGCCAGCATCTGATCGACCGTTAGATCGAGTATCTAACGGCCACCGTACCCCCACGTCTGCGCCCGAAGGACCACCGTCAGATCTTCCAGGTGGCTGCACTAGAGATGCACGTCCGTCAACCTATCAACACCTTCCATCTGTCACCAACGTGACCCGCACGCTTTGGCTGGGTAATTTGCGCCAGACCCCCATGTAGTTTATTTTTGTTCTTGTTTAGTCTATTAAATAAAGTAGCACTCCGAGACTTTTTGCATGTGAGCTCGTGTTGTTTATCGTATTTGCATTCTAGTCCTTATGTATTTGAAGTACGTGCATCGACACGTGACATTGTGGGATAATTGCATATTTTCTCCTGAACTTTTCTACTGTTAATGATTGCATTTTTATAAATAGGAATTACAGTTATACCCCTTTGTGTGTGAATCACGTGCCTTCAGCGTGTCATTTTGGCTTTTTGTAGTTTCAGTCACGGATTTCTTTCGATTGTTATCATTTGGCTGAAAACGTTTCTAAAATTGCATTTCAATCCTTGTGTGCTGTATATGTTCTATTGGTTAAATAAAATAGCAAATTGACTCCAAATCTCGTGAAATTTGGATACGTGGCTCCTGCCGCTGTGTAAACATTTATTGATTTTTTGGGACATTTTTGTTTTTCTTTTATATTTTAAAAGATTCAAAAACCCCTATTTACTCTATTTTCTGACTTGAAAAATCAAATAAAAATATTAAAAATCCTACAAAATTCTAGAAAAATTGTGATTTGTGTGTTTTTTTTGAATGTATGACATTTTTGTTGCTTTTGGATATATATAAAAACACCAAAAATTAAAAAACCCTAAAAAACTCAAAAAATAATTAAAAATTCTAAAAAATAAAAAATGCAATCTCTTTTGATGTAGTTAGTTTTTTATGTGTAGTTTTTCATAAAATTGTTGGTAGACTTTTATAGGCTATTTTTATATTTTTAAATAGCCTTTAGAGTCTGGCTGCATAGTAGCTTGCAATTTTACCCCTATTTCATTTTTAAAAAGTAACTAAAAATCATAAAAATCTGAGAAAAATATCAAAAACACTTGAAAAGGTATAAAATCTAAAAATATTTTTATTGCAATTTTTTTGGCTTATTTTTAGGTGTGAAATAATTTGTTGATTGTGACTGTTTCCCTTCTCTTTACATTTTCTTTATAATTCAAAATCACAAAAGAAATAAAACTTCAAAATCCACCAAAAAATATTTTATCATTTTATTTTGATTTTTGACTACTTCGTAGGCTCTTCGTCAATACGTGCTCCTTGAGTTCGACCTTGGTAGCTATACCAGGTTAAATAAATAGCTAGACCACTATTTGAATTGATTTGTTTGATTATCTGGTTTGGTGGTCTGATTTTTCTTGTTGACCTGGCCTCGTGATTCGGGTCGCAATGACCCTGATTTATACCTTTACTCGGATTGCAAGGGTTTTCACGGGTCATCACATATCAACCTAGTTTGAGGTGAATTCGAATAACTTCTGATGCAAGGAGCAGGTAGTACGTAGTGATATGACAGATTCTGGTAAAATGATATGTTTATATCTAACACTTTTACTCTCAAGAGCGATAGAGTACTACATTTATCAACAACCACAAAGGTAAAATATTTTGTATATGATGGGGAATCGTAAGTCCAGCTAGCACGAGGGTCGAGCAAAATTTTTGAAAGAGCACTATCTATAAAAAATCACAAAAATGAGAAAAATGCTAAAATAAAAAAAAGAGAATAGCATACCCGATGGAGACCAACCAACAATGGAGACTCCTGTACGTGCAACAGACCCTGCACTAGTCTTGAAGAACCCTCCACATGCAGCAGCTCCAAATCCATTACACAAAACCGAGCTTGCACCTTTTGGTCCACAACATGTAGATTATTTTACACATTTTTATTATCTACCTGTAAACAATGATATGAATAAAATTTTGAATGACACAGTTTCAGATTATGTAGATATTCATTTCCTCGAAGCAATGAAAAAATATAAAAAAATAAATAATTGATAAATGCTTTGTTTGATCCTATGATTGTGGAAATTATTTAAAACTTGGTCTTGAACATGCATTTGTTAAAAGATCTTGAGTACATATTTGTTGTGAAGAAAGGACTCAAAGATGCACGTATGACACGACGCAGACCTCATCTTGATAATGCAATAATTCAAGGTAGCAAGTCCGAAAAGCATATTCTTACAATGACTACAGTGATTATCATCAACAATCTCCTAGACAAAAAGCTAGATAAGGGATCACCACTCATTCCCTATCATATGTTTACACAAGAGTTTGAATGCACTTTGCTCGATAGTGAGTCTTCTATCAATTTAATGCTAACACCACTTCTCACTAAATTTTGGTTAGGATCGCTGAAGCCTACAAAGATGATTATGCAAATTTCAGACAAATCCGTCACGCAACCTAGGGGCATGTTGGAGTATGTGATAGTCACTGTTCAGAGGATGTAGTTCCCTATAGATTTTGTTGTGCTAGACATGGATGTCTCCATGCCTCTTCTCTGCACCCGCATCATCCTTGGTTGGACGTTTCTGGAAGGGCCAATGCTATGGTGAATTACGGTACTAGAGATATCACATTCAAATCCAGTGACAACAAAGTCAAGATAGAGACCATATCCAATGAAAAGCTTACAGAGGGAAAATCTGCAGCAGGTGTGCAGGTGATCGACCATTCCAAAGACTACACATTTCTAGCTAAAATTCAAGACACCAACTTATTTGTGGGTGACGATGAGATCCATGAATTCCTCTGCCCCAAGGATGGAATGAAGAGCCCAATTGAATTTTCCCATATCAATAACGATGAGATTCTTGTTAAATTAATTGATGAGGTTTCAATGGAGATCATGTGCCTTCAAGACCAAGAACATACCATTGAGGAATTATGTAATGAAGAGGATATTATTGAAAACTTTTATGATTTTTTGAATGAAGAAATTGAACCGCTAAGGGTGGATGCAGAGCAGATGAAAGAACTACCACCTGCAATAATCACAAAATTAGCCACTGAAGTAACTCCCATTCTGCCTAAGCAAAAATCATTGCCCTCCAATTTGAAGTACACCTTCCTTACAAGTGAATTTAACATGTACCCAATCATCATTAGTATCCATCTGATCGAAGACTAAGAATCCCTTCTGATGAATGTTCTTGAACGTAATCGCAAGGCTATATAAATAAGTTATAAATATATAAAATAATAAAATAAAATAATAAAATATAAAATAAAAATAAAAGAATCAAAACATATGTAAATTGAACTATAAATAATACCCTAAAAACTAACTTATAATCAAAAAGTTCAAAAAATTAATAAAATTATATTAAAAATCACATAAAATAATAATCATTTTTGATATTATAAATTAAAAACAATAAAGTTATTTGTAAATTAGTTTCGAATTATGTTTGACTTTGTACTCTTGTTTTGTCTTTTTCTGCTAACTTGGACCAATTAGGAGAGAGGACGGGTTGACCGAGGTCAACTCCTTTGTCTCCCCTTGGTTCCTGTGCCCGCTAGTAATCTCCTTGATTTCTCCTTTTGTCTAGGACAAGTCTTTCATCGATTCATCTTGCTCTCTTAATGAGATTTTATATCTGACCATCAGGCTTTCACGCATGCTTGATTCCTTGGGCTTCAGTCTTAGGATTTTGAGAGATCTTCTCAATCGAAAATCACCCCCTATTTATCATTATCTCGAGCCTCTATCTTCCTTTGATCCTCTTCCTCTCAAGAAAACCCTACTTCTAGTTTGGAACGAGCTACCAGGTGACATGAGGCAACCCTTCCATTGTTCAGCAAGCCTTTTGGAGTGTTGGATCGAGTGATCCAACTCTGCCGCCTCCTCCGCCCGAAGCTTCACTCTGGGTTGGTCTAGGTTAGTTAAAGCTCATTCTTTTCATGTCCTTTCATTCTTAGCATTAGCACTACTTTTTCCCAATAGTTTATTTCTTTTAACTCCATCGATTTCATCATATAATCCACATCATTCGTTCGGGAGAGGTCTGGCTCTGCTCTCTGTTTCCAACCCCTCCGTTCAATCTCCATTTCCCAAATAAAAATAAAAAATGTATCAAAATAATCTTAAGTTGTATATAACTTTTAATAAGTTATTTAATGAAGGCAGTTTCATATTTTTTTAAGTTAAGGAGTGAAAGTTAGATTTTGGACACCTTTTGTATATTATACCCGAATAAAATATTCATTTGATTTATTCTTTATTATTTTATAATTTTATATTTTTAAATTTTTATAAATATTATTTTTGTGTAAATATTAAAATAGAAATAAAATCATAAATAAAACAAAAACATGAAATTATATACAAAAATACATAGATGAATATACAATACATATACCTATATATACCTATTTATTTAAGTGTATATATTACATCATAAAAATATAATAGAAATATCTATGAATATATAAATAAGTTATAAATATATAAAATAATAAAATAAAATAATAAAATCTAAAATAAAAATAAAAGAATCAAAACATATGTAAATTGAACTATAAATAATACCCTAAAAACTAACTTATAATCAAAAAGTTCAAAAAATTAATAAAATTATATTAAAAATCACATAAAAAAATAATCATTTTTGATATTACAAATTAAAATTAATAAAGTTATTTGTAAATTAGTTTTGAATTATGTTTGATTTTTTACTCTTGTTTTGTCTTTTTCTGCTAACTTGGACCAATTAGGAGAGAGGACGGGTTGACCGAGGTCAACTCCTCTGTCTCCCCTTGGTTCCTGTGCATGCCAGTAATCTCCATGATTTATCCTTTTGTCTAGCACAAATCTTTCATCGATTCATCTTGCTCTCTTAATGAGATTTTATATCTGACCATCACGCTTTCACGCGTGCTTGATTCCTTGGGCTTCGGTCTAAGGATTTTGAGAGATATTCTCAATCGAAAATCACACCCTATTTATCATTATCTCGAGCCTCTATCTTCCTTTGATCCTCTTCCTCTCAAGAAAAACCTACTTCTAGTTTGGAACGAGCTACCAGGTGACAGGAGGCAACCCTTCCATGGTTCAGCAAGATTTTTGGAGTGTTGAATCAAGTGATCCCACTATGCCGCCTCCTCCGCCCAAAGCTTCACTCCGGATTGGTCTAGGTTAGTTAAAGCTCATTCTTTTCATGTCCTTTCATTCTTAGCATTAGCACTAGTTTTTCCCAATAGTTTATTTCTTTTAACTCCATCAATTTCATCATATAATCCACATCATTCGTTCGGGAGAGCTCTGGCTCTGCTCTCTGTTTCCAACCCCTCTGTTCAATCTCCATCTCCCAAATAAAAACTAAAAAATGTTTCAAAATAATCTTTAATTGTATATAACTTTTAATAAGTTATTTAATTAAGGTAGTTTCATATTTTTTGAGTTAATGTGTGAAAGTTAGATTTTGGACACCTTTTCTATATTATACCCGAATAAAATAATCATTTGATTTATTCTTTATTATTTTATAATTTTATAATTTTATAATTTTATAAATATTAATTATATTTAATATTAAAAAAATCATAAATAAAACATAAAATAATATACTAAAATACATAGATGAATATACAATACATATAAGTATATATTATTTATACCTATTTATTTAAGTGTATATATTACATCATAAAAATAATATATATATATATATGCATATATAAATAAGTTAAATATATATAAAATAATAAAATCTGAAATAAAAATAAAAGAATCAAAACATATGTAAATTTAACTATAAATAATACCCTAAAAACTAACTTATAATCAATAAGTTCAAAAAATTAATAAAAATATATTAAAAATCACATAAAATAATAATCATTTTTGATATTATAAATTAAAAATAATAAAGTTATTTGTAAATTAGTTTCGAATTTTGTTTGACTTTGTACTCTTGTTTTGTCTTTTTCTGCTAACTTGGACCAATTAGGAGAGAGGACGGGTTGACCGAGGTCAACTCCTTTGTCTCCCCTTGGTTCCTGTGCCCGCTAGTAATCTCCTTGATTTCTACTTTTGTCTAGGACAAGTCTTTCATCGATTCATCTTGCTCTCTTAATGATATTTTATATCTGACCATCAGGCTTTCACGCATGCTTGATTCCTTGGGATTCAGTCTTAGGATTTTGAGAGATCTTCTCAATCGAAAATCACCCCCATTTATCATTATCTCGAGCCTCTATCTTCCTTTGATCCTCTTCCTCTCAAGAAAACCCTACTTCTAGTTTGGAACGAGCTACCAGGTGACAGGAGGCAACCCTTCCATTATTTAGCAAGCTTTTTGGAGTGTTGAATCGAGTGATCCAACTTTGCCGCCTCCTCCGCCCGAAGCTTCACTCTGGGTTGGCCTAGGTTAGTTAAAGCTCATTCTTTCATGTCCTTTCATTCTTAGCATTAGCACTACTTTTTCCCAATAGTTTATTTCTTTTAACTCCATCGATTTCATCATATAATCCACATCATTCGTTCGGGAGAGCTCTGGCTCTGCTCTCTGTTTCCAACCCCTCCATTCAATCTCCATTTCCCAAATAAAAATAAAAAAATGTATCAAAATAATCTTAAGTTGTATATAACTTTTAATAAGTTATTTAATGAAGGCAGTTTCATATTTTTTTGAGTTAAGATGTGAAAGTTAGATTTTGGACACCTTTTGTATATTATACCTGAATAAAATATTCATTTGATTTATTTTTATTATTTTACAATTTTATATTTTTAAATTTTTATAAATATTATTTTTGTGTAAATATTAAAATAGAAATAAAATCATAAATAAAACATAAACATGAAATAATATACAAAAATACATAGATGAATATACAATACATATACCTATATATACCTATTTATTTAAGTGTATATATTATATCATATAAATAACATAAAAATATATATGAATATATAAATAAGTTATAAATATATAAAATAATAAAATAAATAATAAAATCTAAAATAAAAATAAAAGAATCAAAACATATGTAAATGGAACTATAAAGAATACCCTAAAAACTAACCTATATTCAAAAAGTTCAAAAAATTAATAAAATTATATTAAAAATCACATAAAATAATAATCATTTTTGATATTATAAATTAAAATTAATAAAGTTATTTGTAAATTAGTATCGAATTATGTTTGATTTTTTACTCTTGTTTTGTCTTTTTCTGCTAACTTGGACCAAGTAGGAGAGAGGACGGGTTGACCGAGGTCAACTCCTCTGTCTCCCCTTGGTTCCTATGCCTGCCAGTAATCTCCTTGATTTCTCCTTTTGTCTAGCACAAATCTTTCATTGATTCATCTTGCTCTCTTAATGAGATTTTATATCTGACCATCAGGCTTTCAAGCATGCTTGATTCCCTGGGCTTCGGTCTATGGATTTTGAGAGATTTTTTCAATCGAAAATCACCCCCTATTTATCATTATCTCGAGCCTCTATCTTCCTTTGATCCTCTTCCTCTCAAGAAAAACCTACTTCTAGTTTGGAACGAGCTACCAGGTGACAGGAGGCAACCCTTCCATGGTTCAGCAAGATTTTTGGAGTGTTGAATCAAGTGATCCCACTATGCCGCCTCCTCCGCCCAAAGCTTCACTCCGGATTGGTCTAGGTTAGTTAAAGCTCATTCTTTTCATGTCCTTTCATTCTTAGCATTAGCACTAGTTTTTCCCAATAGTTTATTTCTTTTAACTCCATCAATTTCATCATATAATCCACATCATTCGTTCGGGAGAGCTCTGGCTCTGCTCTCTGTTTCCAACCCCTCTGTTCAATCTCCATCTCCCAAATAAAAACTAAAAAATGTTTCAAAATAATCTTTAATTGTATATAACTTTTAATAAGTTATTTAATTAAGGTAGTTTCATATTTTTTGAGTTAATGTGTGAAAGTTAGATTTTGGACACCTTTTCTATATTATACCCGAATAAAATAATCATTTGATTTATTCTTTATTATTTTATAATTTTATAATTTTATAATTTTATAAATATTAATTATATTTAATATTAAAAAAATCATAAATAAAACATAAAATAATATACTAAAATACATAGATGAATATACAATACATATAAGTATATATTATTTATACCTATTTATTTAAGTGTATATATTACATCATAAAAATAATATATATATATATATGCATATATAAATAAGTTAAATATATATAAAATAATAAAATCTGAAATAAAAATAAAAGAATCAAAACATATGTAAATTTAACTATAAATAATACCCTAAAAACTAACTTATAATCAATAAGTTCAAAAAATTAATAAAAATATATTAAAAATCACATAAAATAATAATCATTTTTGATATTATAAATTAAAAATAATAAAGTTATTTGTAAATTAGTTTCGAATTTTGTTTGACTTTGTACTCTTGTTTTGTCTTTTTCTGCTAACTTGGACCAATTAGGAGAGAGGACGGGTTGACCGAGGTCAACTCCTTTGTCTCCCCTTGGTTCCTGTGCCCGCTAGTAATCTCCTTGATTTCTACTTTTGTCTAGGACAAGTCTTTCATCGATTCATCTTGCTCTCTTAATGATATTTTATATCTGACCATCAGGCTTTCACGCATGCTTGATTCCTTGGGATTCAGTCTTAGGATTTTGAGAGATCTTCTCAATCGAAAATCACCCCCATTTATCATTATCTCGAGCCTCTATCTTCCTTTGATCCTCTTCCTCTCAAGAAAACCCTACTTCTAGTTTGGAACGAGCTACCAGGTGACAGGAGGCAACCCTTCCATTATTTAGCAAGCTTTTTGGAGTGTTGAATCGAGTGATCCAACTTTGCCGCCTCCTCCGCCCGAAGCTTCACTCTGGGTTGGCCTAGGTTAGTTAAAGCTCATTCTTTCATGTCCTTTCATTCTTAGCATTAGCACTACTTTTTCCCAATAGTTTATTTCTTTTAACTCCATCGATTTCATCATATAATCCACATCATTCGTTCGGGAGAGCTCTGGCTCTGCTCTCTGTTTCCAACCCCTCCATTCAATCTCCATTTCCCAAATAAAAATAAAAAAATGTATCAAAATAATCTTAAGTTGTATATAACTTTTAATAAGTTATTTAATGAAGGCAGTTTCATATTTTTTTGAGTTAAGATGTGAAAGTTAGATTTTGGACACCTTTTGTATATTATACCTGAATAAAATATTCATTTGATTTATTTTTATTATTTTACAATTTTATATTTTTAAATTTTTATAAATATTATTTTTGTGTAAATATTAAAATAGAAATAAAATCATAAATAAAACATAAACATGAAATAATATACAAAAATACATAGATGAATATACAATACATATACCTATATATACCTATTTATTTAAGTGTATATATTATATCATATAAATAACATAAAAATATATATGAATATATAAATAAGTTATAAATATATAAAATAATAAAATAAATAATAAAATCTAAAATAAAAATAAAAGAATCAAAACATATGTAAATGGAACTATAAAGAATACCCTAAAAACTAACCTATATTCAAAAAGTTCAAAAAATTAATAAAATTATATTAAAAATCACATAAAATAATAATCATTTTTGATATTATAAATTAAAATTAATAAAGTTATTTGTAAATTAGTATCGAATTATGTTTGATTTTTTACTCTTGTTTTGTCTTTTTCTGCTAACTTGGACCAAGTAGGAGAGAGGACGGGTTGACCGAGGTCAACTCCTCTGTCTCCCCTTGGTTCCTATGCCTGCCAGTAATCTCCTTGATTTCTCCTTTTGTCTAGCACAAATCTTTCATTGATTCATCTTGCTCTCTTAATGAGATTTTATATCTGACCATCAGGCTTTCAAGCATGCTTGATTCCCTGGGCTTCGGTCTATGGATTTTGAGAGATTTTTTCAATCGAAAATCACCCCCTATTTATCATTATCTCGAGCCTCTATTTCCTTTGATCCTCTTCCTCTCAAGAAAAACCTACTTCTAGTTTGGAACGAGCTACCAGGTGACAGGAGGCAACCCTTCCATGGTTCAACAAGCTTTTTGGAGTGTTGAATCGAGTGATCCAACTCCGCCGCCTCCTCCGCCCAAAGCTTCACTCCGGGTTGGTATAGGTTAGTTAAAGCTCATTCTTTTCATGTCCTTTCATTCTTAGCATTAGCACTAGTTTTTCTCAATAGTTTATTTCTTTTAACTCCATCGATTTCATCATAAAATCCACATCATTCGTTCGGGAGAACTCTGGCTCTGCTCTCTGTTTCCAATCCCTCCGTTCAATCTCCATCTCCCAAATAAAAACTAAAAAATGTATCAAAATAATCTTTAATTGTATATAACTTTTAATAAGTTATTTAATGAAGGTAGTTTCTTATTTTTTTGAGTTAAGGTGTGAAAGTTAGATTTTGGACACCTTTTGTATATTATACCCGAATAAATTAATCATTTGATTTATTCTTTATTATTTTATAATTTTATAATTTTATAATTTTATAAATATTATTTATATGTAATATTAAAACAAAAATAAAATCATAAATAAAACATAAAATAATATACTAAAATACATAGATGAATATACAATACATATACCTATATATTATTTATACCTATTTATTTAAGTGTATATATTACATCATAAAAATATAATATATATATATGCATATATAAATAAGTTAAATATATATAAAATAATAAAATCTGAAATAAAAATAAAAGAATCAAAACATATGTAAATTTAACTATAAATAATACCCTAAAAACTAACTTGTAATCAATAAGTTCAAAAAATTATTGAAATTATATTAAAAATCACATAAAATAATAATCATTTTTGATATTATAAATTAAAAATAATAAAGTTATTTGTAAATTAGTTTCGAATTTTGTTTGACTTTGTACTCTTGTTTTGTCTTTTTCTGCTAACTTGGACCAATTAGGAGAGAGGACTGGTTGACCGAGGTCAACTCCTTTGTCTCCCCTTGGTTCCTGTGCCTGCTAGTAATCTCCTTGATTTCTACTTTTGTCTAGGACAAGTCTTTCATCGATTCATCTTGCTCTCTTAATGAGATTTTATATCTGAGCATCAGGCTTTCACGCATGCTTGATTCCTTGGGCTTCAGTCTTAGGATTTTGAGAGATCTTCTCAATCGAAAATCACCCCCATTTATCATTATCTCGAGCCTCTATCTTCCTTTGATCCTCTTCCTCTCAAGAAAACCCTACTTCTAGTTTGGAACGAGCTACCAGGTGACAGGAGGAAACCCTTCCATTGTTCAACAAGCTTTTTGGAGTGTTGAATCGAGTGATCCAACTCTGCCGCCTCCTCCGCCCGAAGCTTCATTTTGGGTTGGCCTAGGTTAGTTAAAGCTCATTCTTTCATGTCCTTTCATTCTTAGCATTAGCACTACTTTTTCCCAATAGTTTATTTCTTTTAACTCCATCGATTTCATCATATAATCCACATCATTCGTTCGGGAGAGCTCTGGCTCTGCTCTCTGTTTCCAACCCCTCCATTCAATCTCCATTTCCCAAATAAAAATGAAAAAATGTATAAAAATAATCTTAAGTTGTATATAACTTTTAATAAGTTATTTAATGAAGGCAGTTTCATATTTTTTTGAGTTAAGATGTGAAAGTTAGATTTTGGACACCTTTTGTATATTATACCTGAATAAAATATTCATTTGATTTATTTTTATTATTTTATAATTTTATATTTTTAAATTTTTATAAATATTATTTTTGTGTAAATATTAAAACAGAAATAAAATCATAAATAAAACATAAACATGAAATAATATACAAAAATACATAGATGAATATACAATATATATACCTATATATACCTATTTATTTAAGTGTATATATTATATCATATAAATATAATAAAAATATATATGAATATACAAATAAGTTATAAATATATAAAATAATAAAATAAATAATAAAATCTAAAATAAAAATAAAAGAATCAAAACATATGTAAATTGAACTATAAATAATACCCAAAAAACTAACTTATATTCAAAAAGTTCAAAAAATTAATAAAATTATATTAAAAATCACATAAAATAATAATCATTTTTGATATTATAAATTAAAATTAATAAAGTTATTTGTAAATTAGTTTCGAATTATGTTTGATTTTTTACTCTTGTTTTGTCTTTTTCTGCTAACTTGGACCAATAAGGAGAGAGGACGGGTTGACCGAGGTCAACTCCTCTGTCTCCCCTTGGTTCCTATGCCTGCCAGTAATCTCCTTGATTTCTCCTTTTGTCTAGCACAAATCTTTCATCGATTCATCTTGCTCTCTTAATGAGATTTTATATCTGACCATCAGGCTTTCAAGCATGCTTGATTCCCTGGGCTTCGGTCTATGGATTATGAGAGATTTTCTCAATCGAAAATCACCCCCTATTTATCATTATCTCGAGCCTCTATTTCCTTTGATCCTCTTCCTCTCAAGAAAAACCTACTTCTAGTTTGGAACGAGCTACCAGGTGACAGGAGGCAACCCTTCCATGGTTCAACAAGCTTTTTGGAGTGTTGAATCGAGTGATCCAACTCCGCCGCCTCCTCCGCCCAAAGCTTCACTCCGGGTTGGTATAGGTTAGTTAAAGCTCATTCTTTTCATGTCCTTTCATTCTTAGCATTAGCACTAGTTTTTCCCAATAGTTTATTTCTTTTAACTCCATCGATTTCATCATAAAATCCACATCATTCGTTTGGGAGAACTCAGGCTCTGCTCTCTGTTTCCAATCCCTCCGTTCAATCTCCATCTCCCAAATAAAAACTAAAAAATGTATCAAAATAATCTTTAATTGTATATAACTTTTAATAAGTTATTTAATGAAGGTAGTTTCTTATTTTTTTGAGTTAAGGTGTGAAAGTTAGATTTTGGACACCTTTTGTATATTATACCCCGAATAAAATAATCATTTGATTTATTCTTTATTATTTTATAATTTTATATTTTTATAATTTTATAAATATTATTTATATGTAATATTAAAACAAAAATAATATCATAAATAAAACATAAAATAATATACTAAAATACATAGATGAATATACAATACATATACCTATATATTATTTATACCTATTTATTTAAGTGTATGTATTACATCATAAAAATATAATATATATATATATATATGCATATATAAATAAGTTATAGATATATAAAATAATAAAATCTAAAATAAAAATAAAAGAATCAAAACATATGTAAATTTAACTATAAATAATACCCTAAAAACTAACTTATAATCAATAAGTTCAAAAAATTAATAAAACTATATTAAAAATCACATAAAATAATAATCATTTTTGCTATTATAAATTAAAATTAATAAAGTTATTTGTAAATTAGTTTCGAATTATGTTTGAATTTTTACTCTTGTTTTGTCTTTTTCTGCTAACTTGGACCAATTAGGAGAGAGGATGGGTTGACCAAGGTCAACTCCTTTGTCTCCCCTTGGTTCTTGTGCCTGCTAGTAATCTCCTTGATTTGTCCTTTTATCTAGGACAAGTCTTTCATTGATTCATCTTGTTCTCTTAATGAGATTTTATATCAGACCATCAGGCTTTCACGCATGCTTGATTCCTTGGGCTTCAGTCTAAGGATTTTGAGAGATCTTCTCAATCGAAAATCGCCCCCTATTTATCATTATCTCGAGCCTCTATCTTCCTTTAATCCTCTTCCTCTCAAGAAAACCCTACTTCTAGTTTGGAATGAGCTACCAGGTGACAGGAGGCAACCCTTCCATGGTTCAACAAGCTTTTTGGAGTGTTGAATCGAGTGATCCAACTCTGCCGCCTCCTCCGCCCGAATCTTCACTCCGGGTTGGTCTAGGTTAGTTAAAGCTCATTCTTTTCATGTCCTTTCATTCTTAGCATTATCACTAATTTTTCCCAATAGTTTATTTCTTTTAACTCCATCGATTTCATCATATAACCCACATCATTCGTTCGAGAGAGCTCTGGCTCTGCTCTCTGTTTCCAACCCCTCCTTTCAATCTCCATCTCCCAAATAAAAATAAAAAATGTATCAAAATAATCTTTAGTTGTATATAACATTTAATAAGTTATTTAATGAAGGCAGTTTCATATTTTTTGAGTTATAGTGTGAAAGTTAGATTTTGGACACCTTTTGTATATTATACCCAAATAAAATATTCATTTGATTTATTCTTTATTATTTTATATTTTTTTATTTTTAAATTTTATAAATATTATTTTTATGTAAATATTAAAACAGAAATAAAATCATACATAAAACATAAACATAAAATAATATACTAAAATACATAGATGAATATATACAATACATATACCTATATATACCTATTTATTTAAGTGTATATATTACATCATAAAAATATAATAAAAATATATATGAATATATAAATAAGTTATAAATATATAAAATAATAAAATAAAATAATAAAATCTAAAATGAAAAAAAGAATCAAAACATATGTAAATTTAACTATAAATAATGCCCTAAAAACTAACTTATAATCAAAAAGTTCAAAAAATTAATAAAATTATATTAAAAATTACATAAAATAATAATCATTTGATATTATAAATTAAAATGAATAAAGTTATTTGTAAATTATGTTTGATTTTTTACTCTTGTTTTGTCTTTTTCTGCTAACTTGGACCAATTAGGAGAGAGGATGGGTTGACCGAGGTCAACTCCTCTGTCTCCCCTTGGTTCCTGTGCCTGCCAGTAATCTCCTTCATTTCTCCTTTTGTTTAGCACAAATCGTTCATCGATTCATCTTGCTCTCTTAATGAGATTTTATATCTGACCATCAGGCTTTCACGCATGCTTGATTCCTTGGGCTTCGGTCTAAGGAATTTGAGAGATCTTCTCAATTGAAAATCACCCCCTATTTATCATTATCTCGAGCCTCTATCTTCCTTTGATCCTCTTCCTCTCAAGAAAACCCTACCTCTAGTTTGGAACGAGCTACCAGGTGACAGGAGGCAACCCTTCCATGGTTCAGCAAGCTTTTTGGAGTGTTGAATCGAGTGATCCAACTCTGTCGCCTCCTCCGCCCAAAGCTTCACTCCGGGTTGGTCTAGGTTAGTTAATGCTCATTCTTTTCATGTCCTTTCATTCTTAGCATTAGAACTAGTTTTTCCCAATAGTTTATTTCTTTTAACTCCATTGATTTCATCATATAATCGACATCATTCGTTCGGGGGAGCTCTGGCTCCGCTCTCTATTTCCAACCCCTCCGTTCAATCTCCATCTCCCAAATAAAAACTAAAAAATTTATCAAAATAATCTTTAATTGTATATAACTTTTAATAAGTTATTTAATGAAGGTAGTTTCATATTTTTTTGAGTTAAGTTGTGAAAGTTAGATTTTAGACACCTTTTGTATATTATACCCGAATAAAATAATCATTTCATTTATTCTTTATTATTTTATAATTTTATATTTTTATAATTTTATAAGTATTATTTATATGTACATATTAAAACAAAAATAAAATCATAAATAATACATAAAATAATATACTAAAATACATAGATGAATATACAATACATATAACTATATATTATTTATACCTATTTATTTAAGTGTATATATTACATCATAAAAATATAATATATATATATATATATGCATATATAAATAAGTTATTGATATATAAAATAATAAAATCTAAAATAATAACAAAAGAATCAAAACATATGCAAATTTAACTATAAATAGTACCCTAAAAACTAAATTACGAACAATAAGTTCAAAAAATTAATAAAATTGTATTAAAAATCACATATAATAATTATCATTTTTGCTATTATAAATTAAAATTAATAAAGTTATTTGTAAATTAGTTTCGAATTATGTTTGAATTTTTACTCTTGTTTTGTCTTTTTCTGCTAACTTGGACCAATTAGGAGAGAGGATGGGTTGACCAAGGTCAACTCCTTTGTCTCCCCTTGGTTCTTGTGCCTGCTAGTAATCTCCTTGATTTGTCCTTTTATCTAGGACAAGTCTTTCATTGATTCATCTTGTTCTCTTAATGAGATTTTATATCAGACCATCAGGCTTTCACGCATGCTTGATTCCTTGGGCTTCAGTCTAAGGATTTTGAGAGATCTTCTCAATCGAAAATCGCCCCCTATTTATCATTATCTCGAGCCTCTATCTTCCTTTAATCCTCTTCCTCTCAAGAAAACCCTACTTCTAGTTTGGAACGAGCTACCAGGTGACAGGAGGCAACCCTTCCATGGTTCAACAAGCTTTTTGGAGTGTTGAATCGAGTGATCCAACTCTGCTGCCTCCTCCGCCCGAATCTTCACTCCGGGTTGGTCTAGGTTAGTTAAAGCTCATTATTTTCATGTCCTTTCATTCTTAGCATTATCACTAATTTTTCCCAATAGTTTATTTCTTTTAACTCCATCGATTTCATCATATAACCCACATCATTCGTTCGGGAGAGCTCTGGCTCTGCTCTCTGTTTCCAACCCCTCCTTTCAATCTCCATCTCCCAAATAAAAATAAAAAATGTATCAAAATAATCTTTAGTTGTATATAACATTTAATAAGTTATTTAATGAAGGCAGTTTCATATTTTTTGAGTTATAGTGTGAAAGTTAGATTTTGGACACCTTTTGTATATTATACCCAAATAAAATATTCATTTGATTTATTCTTTATTATTTTATATTTTTTTATTTTTAAATTTTATAAATATTATTTTTATGTAAATATTAAAACAGAAATAAAATCATACATAAAACATAAACATAAAATAATATACTAAAATACATAGATGAATATATACAATACATATACCTATATATACCTATTTATTTAAGTGTATATATTACATCATAAAAATATAATAAAAATATATATGAATATATAAATAAGTTATAAATATATAAAATAATAAAATAAAATAATAAAATCTAAAATGAAAAAAAGAATCAAAACATATGTAAATTTAACTATAAATAATACCCTAAAAACTAACTTATAATCAAAAAGTTCAAAAAATTAATAAAATTATATTAAAAATTACATAAAATAATAATCATTTGATATTATAAATTAAAATGAATAAAGTTATTTGTAAATTATGTTTGATTTTTTACTCTTGTTTTGTCTTTTTCTGCTAACTTGGACCAATTAGGAGAGAGGATGGGTTGACCGAGGTCAACTCCTCTGTCTCCCCTTGGTTCCTGTGCCTGCCAGTAATCTCCTTCATTTCTCCTTTTGTTTAGCACAAATCGTTCATCGATTCATCTTGCTCTCTTAATGAGATTTTATATCTGACCATCAGGCTTTCACGCATGCTTGATTCCTTGGGCTTCGGTCTAAGGAATTTGAGAGATCTTCTCAATTGAAAATCACCCCCTATTTATCATTATCTCGAGCCTCTATCTTCCTTTGATCCTCTTCCTCTCAAGAAAACCCTACCTCTAGTTTGGAACGAGCTACCAGGTGACAGGAGGCAACCCTTCCATGGTTCAGCAAGCTTTTTGGAGTGTTGAATCGAGTGATCCAACTCTGTCGCCTCCTCCGCCCAAAGCTTCACTCCGGGTTGGTCTAGGTTAGTTAATGCTCATTCTTTTCATGTCCTTTCATTCTTAGCATTAGAACTAGTTTTTCCCAATAGTTTATTTCTTTTAACTCCATCGATTTCATCATATAATCGACATCATTCGTTCGGGGGAGCTCTGGCTCCGCTCTCTATTTCCAACCCCTCCGTTCAATCTCCATCTCCCAAATAAAAACTAAAAAATTTATCAAAATAATCTTTAATTGTATATAACTTTTAATAAGTTATTTAATGAAGGTAGTTTCATATTTTTTTGAGTTAAGTTGTGAAAGTTAGATTTTAGACACCTTTTGTATATTATACCCGAATAAAATAATCATTTCATTTATTCTTTATTATTTTATAATTTTATATTTTTATAATTTTATAAGTATTATTTATATGTACATATTAAAACAAAAATAAAATCATAAATAATACATAAAATAATATACTAAAATACATAGATGAATATACAATACATATAACTATATATTATTTATACCTATTTATTTAAGTGTATATATTACATCATAAAAATATAATATATATATGCATATATAAATAAGTTATTGATATATAAAATAATAAAATCTAAAATAATAACAAAAGAATCAAAACATATGCAAATTTAACTATAAATAGTACCCTAAAAACTAAATTACGAACAATAAGTTCAAAAAATTAATAAAATTGTATTAAAAATCACATATAATAATAAACATTTTTTATATTTTAAATTAATAAAGTTATTTAAAAATTAGTTTGAATTATGTTTGAATTTTTACTCTTGTTTTGTCTTTTTCTGCAAACTTGGACCAATTAGGAGAGAGAGCGGGTTGATCGAGGTCAACTCCACTGTCTCCCTTTGGTTCCCGTGCCTGCCAATAATATCCTTGATTTCTCCTTTTGTCTAGCACAAGTCTTTCATCAATTTATCTCGCTCTCTTAATGAGATTTTATATATGACCATCAGGCTTTCACGCATGCTTGATTCGTTGGGCTTCGGTCTAAGGATTTTGAGAGATCTTCTCATTCGAAAATCACCCCCTATTTATCATCGTCTCGAGCCTCCATCTTCCTTCGATCTTATTCCTCTCAAGAAAACCCTACTTTTAGTGTGGAACATGCTACCTCCTGGTGACAAGAGGCAACCCTTCCATGGTTCAACAAGATTTTTGGAGTGCTGAATCGAATGATCCAACTCTGCTGCCTCCTCCGCCTGAAGCTTCACTTCGGGTTGGCCTAGGTTAGTTAAAGCTCATATTTTCGTGTCCTTTCATTCTTAGCATTAGCACTAGTTTTTCCCAATAGTTTATTTCTTTTAATTCCATCGATTTCATCATATAATCCACGTCATTCGTTCGGGAGAGCTCTGGCTCTACTCTTTGTTTCCAACCCCTCCGCTCAATCTCCATCTCCACAATGACACCCATCTTAGTCCCCTTCCTCAGTCCTTCGCCCTCAACATCTCTAGACATTCAGATATTGCAAAGATCTGGAGAACAAGTTCTCCTTCACTACCATTTGCCGGAGGACTTCGTCGCGCCCCATCCTCGCTCATTTACAACATCTGAAGCCACTAGTGGCTTCGCTTTTTGTCTCTGACTCTAACCCTGCAAGAATCAACAAGTAAAAAACCTTCTCTAGGGTCATCGTACCAGGAGACCACCTTACAGGTCTTGAGCCTCACCGGAGCTTCTCTAGGGAGTCTTGGGCCATTTTGGAGCCTCCTCAAGCTACGGATCGACCTCATCAACATTCTCCACCCCTCAGCAGCCTCGAAGAGCATCATAGCATGGAGAATCGATTGATCGAAGCAAGCTCAGCATTATTTCTGTTGGACATGCGAGCCCACGACGATCCATTATGCAATAAATGTCATTGCAAATATCATTCCCTGATCTGAAATGAAGAATAAGTAATTTGCATAATAGGTCCCTTAGTACAATTAGGGTTATGTACCATGGCCATCTTGATGATCATACAACTGTTGATTCAGTTATTGAATCATAGAGGCCGGTGCTTGGGTGGATATCTAAAGAGTTAGATTGAGGACTCATCAAGCACCATCAAATGATTGTTAAGAGATGATCTCCAGCCTGAGAAGGAGATGGCAATCCTTTCTCTAAAGGATGATATCTGACCGACCTCTTGATGCAGGTCCTCTGCATAGGAATAGAGATTCGGAGATGTCAGACTAGTTAGGTAAAAAGGTTGACTTAACGAGATCGAGATAACCAAAGTCCTATATAGTATGCTGCCATGATATAGGCACGCATCCTCTGACCGGAGATAGATGTGTTACTATATGTCTAAGTATGTACATTTAACAGACCAATAGGGTGATGACCTAATCAAGGTCTATACACCGACGTGCTGGTGTGCATATAAGGGCATATGAGTAATACGATCTCTCAAAGGGATCATACAGGTTCACTACTGAATCGGAAGACATGAGCTCACTCATGAGATATTGGGAAGAATCAAATTCCGTGCGCACGGTCGTCTCGCTTTGGAAGCTTGACTGAATTTGTTGGTTTGATATATACTTTTGGAAAGAATATGATCAAGACCTAGGTATGATATATGCTTTTGGAAAGTATATGATCGATACCGACTCCCAATGATCGAATGAGAAACTTACTGATAAAACCATGAAGTAGACAGTATAAAGTTGATCCAATACTTCGGGTTTAATCTGAGTCTTCCAGTATGCAGGATGTACAGGTATTGGGAATACCTGAGGGTGATGTGATCATAAACGATTGTATAACCATGACGCTTCCATTCCTAGGGTGTGATGAAACGGGTCTGGATTTTAGTGACTCCTCTCAGTAGAGAAGTAACCTAATCTTAGTCTAATTATTGGACATTGATCTGAATGTGATTCAGATCCAATGAGAAGATTAGATTTATGGTCTTGATTTAATCAAGCATCTATGGGAGGCCCGAGATCTAGATTTGAGATGTAATCTCAATATCCAACTCACTATACGTGGAACAATACAGTCACCCTGTCCTTATCTCCTAGTATTCGCGGAGAAAGCGCATTATCCTTGAAAGAGTTCATGGATAATTCTATTGTTGATATATGTATCCGAGTATTGAGAAAATGGATAATTAAATGTGATTTAATTATCATGATTAATATGAATTTGATTCATATTATAAAAAGAGTTATCTAAGATAATTGAATATGATTTAATTATCAAAGATGTGAATAATGTGAATGTGATTCATATTATTTGAACACATGAGAGAAAGAGATCCAAGATGATTTAATTATCATGGATAAGAATAAAGTGGATAGCAATATCCACTTATTCATAATATATTATAAATGTGATTTATAATGTATTAGAGAGAGCTAATTATAATTTATATTTGTTTATTAATTATTATGTGTATTGGATACACATTGTGTAAATAATTGACAATGTAAATTATATGTTGTTTTGGGTTGTGAATATGATTCACAATTTTCCAATGTCAAGATTGCAATATTCCCAAAATTAATTGAGAATTATTTTTGGTGAATAAAATCCCAACAAATTGTTGTTGGAAATAAATAAGAGAGAAAATCAAGGAGGCATGCAATCTCATGGAAATCCATGAGATTGCCTCCTATAGGAAAGAGGAGAGCGGCACCCAATTCCTATATGGAATGGGTGGCCGTCCCCCCTTAATATACAAGGAGATGTAATCTCCATGTATATTCTCTGCTTATTTATTGATGTGATTTTTGGATTGATTTATATTCGATTTTGTCAAATATATTTTAATTTAAATTTGTTGGTTTCACCAACAATAATCTTGACCATTGGATTGACATAAATCAATCTCATTCATTGATTTTATATGTCCCATGGATTGAGATCCATGGATCCCAAAACCCTATAAAAGGAGAGGCACGCCATTGCTCTTCTTTACACACAATGCTATTGTAGCATATCTCTCTCTCTCTCTTTCTCTCTACACGCCATCTCTCTTCCTCTCATGGCCGTCCACCATGGATGACCTAGAGAGAAGTCTCCATCGCCGCAGCGTCGTCGTTATGCTGCCCGATCGTCTTCTCATGGATCTCCGTCTACTTCGGTGCGCCTCGCTCGTGAAGAAGACGTCGGATCTCGTGTGTCGAGATCAGGAGATACGCCGCTTGGATCATCAACATGGATTGCGAGAAGCACGCGGTTCATCCCCGTGCTCGCAAGTGTCTCCTCCGTCGGATCGGACTTGAGACAGGAGGTCTCTTCGTTTAGAGACTCGATCGCAACCACGCTTCAAGAGGTAATCCTATTACTTGTTTGTGGTTTAGACGAAACGATTCGAAAAGTGTTCTTGGATCATGTGGTTTCGTCGTATGAAAATTTTTTAAATTCCGCTGCATCGAGCAACTAGTGCGACTAGTCGCTCCTCGTTGTATTTGATATGACGCTCATGCTTCCGTGATGCGCTTGAGGATTATACCATATCCTTCAAGTGGTATCAGAGCCAGGTTGACGATTTCGAATATGATTCGCAAACCGAGGACGACTTGGGTTCATTAAGGTCGCGAAAGTTTTCATCGCATTTGATTTTGCAGGTCTGTTTAGTAAATAAATTCGGCACTATTTAAATTGTTTAAACACTAATTTAATACTTAGATTTTGTTCCCCATTAAATAAGGAAACCATAGGATCTGAGTTTTTGTAAATCGGATTTCGTATGCTCGAGATATGGTTGTTTTAATGAACATGTATACACTGTTGCGGAAACTGTAGATCTGAACGTGATTAAAATGTTGATTACTGTTTATACTTGCCTCAAAATGCGTGAAACATCACTTGGGTTCTGTTCTAAATCAAATTAGAAATCTATGAAAATTGATTTTCTCTAATTTAGATTTAATATGATTGAGATATGCTAATTTTAGTAAGAGGGGGTCACTGCTGAAATTACATTCCTAATCTAGAATCATATGATTGTCAATTAATGAAAATAATTGTTAATTTCAAGAAAAAATTATGGAAAATATTGGAGAAATATTGGAAGATGATTATTTCCTTAATTGACTTGGCCTCAACCAATTAAGTGATTACATTTGATCTAGATCAAAATTGGAAACACAATCATCAAACTCTTTGCTTGAATAGGATTGGGAATTTGTCTAGCAAATTTCCTTATAATCAAAATTGTTTTGATTACTATATGGTATAATTTCGGTTGAAGAACGGATGATCATCTCAAGTACAAATTAATCTATTTGGCATTATCCTTTCCCGAGGCGGATATGGCGTCTAGTCGGAGACGCTGGGATAATGGGTTGCAACGTATGGGGTCCGTCCTACTCTCGCCGGAACTGCCCATGACGGCGGGTAGGGTCGGGATAATGCCGAAGAGATTAACATGTATTTTTAAGTATTAAAATACAAATTAAAATGTACTTTGAGATAATACCATATATATATATATATATTCAAGTATAACAATCAAGTTTGATTGATTGAATTAGATTGATAATTAATTTAATATGATTGAATTAATTATATCCAATTAAACCACTCTATTATGAATAGAGTTATTATTTCCCTTGGAAGAATTAATTATGTGAATATGATTCATGATAATTAATTAGAATTTGAATATGATACGGAGGATCACATAAGTGACATCCATGATCTCCCGTCAAGGCGAAGAGTATCGTCGCCAGATATTATGTGTAGGAGACGCCTGTCCGAAGTGACAGCTCCAACATATGATTCATTTGGATCGGGCTCGTCGCTTCTCGAAAGAGTAAGGACGTATGCGTACCGACCCCAATATCGAGTCCTCATATTATTGGGGCGATATTGTATTGCGCATAGCGAGTTGTATTCATGTTGACGGTTGGTTCAATTAATGACGGGTCAACATTGCCTTAGGGGTGGTGGGCCCGGGTGTTAAAGACCGAATTGGGAGATGCAAGTTGGACTTGCAATGCGGAATGTGTTCCTGCTTCTTTTTATCCGAGTTACAAGTTCTCATATTATTGGGATATAACAAAGATAAGGAAGGAGATCCCAGATCTTGCTTGAGATATAATGGTAAGTATATCTCAGACATTGAAAGTGATTAATGGAATGAACTTTCATTGTTGACATGGCAAGACAACTTTGATATAAAAAAATCCTAAATCAAAGTAAAAATATGTATATATATATACCCTTATGCAAATATCTTATTTCAGATAATCCTTCATTAAACACACTCAATATTATACTCAATAATAACAAGTAAAATATCAAGGATTCGACCTGTGATCCAGATATTGTACTTGCAATTGGATGCATAATGTATGTGGTTGCAATGTGCAAGTTTCCTCATAATAACGAGGAATGATGATTAAATGAGACAATATGACCAAAACCCTAGGGTTTGTATGTCTCTATAAGTCTTGGTCTCATCAAATGTACTTTTGAAGTAACATGTCGATAATGATCGTAATTATCATATAATCCTTATAAAATCTAAGAAGATGTTCTGGCATACATATGTGCTCTCGACATATAATCATGAATGACATGGTTCTCTGCATTATGCAGAATGGTGGCTCTATAGGAGATGATGTATTCAAATTGTTTGAGTACCTACCTGAACCTAAGTTTTAAGAGTTTAAATGGATGTAGATACGATGAGTGTCATCATTCTACTATCTTTACTCTAGTCATTCCTGAAGCTTCATAATATTCATATTGTATGAATTGAATGAAGCATGTATAAATGTTGAAATTCTCTTATATAGAAATCTTTTGATTTTAACATAAGAGATCCTCTGTCTTGAGCAATGGTTGCTTATAGATAAAGGGAGCGCAGTGGAAGCATGGGTTGGACCCAAGTAAGAAGTATAGTCAAAAGAATTGAATGTAGTTCTGTGACCTCCATGTAACATCCAAAGAGTTGGATGAATGCCAATACTGCAATAAGTTGATGTGTTGATAGTATGACTATCATATCTATCTAGAATCCTTAGAGAAGGAATCGGATAGTACATCAAAATAATCTACTTATAATCATTGAAATTGACTTACTTATTTGATAATATAAAGTCTAATAATTGTATCTCAATCTTCCAATGACACTTGCAATTGGTTGCATACGTATTAGAATATTAGAAATTTGATCTTAAGGTTTAATGGTCATCTAAGTTGGAATTGATGCAATTGTTGCAACAATTTCCACCTGATGAATATACTTTATATTTTCAGTGGGAGTCCTTAATCTTAGAGAATGTCTCTATGACCTAGATATTAGAATACACTCATTATTTATTTCCAAATGTTGGAAATAAACATGAATTCTGTAATAAATATATCATAAAGAGTTATGATGGAGATATTTCAGATAGTGATCTAAAATCTTGTGGACTGTACTAAATTAGAAAATTAATGAATGGTTCATTAAGATTTCTAATGCTGAAAAATAAACCATTAAAGATCAATAGGAGGATGAAGATCATTTGATAATGATCTAGCATCATGTTTTGGACATATGTCTGTTGATGTGATCAATAGACTGATAAGAGATGAAACTTTAGATTGTCTAAAGGTTCAAATCTTGCATACTTGTGAATATTGTATTCAAAAGTAGAAATGTTCAATACACCCTCCCTTGGGAATGGTGTAAAATGTCAAGGTATTCAGGATCTCATACATATTGATGTATGTGAATCATCTATATCATAGTAAACATTATCGATATGTGATATCTATTGATGATTATGTATGATATGAGATTTCTCCTCTTCACCTTAGAAAACTTTGAAATGTTCAAAGATTTCACAATTTTGGTTCAGAACCAAAGTTTGAAGGAAGATGAAATGAATTTGATCTAACCAAGGTAGCTTGTACCTATTAGATGAATTCAAGAAATACCTTATGGAGATGTGAATATCATTCCTATCTCAATCCTCCTGATGAACTCAATAGAGTTGTAGGGAGATACAATTGATCATGTGTGACATGATTTGATCAATGATTAATCTTAGCATAATTATCTCTTAGTTTCCAGGTATATATATGCGGCAGAGACTACATTATATATCCTTAATAAGGTTCCATGTGATTAAGTTGGGATCTGGCACTAGAGAATGCTACTCCATTAGGGAAATAAAGGATGGTATTGGATACCTACTTTATGACCTTGAGATTCTTAAAAGATCTCATCTTTGGGAATATGATTCTTATAGGATGTCTCTCTTAAGAATCAAGATAAAAATGAAGTAAAGGATTTCATTTAATCTTGAGATGATAATGAGGCTCCTGAAATTGGAAACTAAATAGACAATTAAAGATGAAACATTAATACCTCTTCAGATAAGTTTGAGGATGAATTCCATGTGTCAGTTAAATCTGACTATGATCGGACTTCATGTGATGAAGCTCCTGAGGATCATGACATGGAAAGATGGATGTTAGCAATAAAAGTATAATGTAAACTTCATATACAAGTGGTGTATATGGACCCTCGAGGATCCACCTATATGGGTAAAACCCATTAAGTTGTAAATGGATCTTCAAGAGAAAGAGGGAACCTGATGAGAAGGTAGAGACCTTCAAAGCACGATTCGTAGCCATAAGCTACACACCAAAGAGAAGACATCACTAGCGATGAGTCTTGCTCTCCAGTAACCTTGCTTTAACCCATCAGAATAATGCTAACTATAGATACACAACTTGACTATGACATCTTCACGATGTGAGTCAAGATTGCATTTCTCTATGAATTCCTCTCTGAGGATATTCATATGAAGTAGCCCCAGGGCTGTATGGTTGAGGAAAGCAAGGTGTGCAAGCTGAACTCCATCTTTGACTCAAATAAGCATCTTGTAGTTGGAACATAAGATTTGATGAAATTATAAATGTTATGATTTCTGATAAAATCTTGATGAACCATGTGAAGCTTAGTGGGAGCGCCATTGTGTTCATCATGCTAAATGTAGATAATATTCTAATCATTTAGAAACATATAAGTGTTTTATATTCTGGTTGTTCAATACCTCGAGATATGATCTCCTTGATCTTAGTTCTGAAGTTGTTCAGAAGTAAAGAGAAGAGGATATTAGGACCGACACATTAGTAGTACACCTTGGACTTATTCCATTTTTTGGGAAAATTCCAAGAAAGGCTTCCTTCCCTTAAGATATGGTAGTGACCTATCTAAAAGGATAGCACCTCAAAGAGTCGAGGAAGTGAATGCTAGAACTGCTTGCACTTGTGCATCAGTTACAAGAAGCTGAGTGTATGCTAGAAGTGCAAAAGAGCCAGATGTCTGCCATGCAGTGGGAGTACTAATCTGTTACTAATCCTACTATGGAATAAAACATTTGATTGCAGTAATAACAATATCTTCAAAGATGATGAAACTTAGAGATAGTGATCTCAAAGTCTTATCTCAAAAGTTTAAGATCTTGTAGATAGTGATCTATAAGGGTCTTAACTTTAGATACCTTAGGAGATAGAGATCTCCGGGAATGAATGTATTCTAATAAGGATTATGGGAATACTGGTTATAATAATTATCGAGCTGAATTGTCAATGACACTATAACAAAATTGAGTATTGGTTGCATAAGATGCAACATTCGCATTGGATGCAAGCATTGTTACTGGGGATATGCAAGTGCCGTAAAAGGACTTGGCGTAGTCTTTTGGGAACAGAGTGACTGATCATCTTACCTAGCTATTTTCAAAATAGCCTATGATTGTTACTTGAGTGTGGGTTTAATTGATTAGCCCATTAATGGCTTTTTGGGCTAGTGGGAGATTGTTGGGCGAGCCATTATGCAATAAATGTCATTGCAAATATCATTCCCTGATCTGAAATGAAGAATAATTAATTTGCATAATAGGTCCCTTAGTACAATTAGGGTTATGTACCATGGCCATCTTGATGATCATACAGCTATTGATTCAGTTATTGAATCATAGAGGCCGGTACTTGGGTGAATATCTAAAGAGTTAGATTGATGACTCATCAAGCACCATCAAATGATTGTTAAGAGATGATCTCCAGCCTGAGAAGGAGATGGCAATCCGTTCTCTAAAGGCTGATATCTGACTAACCTCTTGATGCAGGTCCTCTTCATAGGAATAGAGATTCGGAGGTGTCAGACTAGTTAGGTCAAAAAGTTGACTTAACGAGATCGAGATAACCAAAGTCCTATATCGTATGCTGTCATGATAAGGCACGCATCCTCTGACCGGAGACAGATGTATTACTATATGTCTGAGTATGTACATTTGGCAGACCAATAGGTTGATGATCTAATCAAGGTCTATACACCGGTGCGCTGGTGTGCATATAAGGGCATATGACTAATACGATCTCTCAAAGGGATCATACAGGTTCACTACTGAACCGGAAGACATGAGCTCACTCATGAGATATTGGGAAGAATCAAATTTCGTACGCACGGTCGTCTCGCTTTGGAAGCTTGACTGAATTTGTTGGTTTGATATATACTTTTGAAGAGTATATGATCAAGACGTAGGTATGATATATGCTTTCGGAAAGTATATGATCGATACCGGCTCCCAATGATCGAATGAGAAACTTACTGATAAAACCATGAAGTAGACAGTATAAAGTTGATCCAATATTTCGGGTTTAATCTGAGTCTTCCAGTATGCAGGATGTACATGTAATGGGAATACCTGAGGGTGATGTGATCATAAACGATTGTATAACCTTGACGCTTCCATTCCTAGGGAGTGATGAAACGGGTCTGGATTTTAGTGACTCCTCTCAGTAGAGAAGTAACTTAATCTTAGTCCAAATATTGGACATTGATCTGAATGTGATTCAGATCCAATGAGAAGATTAGATTTACGGTCTCGATTTAATCAAGCATCTATGGGAGGCCCGAGATCTGGATTTGAGATGTAATCTCAATATCCAAGTCACTATACGTGGAACACTACAATCGCCCTGTCCTTATCTCCAAGTATTTGCGGAGAAAGCGTATTATCCTTGAAAGAGTTCATGGATAATTCTGTTGTTGATATATGTAACCAAGCATTGAGAAAATGGATAATTAAATGTGATTTAATTATCATGATTAATATGAATTTGATTCATATTATAAAGAGAGTTATCTAAGATAATTGAATATGATTTTAATTATCAAAGATGTGAATAATGTGAATGTGATTCATATTATTTGAACACATGAGAGAAAGAGATCCAAGATGATTTAATTATCATGGATAATAATAAAAGTGGATAGCAATATCCAATTATTCATAATATATTATAAATGTGATTTATAATGTATTAGAGAGAGCTAATTATAATTTATATTTGTTTATTAATTATTATGTGTATTGGATACACATTGTGTAAATAATTGACAATGTAAATTATATGTTGTTTTGGGTTGTGAATATGATTCACAATTTTCCAATGTCAAGATTGCAATATTCCCAAAATTAATTGAGAATTATTTTTGGTGAATAAAATCCCAACAAATTGTTGTTGGAAATAAATAAGAGAGAAAATCAAGGAGGCATGCAATCTCATGGAAATCCATGAGATTGCCTCCTATAGGAAAGAGGAGGGCGGCACCCAATTCCTATATGGAATGGGTGGCCGTCCCCCCTTAATATACAGGGAGATGTAATCTCCCTGTATATTCTCTGCTTATTTATTGATGTGATTTTTGGATTGATTTATATTTGATTTTGTCAAATATATTTTAATCTAAATTTGTTGGTTTCACCAATAACAATCTTGACCATTAGATTGACATAAATCAATCTCATCCATTGATTTAATATGTCCCATGGATTGATATCCATGGATCCCATAACCCTGTAAAAGGAGAGGCACCCCATTGCTCTTATTTACACACAATGCTATTGTAGCATCTCTCTCTCTCTCTCTCTCTTTCTCTCTACACGCCATCTCTCTTCCTCTCATGGCCGTCCACCATGGATGACCTAGAGAGAAGTCTCCATCGCCGCAGCGTCGTCGTTATGCTACCCGATCGTCTGCTCGTGGATCTCCATCTACTTCGGTTCTCCTCGCTCGTGAAGAAGACGTCGGATCTCGTGTGTCGAGATCAGTAGATCCGCCGCTTGGATCATCAACATGGATTGCGAGAAGCACGCGGTTCATCCCCGCGCTCGCAAGCGTCTCCTCCGTCGGATTGGACTTGAGACAGGAGGTCTCTTCGTTTAGAGACTCGATCGCAACCATGCTTCAAGAGATAATCCTATTACTTGTTTGTGGTTTAGACAAAACGATCCGAGAAGTGTTCTGGGATCATGTGGTTTCGTCGTATGAAAATTTTTTAAATTCCGCTGCATCGAGCAACTAGTGCGACTAGTCGCTCCTCGTCGTATTCGATACGACGCTCACGCTTCCGTGATGCGCTTGAGGATTATACCATATCCTTCACGTTCTTCCTAGTTCTTCAAAGGGACTTCTCCGTCGTTCGATCAATAAGGAGTTCCCTAGGTGTGCAGATGTCATCCGATCCAAGAAGACTAACACTGTTGGATCCCATTTAGAGATCTAATCAAAGCCTTCGACAGTTGGAAGGTGGAGTTGTCTCCATCGTCAGTGAGCACACGATTATAGGGTATATTGCATATTTCCTAGACACATTTTTGTATTTAATATATGGTACTCAATCTTTCATCTAGAGTTTAAAAGTTCTTGTAATATTTTCACTAAACTCCCAGCACTTAACTCTATTTGTACTCGAGTCCTCTGCAAGCTCAGCCAACAAACCATGGAGAATTTGCAATGAAACCTCTACAAGTTTACGTTATTATGGTTTTGTCACATTTTTGAAATATCACGTGTATTATTTTGTGGCAAGATTGCAAGATGACCCTTGTAAGTTTTGAATATATCCAACATGTCCCTACCAGGCTGCTTATAATTTATTGCATGGAAATTTTGCATGCTTGCCTTAGTAGTTTATCTTTAAGGTTCAATATTGGGCCAGAAATTTTATTTTCATTACAGAAACACGCCTGCCAGTTTTAATTCTCTATTTTTAGACTTTATTTTGTGAAAAATAACTCCAAGTGCCTAAAAAACATAAGAAAAAATATTTATATATACAACCACTTATTGATTATATTTTTTTTTCATGGAGTGATTTAAATCAGTTTTCTATTTTTGAAAAATAAAAAACAGTATTATTTTCATTATCTACCTTCAAAAAATATAAAGAAATAGAAAATTATTTTGAAATTCTAAAAAAATTGTTTATTTGTGTTTTATTCAATTTTATCTGCTGACCAAAAACCAGACAAAAATATAATAGGAAAACCTTAAAAATATCAAAATACCTAAAACATTACAAAAATTCTCAAAAAATATATAAAATACCAAAAATAGTTTTCTCTGTTCCGAATTTTGTACTTTTGGGTATATTTTGACTTAAAAATTGTTTTGGAATTTTTGTGACGATTTGATATTTTTAAAATTAAGAATACTCCTATTTGTTAGTTTTTTCACTGTTTTGACCTTTTATTCCAATTAAAAATCCTTAAAAAATGTTCTCCAAAAATCACAAAAATAGTATAAAAGTATTTAAAACACAAAACACTTCAAATTATGATTATTTAGTATATATTCTGTCTATATATTTCCTCTATCTACTTACATATCTATATTATCTTTTATAAAAAGAAAAATAAATAAAACATTTTCTAAAAATATTCCAAGAAAATACAAAAATATAAAATCAAAGACAAAATATAAACATATGAAACAAAAATCGAACTCTTACAGCTTCATTGTGTGCGTTGGAGAACCCAGGATTTGATTTATGTTTGTATTGGTGTGCGTGAACCAATTTTGAAGATCAAAAGTCACACAATTGATAAAATTTCTTTTGAATATCCCGTGCAATCATCTCTTTCCTTTCTTGATTTAAACCTCATCATGGAACTTTTGTCCAAAAACTCTCCAGATCCAGATCATGAGAATCAATTCGTCTCAAACAAACCCAAGCCGTCATTCATTCCAGCTCTTTCAAAAATGGCGGAACATTTATCCAAGAATCCATCAAAGCTATACTATGAAAATGAATTCGTATCGGTTAGACCTAAAACACCTCCTCCAACTCGCACAAGAGACTCTCAACCACCAATAGATCCAAGACCCTCTACAAATCCGATCTGCTTCATGAATGACAACCCTTTATATTCGGACCAGACAAACCAACAACCGACTGAGCTCTCCACTTCTTCATATATCAATCCGATCATACAATTCATCCCTCATATTCGGTAAATGTCAATCCATCATTCATAGGAGATTATAACTACATGATCCATCATCTTGGATTGACCACGACAACACTCTCTTCCGACATGATACTCATACATAGGACTGGACTGACCACATAGAAACACATAAACACTGTATGCTGACTCCACAATATCAATGTCTGGCCAATCATGATCAAAGGATTGAACTCTACTCATACCAACTCCACATGCCTGGACCATATAAGCAACCTCCTTCCATAATTTTTAAGGAGAAATTTCCAGAAAATAATGATCATATGTCGGATATTCTGAGGGACTCTTCTCTTAACACATACAGGAAAATGGAAGAGGAAATTATTGAATTTCAAAAAGACACCCCATCTGCTCTCATGATGGGTCATGAAAAGATTTTGGAGGATGATATATTGAGGATAAATAAGAAATTCGATTGAAGGGAGGATAGATTCAAAAGATTGCCGATCGATTAATTTTAATCTCTGGTGGCTCAGACATAAACATGAATGAGGAAAAGATTGGATGTAATGTTGAAAATTTTGAGGATATTCAGGAACCTAGGGACAATTCTGACAACAACACTTCTGCAAATTATTCCCCTAGAAATGACTATGCCTCTGACTCTTACTCTGAACATCAGAACCCCTGCTCATCTGAGGAACACGCCACATCACCACACCACACAGAAAATAACAAAAAAATGGGAATATTAAAAAACCACAAAAAATTGAAAAATCTCGAAAAATACATAAAAATTGAATCTGAAGAATATCTGAAGAATTTGGATCCCGCTTTTTGGGAAGCATTGGAGAAAAGATAGATTTTTGAACTTCCATTTATAAAGGCCATTGAACACTTCCCCCGCCTTGAAGGATTTGTAATGGACAATTAATGATGAAAAAGTTGGGCAGGATTCGAACAAAGATTGAAAGACATATCTTGTCAACGACCTCCTCCTTGGTGTTGAGGAGAAAAACCAAGAGCCTCATAGTGAAGCAGTTGCCCATATTTGATTGCATGATCAAAGAAATAATTTTCACCCATGCTCAGATTGATGACGATTCACCGATCAATATCCTCCCGACCTCTGTATTTTACGAACTCAAACTCGGACTGATCTGGAATACGAGAGATTGTTCAATTGGCTGACCGATCGATAAAGCGGTTGAGAGGAATCATTTCTATCATCATGATATTCCAAGGTGCTCCGGTCAAAGTGGATTTCACGATCATTGATATTGAGCATCAAGGAGAATTCACCTAGTCTGCAATTATTCTGGGAAAGCCATTCTTAGCATTGGCTAAGGCAATTATTGATTGTGAGACATGGGAAATCAATTCAACAGCATTGAAAGCACTTCAATTTGACCCAGTCTTTAAGGAACCATGATTTTCTGAGGCAAACCACGAAGTCCCCAACAACCGTAACCATGAAGCGGTAGAAGAGCCCTACCTCGCTGCTACACCTGAGATAGCGGTTGTGGATGAGATTATTGGTTTAGAGAATATCCCCTCTTCTCCATTCCCGGTCGCTCTTACCATGGAGAATCAAGTATATGAATCATATGATCCAAACTTATGCATGGGCACACCCTGGGTCAACCTATACTGACTACATGGATAACATCAACTCCATACAAGAATACGCCAACATCAACTTAATTGAGAACGAACATGCAGAGACTCTTCCCGGTATTTGAATTCCAGCGGATCTCAAAATAGACTAATGTTTCGTATACGATCCTGAGACACATGCATGGTCGCACCCTGGAGCAACCTTCTCTGAATACCTTGACCAAATCATCCCAAATTATGAGTGCACCAGCATTAAGAAGACTAAGAACAATCACGCAGGCCGAACACTGACCAAGGAGAAGAATTCCAATGACTATTCATCTGGATACTCATGTGGACTGACATCTTCACGAAACAAGAAAAGGAAAGTCACCTTTGACCTTCCAGAAGAAGAATCATCTGATGATCCCTCCTCAGGTCCGGAAAAAACAATCTACATGAGTGAAGTCTATTTGGCAGCTCTAAAGCCATATCTTCGCAAGGATCCAAAATTCAATTCTCGTTGGGCAACTCACGTTCCTAACTACTATTCATCCAAAGCTGATGCTCCTACCCTAGTCAAGTACACTGGAATTATTTCTTATGAGCCGACTAAGACCGGTGCTTCCGAGTATTCATCCGAGGATAAACCGCTTGATCTGATAAAACAACTGAAGAAACAAAAAGAGCAGAATATTTGGAGTATGTCCACTTTCAAATACTATTCATCTGAGGATAATTCTGATGACTCTAACACTTCATCCACTGTCCATCATGATTTTTCTGAAGATGACACTGATAATAGTTGGGAATCATATGCTTCATTTCCGTCTCATCATTATGATCTCCCACCGTAGGCTTACAAGAAGATCAGCTGAAATCCACCTTAATCATCGGCTACCCACCCTCCCTCTCTACCACAACGGTCTCCTTGTACAACTTCTTCCTTTACTTAGGCCAAGGCCTAAGTATAAGGGTAGACCTATGTCATCTATACATACCATTTCCCTCATCACACTCCTTCTCACGATCCCTCCATTTCTACCCTTATTCTATACTTAAGCTGACTAGAGCCTAAGTATGGGGGGGGGAACCGATGCCCATCTGTATATACTCTCTTCATCCACATATCGCGACCACCTAATTTTTGCGCTCTTCTTCTATACTTAGACTGTTCACAGCCTAAGTATAGGCGGGCGTTCCGATCCATCTTTTTCTTTTTTCTTTTCACTCTCTTACGCTTAGCCCGAGCTATGTCTTCTTTACGCTTATTGTGCTCTGAGGACACAACACTCGCTAAGTATAGGGGCGTCTGTATATATACTATGTATATATTTTACCCATATATCGTACTTTCACGTAAGTCTATATGTATTTATGAGGTGGATAATTAATTTGAAAAAAAATAAAAAAACAAAAACAAATAAAAATAAAAAGAAAAAAAAGAGTTTTGCTACTAACCCTGACTGTGTCCAACCAAAAACATGGTTTCTTATTCATTTTTGCATAAAAACCATAAATCCCTTGCATAAAAAATCACAAAAAAATGTATCTGCATTTCACACACCTGCACTTCATCCAACATTCATGCATTTTGCATTTGTGAAAAGTCTTTGGGTTCTGAGCAGAAACCAAGAGTGATCTGTGCTTGACCTTAATCCACCTAATTTTCATAGGAACTTCACCGAGAAATAGAATTTTAGAAGCTTCAGGTCTTTGACTTAATTCTTTGAGTTCCACATGACAATGTGCATCGTTTGACTTTTAGTGTCTAACCCGGTCTCTTCATTATGGATACAACTCTGGAATAGGGAATTAATTTATGCTCTCGCACTATGCACTTTCCTCAACTCAGACGGGATGTTGGAAGACTGTTTGAGTTTCTTTTCTGGTAACGTGGAAATCTAAAGACCAAAGTACGGGTTGAAACAAAGCTTCAGAAAAGGGATGGAGGGCTGGGTAAAATTTTTTCTAAGACCCCAAAAAATGTACGGAAATAAAAAGATTCTATATCTGTAGTGACACAATAAGATCCAAGCAGAACCACTAAAAATCCAAATACAAAGAAGCATTCTACCAAATAAATATATAACCAAAAAGATCCAAGCTTCAAGAAAACCTGCAGATCTTGGTGGAGACTCGGCTACACTGGCTACCCTCCAGTTCTTTTCTCCTTCTTCTAACTTATCCCCCAATTTGATTGTGAACACAATGCGACTGACCTTAGAAGTAAATACCTGACTCCCCGAGGATGAGTTACTAGAGAGGAGGTTTGCATGGTAGTCCAACATTCTGGATGGGAAGAGCTAAAACCTTTCACACACATGGGTCTATTATTCAATGTTCATAGGGTATGCTTTGGGAAGAGGATTGATCTAAGATGACTTCTTAGTCGAAACTGTGACAATGATGTGTAGAACTTGAAGGCTATTGATTTTAAAATTCTAAGTCTC
The DNA here is from genome assembly GCA_037367405.1 of Ottelia alismoides. Lineage (NCBI taxonomy): Eukaryota > Viridiplantae > Streptophyta > Magnoliopsida > Alismatales > Hydrocharitaceae > Ottelia > Ottelia alismoides. The sequence goes on along the minus strand of JAZKJV010004813.1, from coordinate 303,447 downwards.
ACAGAAGTTCCGCCACACTAATAATCCAAAGGTTGAGTATAGTGTCATTTTCACCTTCATCTCATGGTCTTGGTATGGAACCCAATCTCATTTCACATCATGGCATTTCTTATTAATGCTCAGGGATGAGCATGGTTTAAGTATAGGGGGATGATGAAACTCATATTCATCACTATAAATCTCATTACTTAAGATCAAATCCCTCAAAATCTTTATCATTTCTCTTTTTATTCAACATAATTAGCATTCATGCATGTTTTAATAAGAATTGCATTTTAGCACACATTCCTGCACAAAATAAGAAGCCAAAAATCCCAGCCAAAATGGACCTGTAAATAACCTAACTTCCATGATTTTTAATTATTTCATGCTAACTCCGAATGATCCAAAACCAACCACTATGTACATATCACTAACAAGAATAAATGAAAAATACAAAAAATCACTAACCCAAATAAGTGGACTAAAAATCCAAACACTAATTCTAGGATTTTCGGATTAAAATCCTCATATCTCCCCCATCCAGTGTCCAATTTGATCCTACTCAGTTTGGAACTAATGTACGAATACTACCTTCAAAACAAGACCACGTTCAAGTGAATCAGAGCTCGTATGTGAAAGTTGGGTTTTGGACCTCTTTTGTACATTTTGTATTTTAGCTTTTTTTGACCTATTATTTTATGTACATAATTAACGTATTTTATTTCTTTTTCATTTGTCTTCTTTGATTAAAATGCGCAAAAAAATCCAATTCCAAACTGAGCTAGAAATCAAAGAAACAATTGGAGTCCGAGTCTTCACTAATTGCCTGTATAAAGTTGGTCGTTTTCGTGTTTTATTTTATTTTTTCTTTTTCTTAATTAATAAAAATCCAAAAAAAATAGATTAAGGTGTGAATATTTATCTTTGATTTTACCATATTTTCTGGATTTTTATCTGATTTAAAAAATAACAAAAAATTATAAAACCCAAAATTCAGGGTATTCTACGTACATGGGATACCCCAAAATATCACTTTGTGCAATTGATCGGTTTTGGTTTTGATGTCTTCATACAAGTTGTAGATGTTATAGAGGATAAATTTTTGTGAAGGAATGTTTTCGATCCTAGGTCATTTACTTTTTACTTTGGATTTTTGAAAATATTTATTTTCCGAATTTTGTGGTGCTGACACATGCCAGCTCCTAGAGCTGCCACGTGTCAGCCATTTTTGATGTTTTCATTAATTCATTTTAGAAAAAAATTAAAATTAAATTAAACTCAAAGCACGTGCGGGGCACGTACCTCCCTCGCACGTGCCCAGCACGTGTCGTCCGTCTACCCCCCCTGCTCGCCAGGCGTCAACTTCTTGGCCGTTCGATCACGGCCGATCGGACGACCCGGCCTCTTCGTCTTCCTCCAGCCTTTCCCGATTCGATCGACCACCATGATTTTCACCGTTCTCCTCCGCTGTCGCTCGATGATTTCGCCGCCCATCTCGCTCCCGATCACCGGCCCCATCGAATCCCAGTACAACCCCACGCATCTCGCCATGTCCGATCCTCCGCCGCCAATCCCCGATCGCCCCATCAAATCCGAGTGATTCCCTTCCTTCCTCGGTCACCCCACAACCTATAAAAGATCCACCGCCACCCCTTGACCGATTATCTGCCGATATCCCTAGTCCTCAACGAAACGACGGCGGTGACAACATCACCATACTATCCGGTGAGATCCAAAGCCCTTCGGGCTTCGCTGCAACACGACTCCTAGTCGCCAGCGCTGCCATGCTCTGGCCTTTGCCCGTCGATCCAATAGACCACTTCTTCTCTGGTCAACTGCGATAACGTCAACAACACCGCCACAGTCTTCTTCATCATCTTCGATAACCTGCAACATCCGTAGCGACCAACGTCAACGACGATCACCTGCTTCACATCGACCATCCCCAGGCTCCTTCTCCGACAACAGGCAGCTCCGCCTTGATCACCATCAACGCTCCATAGGAAAATAGAGCTCCTCCTATCCCAAGCCACGATGCCAGGAGCCACTCCTCTTGCGGAAGCACCGTCTCAGCCTTCGCTCAACCGGCGGTCGGGTTTAGACCCGAGGCCCCTGCCCCACATGCGTGTCACGTGGTGGGGGAACGTCAGTTGACGTGGGCCTCGGAAGATTTTCTTATTCGCCTTCCAGTCCACGCCATCCAAGGGTAATGTGCTTAGCACGTGACCTCTTGTAATTTTACAGTTGCACCCCCATCGTTATCGGTAATTACATTATATTATTTATTGTAATTGCAGTTATAACCCCGTGCTCCCCCATTGTGTTTAACATCTACATTGCATCTTATTTTTTATCAGAAAATAACATTTTGTTCGTCAATTAATTTTCAACATTGTAGTAATTTCTGGACATTTTTGTGATTGATGGTTAATTCATAATTAATTGTTTCGTGTAAAATTGTATATTTTGTCCATTTTGTGCTCTGAAATTATCATTAATTAACTGTTTCTCTAAAAATTCACGGAAAAATCATAGATTGTAGAATTAATTGTGGTTAACATTGTTCCCAAAAAGAATTGCATTTGCATGTATACTTTACATTGTAAAAATTATTTTGCATATTTCAGTGTTCGATTTTTAATAGGTATTGAACCTTGTATTTTCGAGTACTAGGATTTTTCTGAGATCCATCACGTAGTGTTAGATCTCAAATAATTTTTTTACTTGAAAATAGTTAGGTTTAATATATACTATAATTAAATATCAAAAACCCCTTTGTTTGCATTTAAAAATCCATAAAAAACTCATAGTGTATAAAAAATTCCAAAAACATTGCAGTGCATTCATTTCATCATATTTTGCATCGTGGCCATGTTTCATATTTTTCGGACACCGTTTGTGTGCACTTTCCTTTTTAGTCCATAAAATAGGTGGAATTTGCATTTTGTACCCTTCATTGCATTAAAAATTGCAAAAAAAGATCGCCTCGAAAACCACGTACAAATTTTGATAGACATAATTCTAGGTTGTTCCATTGCCTCCTTGTGTTCCATCTTGGGGCTTACCCAAGTAAAATAAATATAAAACCATGCATTAATTAAAATTGAATAAATATTTGTGGTTATTTTCTTAACCAATTCCGATTGTCGCCTACAATGAAATGTCATAATATTTTTTACGTACGATCAAATACACATTTTTTAACACGCGCAATTTTTGAATCATCAGAAATGCAAACACAAGTTTTTTTTTGAATTTTTATGTAAGCGATTTTTTTGCAAAAATGAATAAGAATCCTTTTTTGTCAAATATTTTTGGTTGGACATTTTAGCAAAACTCTTTTTTTGTTTTGTTTATTTGTTTGTTTTTTAGTTAGTTACCCACCTAGTAAATACATATAGACTTACGCAAAAGTTCGAGATATGGGTAAAATATATACACAGTATATATAGAGACCCCCTAAACTTAGCGAGTGATGTGTCCTAAGAGCACAAGAAGCATAAAGAAGACATAGCTCGGGCTAAGCGTAAGAGAGTGAAAAAACAATATACGTTGGTCTGCCCCCTATACTTAGGCTGTGAATAGTCTAAGTATAGAAGAAGAGCGAATATTAGGTGGTCGGGATATGTGAATGAGGAGAGTATATACAGATGAGCATCGGTTCCCCCTATACTTTGGCTTTGGTCAACCTAAGTAAGGAAGAAGGGTGGAAATGAGGCAATCGTGAGATGGGGAGAATGGTATGTACAGATGGCATCGGTCCCCCATATACTTAGGCCTTGGCCTAAGTAAAGGAAGAAGATGTATAAGGAGACCGATGTGGTCGGGATGGAGGGTGGGTAGCTGATGATTAAGGTGGTTTTGGGCTGATGTTTTTGTGAGCATGTGGTGGGAGATCGTAACGATGAGAAGGAGATGAAGCATATGTTTCCCAACTATTATAAGTGTTATCCTTGAAGAAATCATGCTGGATAATAGTTGATACGTATGAGTCAGATGAAAGGTTGCCATCATCAGAGTTATTCTTAGAGGAATAGTATTTGAAAGTGGATACACTCCAGATATTCTTGTCTTTTTGTTTCTTCAGTTGTTTTCTCAGAATTCGTTCCTTCTTGGGATCATGTGATTTATCCTCGGATGAATACTCTGAAGCACCAGTCTCAGTCAACTCATAAGAGATAATTCTAGTGTATTTGATGAGAGAAGGAGCATCAGATTTTGATGAATAATAGTGAGTAACGGGAGTAGTCCAACAGGAATTGAAGTTTGGATCCTTGCGAGGAAATGGTCTTACAGCTGCCGAGCAGACCTCACTCATGTAGATTACCTTTTCCGGATCTGATGAAGGATCATCAGCTGATTCCTCTTCCGAAAGGTCAAAGGTGACTTTTTTTTTCGATGAAGGAGTAGTCTTTTTATTTCGTAAAGGTGTCAGTCCACTTAAGTCTCCAGATGAATAATCGTTGGAATTCTCCTCCTTGGTCAGTGTTCGTCCTATGTGTTTGTTCTTAGTCTTCTTAATGCTGGTACATTCTTGATTTGGGAAGTTTTAGTCACAGTATTCATAGTAGGTTTCTCATGGGTGCAACCATGCATATGTCCCGGGAACATATAAGAAACATTCTTCTATTTTGAGATCTGCAAGAATTGAAATACTGGGGAGAGTCTCTGCATGTTTGTTCTCAATTGATTTAATGTTGGAGAATTCTTGTGTCGAGCTGATGTGATCAAGGTAGTCAGAATAGGTTGACCCAGGGTGCGACCATGCATAAGTCTCTAGATCATATGATTCATATCTTTGATTTTCCATTGTGAGAGCATTTGGGAATGGAGCAGGAGGGAGAGTCTCAATAGTATCATCAACAACCACTATCTCAGATGTAGCAACGGGGTATGGCTCTTCTACCGTTTGATTGTTACGGTTGTCGAGCACTTCGTGGTTGCCTCAGAAAATCGTGGTTCCTCACGGACTGGGTGAGATCGAAGTGCTTCCAATGGTGTAAAATTGATTTCCCGAGTCTCGCACTTAATAATTGCTTTAGCCAATTAAAAGAATGGTTTTCCGAGAATAATTAGAGACTGGGTGAATTCTCCTTGATGCTCAATATCAATGATCACCAAGTCTACTTTGAGTGGAGCACCTTGTAATGTAATGATGACCGAAATGGTTCCTCTCGGTCACTTTATTGATCGATCAACCAATTGAACTATCACTCATATCTTCCTGATAGCTCCGAGTTTGAGTTCTTGAAATACCGAGGTTGGGAGGATATTAATTGGTGAATCGTCATCAATTCGAGCATGGGTGAAAATTATGTCCTTAATTTCACAGTCAAATCTGGCCATCCGCTTCACTATGTGGCTCTTGGTTTCTCTCTTCAACACCAAGGAGGAAGCCATTGACAAGATATGTCTTTCAATCTTTGTTCTTGTTCTGCCCCATGTTCAATGTATTGTATAAAAGGGAAGTTCAAAGATCAATATTTTCTCTAGTGCTTCCCGTAAAGCAGGATCCAAGTTCTTCAGATCTTCTTCAGTCTCAATTTTTATGACTTTGTCTGGATTTTTGATTTTTTGGGCAATTTTTAATATTTCATGTTTTTGGTATTTTCTGTGTGGTGTGGTGATGTGGTGTTTTCCGTAGATGAACAAGGGCTTTGATGTTCCGAGTAAGAGTGAGAGGCATAGTAATCCTTAGGGGAGTAATATGCAGGATTGTTGCTATCAGAGTCGTCCCTACAGTGAAAATATTCTATATGTTTTTAAATATCCGCAAAATTTTCAACTTGAGATCCAATCTTTTCCTCATTCATTTTTATATCCGAGCTCCCATATAGTAAACTGAGCTGGTCAGTAAAATTTCTGATTTTTTCCTCGATTAATTCAAACTTCTTATTTATCCATGAAATATCATCCTCAAAAATATGTTCATGATGAATCATGGGAGTAGTCGGTGTGTGTTCTTGTTTTTGAATTTTTGATCTTGTCATTTTCTCTTCCAATTTCCTATATGAGTTGGGATGAGATTCTCTTTGGTTATCCAATATATCATTGTTATTTTCTGAAATTTTCTCCTCGAAAATTATGGAAGGAGGCTGCTCAATGGAAGGATTTTGCGGGAATATGTAGGTCTCATACTCAGCATATCGTGACTCAGGTATGCAATGCTGGTTTGAGTAGAGTCTACTTCCATGGTCATGATTGATTGTATCCTCAAATAATGGAGTCATACGTGGTGCATATGTGTTGATATCATCTATATGGTCCTCTGTACGTAAAGGCTGATCAAAGGAGTGGTGTTTGGGTTGGTCAATAGGGATTTGTTCGTCATGATCAATCCAACGCTGATGATCATTAAGTGCAGGCCTCTCCATTTGGTATGATCGGGTTTGTCCTCTCGTCCAACCATGACTCTTAAAAGTGATTTGATCTTGAAATGGTTCATTTGCAAGAAATCGAGAATAAGACGGTTCAGTCCAAGATGGTAAGTGGTCTTGTGTTGTCGGATGATTCAAGTAGAATGGCTTGGAAGTCAATGAATTCACCCCAGAGTCAGAATCTCTCTCAAATGTTGGAGGATTACTGAAAGAAGAGTATTTGGGCCTAACCAAGACAAATTCATTTTCATAATATAGATCAGATGGGTGTGCGGACCATTGACTAGTGTTTGTCAAAGGAGGTTGATTATGGTGAATCGTCATGGTTGATCTCGGTGCAAGTGCACGGGATGGTCAAAAGAAATTTTTATCAAGAAGGTTGAGGGCACAAATGTGCGGCTTTTTGATTTTCAAAATTAGGTCACGCATACCAATGCAAACACAAATCAAACCCCAAGTTCACCAACTCACACAATGAAGCCGCAAGAGTTCGGCTATTATCTTTTCAATTTTAATTGGTGATAAGACAATCTTGGAAAATAATTAGCGAGTTATTTGGTGCCGAATATTTTCTTAAAGACTGTCCCTAATTCCAATGACTAGTTGCATCTACTTTTAGCCAGTATAAGTGTAAATACAGACCATAAAATAGCTACCCATGTTACTTAAGGACAGAGCTTACGCAGTGTCCTTTAAACCACCCACTCTGCAAAGGAAATCTGGACCGTTTACTGGCTACCCATATTCCTCACTGAGAAGTAGCTAATCATTTTTAAAATTAGTAGTCTGAATGAAAATGTCGGAGCTAGGCTCTAACCTTAAGTGTCGTCTCTCGCTCACTCAGAAAAATAAATGCACCCAAGGTCGGGGTTGCTCTCCAGCAAAAATTCTTGATTTTATGGGGTATTTCTAGTAGGCTATATTTAGGAGTCGCAGCTTTAATTAGGCGATCACTGAAATTTAAGGTGAGCTCAAAAGCACATCTACCGTCCAATCCCAATTTCCTTTAAAATTATGTGACAAAATATGAGGAAGGAATTCGGGAAAAGCTGATGCACACGAAAAAAATGATGATGTATGCTCAGTTAGAAGACTTACATTGATTCCTCGTAATCTTCATGTGGGATGCAATACAAGAATTGAAAGTTTAGTGTATATGAATGCAAGTCGATGAAAAATCGCACATAGCAGAAAGTTCTATTAACGGGGAAGAATTGAATTGAATTTGGCTAAATGAATGATCTAATGTGCATCTCAATCAAAGTTAATTGTGGGCCTAGGTCCTACAAGCACAATCAAAATTTTAAATTCTCTAAGAGCCGTATGTGAGGGCCTATCCTAAGTGCCAGTCAAGTCAGGCCTCACCCTCACCGGAGAGTGAAAGAGGTTACGACACACCATATAAAAAATTTGAGGTCTTGTTACACACGCGAGAGTCCAAATGGACACCGCTATAAATGAGCAATTAGTTACAGAAATTAAAATTGCTGCTCTCTCACGAGTCGACTCGATCTTAATTTATGTACGACTTTTCAGAAGTTGGTGAAGATGCATCAGTTTCTTGAAAAATCGCTCCATGTACGTCGGGTACCTCGTAAGAAAAATAAAAGAGAGTGTGTAAGAAAATGACTCAAAAAATAATAAAATAAACAAGAAAATAAATGCTGAAAATAAATGTAGGAAATAATGGAATTTACAGTGGAAAAGTCGGGGGTCAGTCTTCCTAAATGCGAAAAAACAAATAAAAAATTTTAGACAAAAAAACTAAGCCATTTGCCTCCCCGGCAACAACGCCATCTAACGGTTTCAAGATAGCCGATGTTAAAATGGCATGTATTGTCTTGCATTAATAATAATATGTCATTTCGTTGTAGGCGAGCAATCGGAATCGGTCAAGAAATAACCACATGAAATTGTTGTCAATTATAATCAGTGCGGTTTTATGTTTATTTTATTGGGCAAGCCCCAAGGTCGAACTCAAGGAGGCTAAGGAACAACCTAGAATTCTGTCTCTAAAAATTTGTACACGGTTTTCGAGGTGGTCTTTTTTTGTATTTTTATGCAATTAAAGATGCAATTTTAGCCAATTTTAGACACTAAAATGTAAATCTCGATCAAACAATTCCCGAAAAATATCAAATATGGCAAAGAAGATAATTATGATGAATAAAATGCACTGTATTTTTTTTGAAATTTTTGGATGCAAGATGTATTTTTTATGAATTTTTAAATTCAAGCAAAGTGAATTTCAATATTTAATTATAATAAACATTAAACCTAATTATATTCAAGGGATAAAATTTTCCAAGACCTATCACTAGGTAATCGATCCCAGAAAAATCCTAAAGTTAGAAAATATGAGATTTAATAACTATTAAAAATAAAATATTAAAATATGGCAAATGATTTTTACAAGGCAATCTATGCATGCAAATGCAATTCTTTTTGGATACAATGTTAGACCCTATTAATTCTACAATCTATGATTTGTCGGCAATTTTGAGAGCAATGGTTAATCAGTTATAAATTTCAAAACACAAGATGGGAAAAATATGCAATTTTCCACAAAATAATTAATTAATAATTAACCACAAATAACAAAAATATCAGACATTTGCCCTAATGTAGAGAATTAAGTGAGGAACAAAATCTTATTTTTGGTGATAGAAATAATGTAATGTAGTTGTCCAAATTAGAGGGGAAACACAAGGGTGTTTTTGCAATATTTAAGTGATTATAAATAAAACAAAAGGTAGAATAGGTTAATTTGCAATCACTAATAGTTTAGGGGAGCCTGTTGCAAAATTACTAGAGGGTCACGTGTGAGGCACATGACCTCTGGCTGGGGATTGAAGTGCAAATAGAGCAGACTCTTGGGGGCTTCTTGCAATTTTCCCAAGGTCACGCGCGAAGCACGTGGTCTAAACATTGGCTGACATCCTCCCCCGGCGCACGTGCCTCGCACGTGCGTGGGGATTCTTGGGACCTATGCCCGATGGTGGCTTAGGCTTAGCAGACCGGTGAGGCTTAGACGATGGTCGCTGATAGCTTGGAGGTCGTTGGCAGAGATGTTGGAAGCACGACGGTCGAGCGACGAACGTCTAATGGCTGGTGTATGTCGAAGCGTGATCGATGGAGGGTGGTGGAGATGCTGGAAGCACGATAGTGGAGCGTGAAGATTGGCGTAGCTCCATCGACGGTTGTTGAAGAGAGAGGTTTACAATGAAGCCTTAGGGGATTGAAGCGGTTGACGGAGGTCGAAGAATGCTCGATGGAGGATGGCGGAGCCGCGGTTGCAGACGCAGGTAGATGGCATAATATATGGTTGTCGGAGGTGGTTGGCTCGACAGATACTAGAGCTATGCAGTATGCCTAGGCGGCTTTGCGACCGCCTTGGGAGAGACCGGACCTCGCCGAAGACAACTGCAGGCTATCAATACCGCGATCTCCTTGTAACAGCGGATGTTTGGATCGAGGGCGGCGGAGGGTTTTAAATAACATCGACATCATGGCTGGATGTTGAAGGGAGTTCGACGAGCCGATGATTTTATTTGGTCACGACGACATCGAGGAAGATCTGGTGACGAGGAGGCGAAGGGATTTGACGTGGATTCAGGGGGGGATCAGAGATGGAGGAAATCACGGCGGAGATGGCGAGGGTGAGATACGCGGGTGGCGGAGGTGCTGAAGGGGAAAAGCAGCTGGAGGAAGAAGGCGATCTAGAGGCTATCCGATCAGCCGAGATCGGACGGTCCTTGTCGGGACACGTGGCGACGAAAGAGAAGGATGGCGAATCACGTGCGCATGAGGCACGTGCGTTGCATGTGCGTCCTTTATTATTATATTATAATTTTTTTATAAAAATGAATAAATAAATGCCTCAAAAGTGGGTGACATGTGGCGGCTCCAAGAGCGGCCACGTGTCAGCCCCACAACAATCAGAAAATAAATATAAGAAAATATCTAGAATAAATAGCAAATGACCTCAGATTGATAAAATTTCTTCACGAAAGTTGTTCATCTCGATGAGACCTACAATATGAAGACACTGTAGCAAAAATCGATCATTTGCATAAAGTGATATTTTTGGAGTATCCCATGTACATAGAATACCTTGATTTTTGGGTGTTATAATTTTTTTATCATTTTTCAACTAGATAAACATCCAGAAAAAATATGGTAAAATTAAAGATAAATACTTACAAACTTATCTAATTTTTTGGATTTTTATTAATAAAATAAGAAGAAATAAAATAAAATATGAAAAAGACCAATTTTGTTTAGACAATTAGTGAAGATTCAGACTCAAATTGTTTCTTTGATTTCAAGATCAGTTTGGATTTGGACTTTTGTGCATTTTAATAAAACTTTCATCAAATAAGACAAATGAAATATAAATAAACTAAAATAGGTTAATTATGTCCATAAAATATTAGGTCAAAAAACCGCTAAAATACAAAATGTACAAAAGAGGCCCAAAACCCCAGTTTCATATACGAGCTCCGATTCACTTGAACTTGGTCTTATTTTGAAGGTAATTGAATGTACATTAGTTCAAAAGTGAGTAGGATCAAAACAGACGCTGGATGGGAAAGATATGAGGGTTTTAGTCTAGGAATCCTAGAACAAGGGTTTGGGTTTTTGGTCAACTTATTTGGGTTAATGATTTTTTTATTTTTTATTTATTCTTGTTATTGATATGTACACAATGGAGGTGGTTTTGGTCATTCGGAGTTAGCATGAAGTAGTTAAAAATCAGAGCAGTTAGGTTATTTACATGTCCATTTTAGCTGGGATTTTTGGCTTCTTATTTTGTGCAGAAATGCATGCTAAAATGCATTTCTTATTAAAACATGCATGAGTGCTAATTATGCAGAATAAATGTAGAAACGTCAATGATTTTGATGGATCTGAGCTTAATTAAAGAGATTTAGAGTGATGAATCTGAGATTCATCATCCCCTATACATAAACCATGTTTGTCCCTGAGCATCGAAAGAAATGCCATGAGGTGAAACGAGATTGGGTTCCATACCAAGACCATGAGCTGAAGGAGAAAATGAAACTAGACTTGACCTTTGGATTATTAGTTTGGCAGAACTTCTGTGAGACATAGAATTTTAAAATCAACTACCTTCAAGTTCTACACATCATTGTCACGGTTTTGGCTCAGAAGTCATCTTAGATCGATCCTCTTCCCAAAGCATACCCTATGAACATTGAACAATCGGTTCATGTGTGTGAAAGGTTTTAACTCTTCCCATCCAGAATGCCGGACTACCATGCAAACCTCCTTTCCAGTAACTCGTCCTCGAGAAAGTCAGGTATTACCTTCTAAGATATGTCGTGCTGTGTTCACAATCGAATTGGGGGAGAGGTTAGAAGAAGGAGAAAAGAACTGGAGGGTGGCCAGTGTAGTCACCTCTCCTTGTGAAGCTAGCCAGTGTACCCGAGTCTCCACCAAGATCTGTAGTTTTCTTGGAGCTTGGACCGTTTTGGTTAGATATTTATTTGGTAGTGGCTTCTTTGTATTTGGATTTTTGGTGGTTCTGCTTGGATCTTATTGTGCCCCTAATGATATAGAATCTTTTGTTTCCGTACATGTTTTGGGTCTTAGAAAAATTTATGCCCAACCGTTCATCCCTTTTTCGAAGCTTTATTTCAACCCGTACTCTGGTCTTTAGATTTCCATGCTACAGAAAAGAAACTCACACAGTCTTCCAACACCTCGTCTGAGTTGAGCTTAGTGCATAGTGTTAGAGTACAAATTAATTCCTTATTCTAGAGTTGTACCCAGAATGAAGAGACCAGGTTAGACACTAAGAATCAAATGCTGCACATTGTCATGTTGAACTCGAAGAATTATGTCAAAGACCTGAAGCTTCTAAAATCCTATTTCTCAGTGATTCCTTTGAAAATTCGGTGGATTAAGGTCAAGTCCAGACCACTCTCGATTTTTGCTCATAACTTGATTCAGATGCCAAAGACTTTTCATAGATGCAAATGAAATGTTGGATGATGTGCAGGTGTGTGAAATGCAGATACAAGTTTGTTTTTGAATTTTTTTGCAAGGGATTTTATTTTGGGATTTTTGTTGCAAAAACGAATAAGAAGCCCTTTTTTTCAAATTTTTTTGGTTGGACATAGTAGAAAAACTCTTTTTTGTTTTATTTTGTTTTGTTTTTTTTTTAGTTAGTTACCCACCCCATAAATACATATAAACTTATGCGAAAGTACGATATATGGGTAAAATATATACACAGTACATATACACAGACCCCCGTATAATTAGCAAGTGTTGTCTACTCAGAGCGCAAGAAGCGTAAAGAAGACATAGCTCGGGCTAAGTGTAAGAGAGAGAAAGAACAATATACATTGGTATGCCCCCCTATACTTAGGTTGTGAACAATATAAATATAGAAGAAGAGCGAAGATTAGGTGGTCGGGATATGTGAATGTGCAGAGTATATACAGATGAGCATCGGTTCCCCCTATACTTAGGCTCTGGTCAACCTAAGTAAGGAAGAAGGGTGGAAATGAGGCGATCATGAGATGGGGAGAATGGTATGTACCGATGGCATCGACCCCCCTATACTTAGCACTTAGCCTAAGTAAAGGAAGAAGATGTACAAGGAGACCGATGTGGTCAGGAGGGAGGGTAGGTAACCAATGATTAAGGTGGTTTTCGGCTGATATTTTTGTGAGCCTGTGGTGGGAGATCGTAACGACGAGAAGGAGATGAATCATATGATTCCCAGCTATTATCCGTGTTATCCTCGGAGAAATCATGCTGGATAACAGATGATGCGTATAAGTCAGATGAAAGGTAGCCATCATCAGAGTTATCCTAAGAGGAATGGTATTTGAAAGTGGACACACTCCATATATTCTTGTCTTTTTGTTTCTTCAGTTGTTTTCTCAGAATTCGTTCTTTCTTGGGATCATGTGATTTGTCCTTGGATGAATACTCTAAAGAACTAGTCTCAGTCAGCTCATAAGAGATAATTCCAGTGTATTTCATGAGAGCAGGAGCATCAGCTTTTGATGAATAATAGTGGGGAACGGGAGTCATCCAATGAGAATTGAAGTTTGGATCCTTGCGAAGATATGGTTTTAGAACTACCGAGCACTCCTCACTCATGTAGATTGCCTTTTCCAGATCTGATGAGGGATCATCAGCTGATTCCTCTTCCGAAAGGTCGAAGGTGACTTTCTTTTTCGATGAAGGAGTAGTCTTTTTGTTTCCGTGAAGGTGTCAGTCTGCTTAAATCTCTAGATGAATAAATATTGGAATTCTTGTCCTTGGTCAGTGTTCGTCCTACATGTTTGTTCTTAGACTTCTTAATGTTGGTGCACTCTTGATTTGGGAAGTTTTGGTCAAGGTATTCATAGTAGGTTTCCCATGGGTTCGACCATGCATATGTCTCAGGATCATATAAGAAACATTCTTCTATTTTGAGATCCACAAGAATTGAAAACTGGGGTGAGTCTCTGCATGTTCTTTCTTAATTGATTTGATGTTGGAGAATTTCTGTATAGATATGATGTGATTAAGGTAGTCAGAATAGGTTGACCCATGGTGCGAACACGCAAAAGTCTTCGGATCATATGATTCATATCTTTGATTTTCCATTGTAAGTGTAGCTGGGAATCGAGCAAGAGGGAGAGTCTCAATAGTCTCATCAACAACTGCTATCTCAGATGTAACAACGGGGTAGGGCTCTTCTACTGTTTGATGGTTACGACTGTCGAGGACTTCGTGGGTTGCCTCAGAAAATCGTGGTTACTCAAGGACTGGGTGAAATCGAAGTGCTTCCAATGATGTAAAATAGATTTCCTGAGTCTCACCCTTAATAATTGCTTTAGCCAATGCTAAGAATGGTTTCTGAGAATAATTGGAGACTAGTGAATTCTCCTTGATGCTTAATATCTATGATCGTGAAGTATACTTTGAGTAGAGTACCATGGAATGTAGTGATGACTGAAATGGTTCCTCTCACCAACTTTATTGATCGATCAACCAATTGAACTATCTCTCGTATCTTCCTTATAGGTCCGAGTTTGAGTTCTTGAAATACCGAGGTCAGGGAGATATTAATTGGTGAATCGTCATAAATTCGAGCATGGGTGAAAATTATATCCTTAATTACACAGTCAAATCTGAGCAGCTGCTTTACCATACGTCTCTAGGTTTTTCTCCTCAACACCAAGGAGAAGGCCATTGACAAGATATAACTTTCAGTCTTTGTTCTTGTCCTGTCCAACTTTTTCCTCATTAATTTGTCCATTACAAATCCTTTAAGGACGGGGAAGTTTTCAATGGCCTATATAAAGGGAAGTTCAAAGATCAATCTTTTCTCCAGTGCATCCCGTAAAGCAGGATCCAAATTCTTTAGATCTTCTTCAGTATCAATTTTTATGACTTTGTCTGGATTTTGGAATTTTTGGGCATTTTTGAATATTTTATTTTTTGGTAATTTCTGTGTGGTGTGGTGATGTGGTGTTTTCCATAGATGAGCAAGGGCTTTGATGTTGCAAGTAAGAGTCAAAGGAATATTCATCCTTAGGGGAGTAATATGCAGAATTGCTGCTGTCAGAATCGTCCCTAGGGTGAAAATATCCTCTATGTTTATGAATATCCTCAAAAATTTCAACATGAGATCCAATCTTTTCCTCATTCATTTTTATATACTAGATCCCATAAAATAAATTGAGTCGGTTAGTAAAATTTCTGAATTTTCCTCCATTAATTTAAATTTCTTATTTATCCTTGAAATATCATACTCAAAAATATGTTCATGATCAATCACGGGAGCAGTCGGTCTGTGTTCTTGTTTTTAAATTTTTGATATGGTCATTTTCTCTTCCATTTTCCTGTATGAGCTGGGAGGAGATTCTTTTTTATTACCCAATTTATCATCGTTATTTTCTGAAATTTTCTCCTCAAAAAATATGGAAGGAGGCTTCTCAGTGGAAGAGTGGGAATCTGTAGGTCTCGTACTCAGCATACCGTGACTCAGGTATGCAATGCTAGTTTGAGTAAAGTCTACTCGCATGGTCATGATTGATTGTATCCTCAAATAATGGAGTCATATAGGGTGAATATGTGTCGATATCATCTATCCGATCCTCTGATTGTATAGGCTGATCAAAAGAGTGGTATTCGGGTTGGTCAACTAGGATTTGTTCGTCACGATCAATCCAATGCTGATGATCATCAAGTGCGGGCCTCTCCATTTGGTATGATCGAGTTTGGTCTCTCGGACAATCATGACTCTCAAAAGTGATTTGATCTTGAAATGGTTCATTTGCGAGAAGTCGAGAACAAGATGGTTCAATCCAAGATGGTAAGAGGTCATGTGTTGTCGGATGACTCGAGTAGAATGGCTTGGAAGTCAATGGATTCATCTGAGAGTCAGAATCTCTCTCAATTGTCGGAGAATTATTGAAAGAAGAGTATTTGGGACTAACCGAGACAGATTCATTTTCATAATATAGATCAGATGGGTGTATGGACCATTGTCATGTGTTTGTCAAAGGAGGTTGATTATGATGAATCGTCATGGTTAATCTCGGTGCAAGTGCACAGGATAGTCAAAAGAATTTTTTATCAAGGAGGTTGAGGGCACAAATGTGCTGCTTTTTGATTTTCAAAATCGGGTCACGCACACCAATGCAACACAAATGAAACCCCAAGTTCACCAACTCACACAATGAAGCCGCAAGAATTCGACTATTGTCATTTCAATTTTAATTGGTGATAAGACTATCTTGGAAAATAATTAGCGAGCTGTTAGGTGCCGAAGATTTTCTAAAAGACTGTCTCGAATTCCTATGACTAGTTGCATCTACTTTCAGCCTGTATAGGTGTAAGTACAGACTGTAAAATTTCTACCCGTATTAGTTAAGGACAGAGCCTTACATAGTGTCCTTTAAACCACCAACTTTGCTAAGGAAATTCGGAGCGTTTACAGGCTACCCGTATTGCTCAATGAGAAGTAGCAAATCGTTTTTAAAATCAGTAGTCTGAATGAACATGTTGGAGCTAGGCTCTAACCTTAAGTGTCATCTCTTGCTCACTCAGAAAAATAAATGCATCCAAGGTCGAGGTTACTCTCCCGTAAAAATTCTTGATTTTTATGGGTTATTTAAAGTCAGTTATATTTAGCAGTCCCAATTTTAATTAGTTGATCACTGAAATTTAAGGAGAGCACAAAAGCACGTCTACCGTCCATTCTTAATTTCCTTTAAAATTATGTGACAAAACAGGGTGAAGGAATTCGGGAAAAGCCGATGCACGTGAAAAAACGATGATGTATGCTCGGTTAGAAGACTTATAGTGATTTCTCACAATCTTCATGTGGGAAGCAATACAAGAATTGAAAGTTTAGTCTATATGAATGCAAGCCGATGAAAAACCACACCTTGCATAAAGTTCTATTAGCGGGGAAGAATTGAGCTGAATTTAGCTAAATTGAACGATCTAATCTGCATCTCAATTAAAGTGACATGTTGGCCTAGGTCCTACAAGTACAATAAAAAATTTAAATACTCTAACAACTGTATGTGCAGGTCTATCCTAAGTGCCACTCAAGTCAGGCCTCACCCTCACTGGAGAGTGAAACTGGCCACGACACACCGCATAAAAAGTTTGAGGTCTTCTTACAGACGCGAGAGTCCAAACGAACACTGCTATAAATGAGCAATTAGTTACATAAATTAAAATTGCATCTCTTTCACGGCTCGACATGATCTTAATATAATTGCAGCTTTTTAGAAGTTGGTGAAGATGCATCAGTTTCATGAAAAACCGCACCACGTACTCTGGATACCTTGCAAGAAAAATAAGAGAGAGTGTGTAAGAATGTGACTCAAAAATAATAAAATAAACAAGAAAATAAATGCTGAAAATAAATGCAGGAAAAATGGAATTTACAATGGAAAATTCGGGGATCAGACTACCCGAATGCG
Organism: Ottelia alismoides; assembly: GCA_037367405.1. Lineage (NCBI taxonomy): Eukaryota > Viridiplantae > Streptophyta > Magnoliopsida > Alismatales > Hydrocharitaceae > Ottelia > Ottelia alismoides. The sequence goes on along the minus strand of JAZKJV010004813.1, from coordinate 286,118 downwards.
GAAAAGCAAATAAAAATTTTAGACAAAAAAACTAAGCCGTTTGCCTCCCTGGCAACGACGCCATCTAACGGTTCCGAGATAGCCGATGTTAAAATGACATGTATTATTGTGCGTTAAAAATAATGTGTTATTTCGTTGTAGGCAGGCAATCAGAATCGGTTAAGAAATAACCACACGAAATTGTTGTCAATTTTAATCAATGCGGTTTTATGTTAATTTTACTTGGGCAAGTCCCAAGGTCGAACGCAAGGAGGCAAAGGAACAATGTAGAATTTTGTCTATCAAAGTTTATGCACGGTTTTTTAGGTGATCTTTTTTTGTATTTTTATGCAATTACAGATGCAATTTTTTCCTATTTTACGGATTAAAATGTAAATCTCGATCAAACTATGTCCGAAAAATATTAAACTTGGCAAAGATGATAATTATGAATAAATGAATGCACTATGTTTTTGGAATTTTTGGATGCAAGATGGAGTTTTTATGAAATTTTAAATACATACAAAGTGAATTTCAATATTTAATTATAATAAATATTAAACCTAATTATTTTCAAGGGATAAAATTTTCTAAGATCTTTCATTAGGTAATCGATCTTAGAAAAATTCTAAACCTAGAAACTATGAGATTTAATACCTATTAAAAATCAAATATTGAAATATGCAAAATAATTTTTACATGTCAAACTATGCATGTAAATGCAATTCTTTCTGGATACAATGTTAAGCACAATTAATTCTACAATCATTTACTTTTCGGTAATTTTGAGAACTATGGTTAATCAATTATAAATTTCAAAGCACATGATGGGTAAAATATGTAATTTTCCACAAAATAATTAATTAATAATTAACCACAAGTCACAAAAATATCAGACATCTGCCTTAATGTAGAGAATTAGGTGAGAACAAAATGTTATTTTTGGAGAAAGAAATAATGTAATGTACCCATTCAAAATACAAGGGAAATACATGGGTATTTATGAAATATTTAAATGATTGTAAATAAAACAAAAGGTAGAATGTGTTAATTTTCTATTACCAATAGTTTAGGGGAGCTTGTTGCAAAATTTCAAGAGGGTCACGTGAAGTACAAATAGAGCGGACTCCTAGGGGCTTGTTGCAATTTTCCCAAGGTCACTTGCGAAGCACGTGACCGCAGGGGATAGCTGACATCCTCCCCCGGTGCACGTGCCTCGCACATACGTGGGGAGTCCCGGGACCTGTGCCCGGTGGTGGCTTAGGTGTATCAGATCGGCGAGGCTTGGACGATGGCTACTGATAGCCTAGAGGTTGTTGGCGGAGTTGTTGAAAACACGGAGGTAGAGCGACGAACGTCTGATGGCCAGTGTAGGTCAAAGCATGCTCGATGGAGGATGTCGGAGATGCTGGAAGCAAGACGGTGGAGGGTGAAGGTCGGCGTAGCTCCATTGACCTTTGTTGAAGATAGTGAAGCCTGAGGGACGGAAGTAGTTGTTAGAGGTCGAAGCGTGCTCCATAGAGGAAGGCATAGACGCGGTTGCAGTCAGAAGTGGATGGTGTAGTAGATGGTTGTCAGAGGTGGTTGGCTCGACGGATATCGGAGCTAAGCAGTATGCCTAGGCGGCGTTGCGACGGCCTTGGTAGAGACCGGACCTCGCCGAAGATGACTACGGGCTGTCAGCACTGCGATCTCCTGGTAATGGAGGATGTTTGGATGGAGGGCGGTGGAGGGTGTTAAATAGGGTCAACAATGGGGCTACATGTGGAAGCGAGTTCGACGAGCCGATGATTTGATTTGGTCATGGCGACGTCGGGGAAGATCTGGTGACAAGGAGGCAAACTGATATGACGAGGATTCGAAGGAGGGGCAATCGGAGATGGCGGAAATCACGGCGGAGATGGCGAGGGCGAGATACGCGGATGGAAAACGTGCGAAAGGGGAAAGGCGACTGGATGAAGAAGGCGATCCAAAGGCCGTCCGATTGGCCGAGATCAGATGGTCCTTGTCATGAAATGTGGCGGCGAAAGAGAAAGCTAGTGAAGCACGTGCGTGGCAAGTACGCGGTAGGCCCGTGCTCCACAAGCGCGACATTTATTTTTTTAATATTTTTAATATTTTATTATTTTATTTTTTTATAAAAACAAATAAATAAAAGCCTCAAAAATGGGTGACACATGGCGGCTCCAGGGGCTGCCACGTGTCAGCCCCACAAAAATCAGAAAATAAATATAAGTAAAAATCTAGAATAAATAGCAAATGACATCAGATCGAAAAATATTTTCCACAAAAGTTGCCCGTCTCGATGAGATCTACAACTTTCATGCAGACAGTAAAATCAAAATCGATCATTTCCATAAAGTGATAATTTTGGGGTTTATAATTTTATAATTTTGGGGTTTATAATTTTGGGGTTTTATATTTTTTTATCATTTTTAAACTAGATAAAAATCCGTAAAAATATGGTAAAATCAAAGATAAATATTTAGACACTTATCTAATTTTTTCGATTTTTATTAATTAAAAAAAAGAAGAAATAAAATAAAATACGAAAAAGACCAATTTTGTACAGATAGTTAGTGAAGACTCGGACTCAATTTATTTTTATTGATTTCAAGCTCAGTTTGGATTTGGATTTTTGCACATTTTAATGAAACTTTCATCAAAGAAGACAATTGAAACTGACATAAACTAAAATAGGTTAATTATGGTTATAAAATATTAGGTCATAAAGCGCTAAAATTCAAAATGTATAAAAGAGGCCCAAAACCCAACTTTCACATACGATCTCCGATTCACTTGAACTTGGTCTTGTTTTGAAGTTAATTGAATGTACATTAGTTCAAAAGTGAGTAGGATCAAAAAAGATACTATATGGGGAAGATATGAGCGTTTTAGTCCGAGAATCCTAGAACTAGGGTTTGGGATTTTGGACCACTTATTTCGGTTTATAATTTTTTTATATTTTTCATTTATTCTTGTTATTGATATGTACATAATGGAGGTGATTTTGGGTCATTCGAAGTTAGCTTGAAGAACATAAAAATATGGGAAATTAGCTTATTTACAGGTCAATTTTAGTTAGGATTTTTGGCTTCTTATTTTGTTCAGAAATACGTGCTAAAATGCGATTCTTATTAAAACATCCATGAATGCTAATTATGCAGAATAAATGCATAAATGTCAATGATTTTGATGGTTTTGAGCTTAATTAATGAGGTTTAGAGTGATGAATCTGAGATTCATCAGGTGCGTTGGGCGGCAACCTTCAACGAACGATGGAGAGAGGAGGTTAGTTCTTCATATACACAAGGGATCTGTGTGATATTGGATTCCTAGTATGAAAAGAAAATGAAGAGGATCGAAGTGGAGGTAGTTGTTGGTCGAATAATAGGATGGGCACAAAGTGGACGGTTCGCCGGAGCTCAGCTCCGACAAACTACGGGCGAATGATCTATGGCAAAAACGAGCACACAAATAAAAACGAAAAGGTGAGAAACAAACCTAGTGATTTTGCTAATATAGAAATGCTAGTAGATAGAGGATAACTCTTTGGTTTAAAGACTAGAGATGAGTACCTTGATGACGAGCTCGTCGGAGGAGGTGGTGGAAGCGCCTTGGCCTTCGTGTGACTCCCTACCATGTGCTTGAGGAAAGTTCTCACCTCTTCGGTCCTAAGCATAAGAAGAAGGTGGCCAAAGCTCCGTCCAAAGGGGTTCAAAAGAGAAAGGAAGGTCAGCATAAGGTTATGTACAGGTTGATGAGGTGCTCCATAGAACGAGGCGAATCAAGCAACACAATGATCCACAACCCAAGGAAGGATCCGGGCATGTATGCTCGATGAACGAGGCACAATTGTGCAGAAAAATCGAGGTGGATTGCTGAAAGGAACGACGGGGAAAATGTTGAGAAGAGGGGCTAAAAACTAGGTCTGACAGACCTAGGGTCTCAGTTAGAGAATTGACTGAGGTCAACGGTCGGGTAAACCTAATTGGTCCACGTGGACCAATAAAAAACCACGATCAAAATTTATTTAAAATTTTGATAAAAATTAATAAACGAATTTAATATTTTTATTTTTATAAAATAGAAAATTCTTATTATTTTATAAATATTCTATCATGATTTTTATTTTTTTAGAGGTGTAAATTATAAGTTACTTTTAGGGTTAATACCTAGGTATATTCATATATGTTTTGAGTATTTTATTTTTATTTTATATTTTGATTTTATTAGTTTATTATTTTATAAAATTATAAATTATTTTAATATTTCTTGTTATATTTTTTCTACTGTAATATATATATAGTATATTTATTATATAGTTATAGATATAGGTATTTCATGTATGTATTTTATATAACTATTTTATTTTAATGATTTATTTAGTGTTTTATTCCATTTTTAATATGTACATAAATTATAAATACTATTCACAAAATTATAAAAGTATAAAAATAATAAATAATAAACAAAATTATTATTTTAATATGATAAAATATACAATACATGTCTAAAACCTAACTTTGACACCTTAACTCCAAAAGTAGGCAACCACCTTCATTAAATAGCTTATTAAAAGTTATATACAATTAAAGGTGTTTTTTTTATATTTTAGAGTTTTCATTTGAGAGATATGGGTCTGAGAAGTTGGGATATTGGAAATTTATTTAGACTGTAACTTTTTTCTATATATTATTTTTGTGTAAACTCAACTTTCATGTTTAAAGTTTCTTCATTTGAAGTATAAAAAGTGGAAAATAAGATGGGTCCAAAAAATGAATGATTAATGAATAAATAAATGGGAATTTTTATTCATTTTAAACACTTACTTGCCTCTACTTTATTCCCTATCGACCTAGTCATTAAGATTCCTAGGTCTCGGGGTTTAATGTCATAAAATATATTTGATATTTTATTACTATTGTTTTCTTTTCTTTATTCTAAATTTTGGTAATAAAACAGTTTTTTATACAATATTTACACAACAATGCATGAATGTTAATGTATGCAAATTATAGGTATTTACATACATTTACTTGTGTTTTAAGGACAAAATGATAGAATAAAGGTGATGAGTTGGAGTTTCATCACCCCCTATACTTGCCTTTGCTAGTTGCTAGCAAATCTGATGCAATAAGTGCAGAAATGAAAAACAAAGAAAGAAAGAAATTAGATTACGTTTGCTTGTCAAACTTGTCTTAACATAATCAAAGTTTGGAGTTTAAGTCCGGTATTTGGAATTTTAGTGCAGGTGAAACCTTATTGGGAATTAGATTTGAAATCCAAAAGCCTTCGAGAATCCCAAAACTGTGCTCAAGTTTTCTTAATAGCCAAACCAGAATACTACAACTCATACACAAACCCTTATGACTGTGAATCTGACTTGTACAATGTATGTGATAGTGGCTCCCCTCAACTGAAATGACAAAGAGACTCACTTCTCTAGCATGACAACCCAATGATTCTCTAACCCAACAACTCCTTTGTGGAATGGGGTATTTTTTTCTATGTTCAAGTGGCAACCAACTAAGAGAATGGGGTGAAGAGAAGAATGGACGATAGACAATGTAGCTACCTATCCTAGGATGCATGACTAGTGTAGTCAAGCCATCCAGTTGAAGGATCACATGATATGACTACTCAATCTTGCTTATTGACAATAGAAATATATACACTACGGCAATCATTTTATTTTCAATCAGGTCTGTAAACTTTTTCGGAGTTTTTGCTTTTTGCTTTTTTTGAAATACTATATACAATAACATTTACATAAGGAGTTTTTCCTCTTGAGCAAGTAGACTATTGATCTTTTGAAGAATTATTGCAACCCACACTCTCTTGTCTTTAGAGATCTACGCCACTGGAGAGGTTGGGGTGCACTTCCCTCCCTAGATGAGGATAAATGTTTCTACTTGTCTTGCGCCTCATACCAACAAATCCAATCCCCTCACCACTCCGACCGAGTTGAGCCAATTGAAAGGTGCGGGTGTCCAAGTTAGGTCCTTATCGATAAGAGCCTTGCGTGTGCTCCTAAATACTCTACTTAGGCAGTCGAGAATCCATTGAACCAAGTCTCGCAACTCTTAAAGAGTTAGTCAACTAGACCTGAAGTACCTCAATTCCGGTTCTTATAAGCCTCCTGTGATTAGGTAGATTTAAGGTCCAACCAAGCTCCAATCTTTACTTAGACTTGTTCGATTATCAAACTCAATCTGAAAAATGCAAATGATATGCAAATGTTATACGGAAAATATTTTTGTTATGCACTTTTCAAAGTTTTGAACTTTTTGTGGATTTAAAGAGATTATGCATATGGAAAATTTTTTATTTTTTTTCCAAAAGGTTTTGCAAATGTTTTTGGATTTTAGTTTTGCAAATGTTTTTATGCTTTTTTGAAAACAAAAGATTTTGGCTTAAAACTAGGTACAAGTATTTACATTGGGATGCATCTTCTTATTACAGGAGTTGGGTTTTTAAGAATTTCCAATGGCGTAAGCAATCAATTTTATTCACAAAAAATTTTAGCGTGATGTATATATTCCTCAAATCTAATTGAAATTCATTTTACAAACAATTTTGAAAACTATAGTCCAAAATATTTTTTACAAAGAGTTTTTACAAACATTTACACACATTTGCAAATCATTTTGAAAAGGTTTTTTTATTAGTCTATATGGATTTTTCAAAATATTTTTGCTTCCATTTTACAAATCATTTGCAAATCATTTTTCAAATACTTTTATTTCACATGAAGAAAAAAATTCAAACGAATCAGTTTTACACAGGTTAAAAATGTTTAACAAAACATTTTTAAATAGGTTTGAAAAGATTTTTCAAAAAGATTTTCAAACTATTTTTCAAATATTTTGTGAAAACTATTTTACATGATTTATTAATTATAAATACAACTAGAACTTTAGAATAATTAACATATTTTTATTAAGTATTTTTAATGAGTTTAATAATATTTTTTGCTATAATAATAATTATGAAAAGTACGATAGTACGAGTTATAGCTAAAGTATATATGGAGTATAAACGACCCCCATATACTTATCTTGATCTATGTCTTCATAATCAAAGTGAAAAGAGAAGGCATAACTCGTATTGAGTATAGAAAACTCTAATGTATAAATGAATAAGGAACAAATGAACGAATAAGAAGTAGATAGCCCCCCCCCCCAATACTTAGGATCAAATAATACTAAGTATAATAGATTGTACACAAAGCAGGGAGGGTCAAGGGTGGGAATGAACAAACCATACTCAGACTGTCTTCCTCTATACTTAGGGTAATATATCCCTAAGTATAGACAAGAAGAGGATACAATCAAGAGGATCAAAGAATTGAAGTACCAGGGGTGCACGACCCCTATACTTGGGACAAAGTACATCCTAAGTATAGAAGACTGACAAAAAAGGGGTGACACATTTTTAATAGAAAAAGAAAAATGGGAAGGAAAAGAAGAAAAGAAGATAAGAAAGATGAAGATGGAAGACGATAAAAGATAATGTATACAACACACCCCCAAACTTATGGTAAAAGTGGCCCTAAGTATTAGCAACAACATGAATAATGAAACAGAAGGAAGAGAGAACCCTCGGCTCACCAACCATCCCTATACTTAGAACAAAGTACATCCTAAGGAAGACATGAAAGTGGGTGGATGAGCAATAGGGGAGACGGACGGAGGAAAATGAATGCGAATATAGAAGAGAGTGGATGTACAAAGGGATCAAGATGGTCAAAAGCAAGCCTTCTTATGGGACTGCTGAGGAATGGATCTTATAAGGTGTAGGTCGATATCGGGGTCCTTAGTGGATGGAAGTCGATCTGGATCAATCTGGTGAAGATCCTCAGTGGTTGTGGAGTGTAAAGATACATCCGAGTCAGTGGAAGTAATGTGGCTAGGTCCGTCCTTGGGTGTCTGATGAATCCACGATTCATCGCCTTTATTCTTTTATTTTAGTTTCATTTTCTTAGTCAAACACCTGTAAATACCCATTAATTTCATAATTTTACCATTTTGCATGCATTTGTTAAAATTGCATTTTTAACACTTTTTGTACATAAATAAAAGAATAAAGAAGAAAAGAAAAAGAAAAGAAAAATAAAGGATGTATTTATGCAATAAATGTAGACTGACCCTAACCCCGAGAGAAGGTCAAGACTTGACCTGATCGACCAGGAATAAAGTAGGGGGAGATAGGGTCTTCTGTTAGAAAAACCAAAAATATCTTGTAAATATTTTTCATGTATATTTGTACAAATCTTACATTATTTTATTTGTAAATAATTTGACCTCAAGCTATTTATGTTTGTAAACAAAAGTTGTAAACAAAAATGTGTTGTAAAAAAAAAATAAGTGTAAAATAAAATAATGTACATAATGCAAATAATCGCACTCAGAAAAAGCGGCAAAGAAATCATTGAAACACCAATTTCGGCTCCATACGAGATCAAATAGAACCAAACCCACTTCCATTATACTATAAATTAAATTATCTTTCAAATGGTTGTTTCGTATTTTTTGGAGTTACGGTTAAAAAGTCAGTTTTCTGGGGTGTATTGTGCAGTTTACCCATATACTTATTGTATTTTTTTTCATATTTATTTTTCTATATAATGTATATAACTGTAAATATTATTTTCATTAAACATAAAATAAAAAAATAAAAAAAATTATAAAAATTATTTGCTTATTTATACCTATGTATATTGTATTATATGTGTATAATATTTGTATATAATTAACTTCATTTTATAAAATTCACCAAAAGAATTAATTAACTCACATTAATTAATTTATTTTATTTAATTACGAATTTCATATTTAATTTATTTAATTTATTTAATTTATTTATTTATTCAATTTATTTGGTTTAATAACTTGCCTTGTATGTATGATTTTATTCCACACCATATTTGGCCACCATTATGGTGGTTAATTGATTTCCATAAATTACTTTATTTATTTATTTAATTTAAATCCGAATATCGAAATTAAATAATTACTTAATTATTTTATTTATTTAATTATTTTATTTAATTAACCCATAATCACTTTCCTTGTTTGTATAGACCTTCCTCTTTTGTTTTTCTTCTCTTTTTATTGGCTCCTTCCTCCCTCATTCACACTTGATCAATCTTTGGAGAGAGGAGCCCGATCTCCGAGAACTACTCGTTGCAGAAGGGTGCCCAACCTCCGATCCGGTCGGTGACAGCGATTTGCGCTTCGTCGAGGCCATCACGGTGCGTCCAATCCCAAGGTGAGATCCCAACTTTATTTCCTGTTATTTTTCGTACGTAATCGTAGTTCTAATTTTTGCTCCTATTTTATTAGTTGTTAGATCTTTAAAAATCACAAAATTTGCCACCACTTTTTGATCCGCCCTTGAAATCGATTTTCCATCTCATCTCTCAGTCCTTCCATTTCACGTCTATCTCACACTACCATACACCTCCGACCACGTACGGTGGTCGGAGTCTCAGATCCGTCCCTCGCATATCAACCAGATCTCCATCCACACCTCCGGTTTTGTGTATAAATAAAAAAATAAAAAAAACTATTTTGTCATTTTTCTCTAATATTTATTTTGCAAGTATAATAAAAAGAAAATAAAAAAAATTTGCTTTTGCATCTACGGTTGTTTTGTAGGAAAAATAAATTTTTTTTCATCTCTAACAGTTTGTTTTGCAGGAAGACATAAAAAAAGCATAAAGAATAAAAACAAATAAAAAAATCTCTTATTTTTTATTTATTCTGCTATTTACATAAACAGAAAATATAAAAAAAAACAAAAAAATAAAAAAAAACAACGGCTCGACGCCGACCACCCTCCTGCGATGCCCAGCGCGCAGGTGCCCTTTCCGCTCCACCGCCAGCCACCAGTTCCACCAGCGGCGGCGACGCCGTCCTCCACCCCGCGTCCTCCCGCACAGCAGTGCGCCACTCCCTCACGCGCGGCTCTTAGCCGCGGTACGCTCCAGATCTGCCACCGCTGCTCCACGCACGCCCTCGTGCGCGAGTGGCATCGCCCTCCAGCCCGTCATCTCCAGCGTGTGGAAGCCGCGCAACCTCTGTGCCGCACTCGCCATCGGCCACCCCCTACTTCGGTCGCGCTCAGCCGCATGCGCCCTCCGTCGTTCCCGCGCCTAGCGCCGCCTGCGCTTCCATAGCATGCGGTCGCACCTCGCGCCGCCATCCTGTGCGCACAGCTCCGTCCGTGCGGTTGCGCACCTCTCCACTGACCTCCGAAGACAGCCGATCCGCGGCCCAACGCCACCTTGGCCTCGCCCGAAGCTGCCCGTCCGAGCTCCTCCTCCCTTCTCAAGGGACGGCGGCGGCGGTACATCCCTGCTTGTGAAAGAAGAAATGAAGGGCACAAGAAAGAGCCCTAGGGAGTTAGTTTGTTTTAAATATTGGAAAATTATCAGTGAAGCTCCTGGAGGTATTTTAAATTGCAAAGAAGGCCCCTTCAAAGAAAGTCACATGTCAGGCATGTGCATTATTGGGTAATTTGCAACATTCGCTCCGTCATTTATTATCTTTATATCTCGCTGGAAAACTTTGAGCAAATTACGTTTTAGTCTTTGTACTTGCAGACTTTTATTTTGCATGCACTCTTCATTAGAATAAATATTTTTATGTTTCGAAAAATTCTTAAAAAAAGGTATATGCTACTGATATAGTTGTTAATCTTGTATAAAATTTTCATTGTTTTTTATTGTCATTTAATATTTTTAAAAAATCAAAAACAGTGTCTTTTTCCTTTCCTACCCTTTGAAAATCGATAAAAATCGAAATATAGCCTAAAAAAATAAAAAAAATAGTTTAGGTGTATTTTGATCTCTTTTAATTTCTAACCATTTTTGGTGAATTTTGCAGTTATAAAACTCCAAAAAAAGTGCGAAAACAAAAAATCTTAAAAAATGTATAAAATAAAAGAAAAATCCAAAAATAGTGATCTTGGTCTCCATTTGTAGATATTGTTTTGTAGTGTCTCTTAAAAATAATTCTCAGGTATTTTGAGCTCTTAAAGGATTTTTAAATTTAAAAATACTCCTGGCTGTGAATAATCTCTTTACTTTCCACTATTTTATTTTTATAAAATTTCAAAAACATAAGAAAATTGCGAAAAAAATTACCAAAAATATTTTAATATATATAAAACCCAAAAACATTTTCATTGGACTTTTTTTGTATATTTTTGACCTTTGTGAAAAATATAAAAAGAGTGTTGTGTGTGTGTTTTTGTGCATTTTGTGCTTATTCAAAAAATACAAAAAAATATAAAAGTCAAAAACCACTAAAAAATAACTCTGAAATTTGGCTACTTAGTTTTTAAATTGTGCTCCTTGTGTTCACCCTGGTCGCTATACCTGGTAAAAAGAATAGCGAAAAACCGCTTACATTTGTTTTCTTGATTTATCTATTTTCTGAGTGGTTTTAATTATTTTTCTCGTTGATCGAATCCTGCGGTTGAGAACGATGACAAATTTGCATATTATTTTTCCCCATCTCGACCGCGTCGGATTTTCGGCTCATCAGTGTCTTGCATATATCAAAGTGGAAAGGGACGGACACATCATCGTAAGAAGTAAGATCATGGTCAACCTGCTAGATCTCTCCTAGGTCAAAACCAGAAGGAACGAACTCATCGGTATAAGTAGTTGAGCCATGTTCATCCTCTAAAGTCTCAACCGGGTCATCATTCTCATTAAAAGGCCTGAATTCCTGAATAAGAGCAATAAGATCAAATTTGTCCTTAGTCTCATCAATGTCTGCCCTCTGGTTAATAGTGTCAATCGTGTAAATCTCACAGATGTCATCAACACATAGCCAAGTGCCGCAAGAAGGAACTCCGAGGTCTATGCTTTCCATGTCTTCCTCCTTGGAGAGGAATTCTCAGGTCTCAATCAAATCCAAGATACAAGAAAAGTCTCTGATAGTCTTATCAAGGTCATAGTCCTTGGGGCAGCTAAGATAGGTGAAGTCACATCAGGTGTAGGTCTCTGATGAATACCCATTCATCACTCTTTATTCTTATATTTTAGCTACAAAAACCTTTGCAAATGCATGTATATTCATGTAAATACAAATAATTATCAAAAGCATGCATTGTATAAAGTTTAATAATTAGCATGTTTTTGTGCAAAAATAAAAGAATAAAGAATAAAAAGAAAAAGAGGGAAATATTTAGAATACATATTGAGCAACCTAATCCCAAGGGAGGGCTCAGCATGAGCCTGACCGCATAAAAACCACAGTAGAGGGAGATAGGGACTCATGTGTGTAAATATATTTGTAAATATAATAAAAATATTTTCCTCCAAAAAAGAGACTAAAATGGGCCTGTAAATACTTGTATATATTTATAAGTATAAAAATCAAAATAAAAAGAGAAAGCTAAAAACAAAACAAAAACCCTCACCTTGTGCATATTCATCATATACATAGCCCCTCCTATATTTATTTTACCCTATAAATACATAAAATTAATTTCCAAAAATTTTGTAAATATTCCATCTTTTATATTGTAAATAAATTAAATAAAAACAATTAAAACAAAAACAAAATAAAAAGCACAAAAATAAAAATCAAAATAAACATTGTATATAGACCATGTATATATGTGTATATAACTATTTATTTACCCTATGTAAATAAGCAATAAAAATAAAATAAAAATATCAAATTATTCCAAATTTTATTCTATAAATAAATAAAATATAAAATTGGAATAAGTTGTATTAAAAAAATAATTTAAAATCAAAAATCAAAAATACATATTGTATATACCTATATAAAATAATAATATTTTGTAAATACCTAAATTATATTTCAAAAAAATAAATAAAAATCACAAAAAAATAGTTTAAAATAAAATAAACATTTTTCATGTTTTGAGTTTTTCGAAATTCGATCATTTTCTATTTATTATTTAATTTTCAAATTCCTAATAATTGGCGGGCTCTGATTGGTCCACGGGGGATGTTGACCTCCGGTCAACTCTCCCCCCAGGACCATCAGAGCCGGGTTTGACGTGCCCGACCCGATTTCTCATCTTTTTCGTGTCATGACCCGATCGCCAAATCTCCAAACCCCGAGCTTCGATCATCCATCCTGCATCCGAGATCCACGCCGTCATATCCGCGTTGGGATCCGCGCTTCGCGGAACCCTGCCCGACCTTCTTTTCTCGGACCAGCACTCGTATAAATCCACAACTCCGTCGCATGATTTCTCATCTTGGCCATTTGTTCCACCCCCCAGTGAGCTCCATCGCATCGGCGAGAGTGACAGCTCGTCCTCCGTGGTGTCGCAGTGAGGAGAGGGAGCGGATTCCACTGATCCGGCGAGTAGCACCGCCGTGCTCCGCCCTGAGCTGGAGCTCGAGCCTCGGACATCGGCGCTCCGTGAGGCGAAGACCCAGAGCTGTGCAAGCTCGACCAAAGCCCATTCAGCCACCCAGGTAGACCTGCAGTTCTTTATTTTTCTCGAATTCTTAATTTCCCCCATTTCACTCTGCTGCCATGTTTCGCCGATTCCGACCACCTCACAGCTCGATTCGATCATCGGAATCAACCGTCACCTCCGCCTTCTTCCCGCGCACGTTCTCCACACTCCCATTCAACCCAGCTCGCATAGGAGCTGGGGCTCGAGCTCCTCCGTCCCCACCCTCGCCGGAGCTCGCCCATATCGTGCCACCGTCCACCTTCACCTCGCCTAACCAGGTCGAGGCAGTTTGCCCTCGACCCGCGAGTCTTCTGGTCTATCTTGCAGGTACATCCAAGCCCATCTGAGGGCTTGGACCATTCAGTCCAGGAGCTCTACCTCCGCCGACCTCGCCGGAGCTCCACAGAGCTCGGTTGGGTCATCGGAGGCCACCAGCAGCTGCGGAGTGTCATGCCGGAGCTTCTCCGACCTTCAGAAGCAGCAGAGGAGTCTCGGAGCGAGCGTATTGGGCCGACGAAGTTCGCCGGCCACCTGTTCTTCGAGGATCCCCATCGACCGTCCGATCCGCCTCCAGCTCCAGTTGTCATCTGGGTCGTCCATTCCAGGAGCAGCAGCCACCGTCAGATCCATGGAGGAGTGATCTCAGTCGTCGGTCCAGCGAGGTTTAGCCACCGAGAGCCTGCACCCGTTCGATCAGCCACGTGGCTGAGCCTCCACCGTCCGATCAGAGAAAAAGCCCTTCGTTTACCCACGACGCACCACAGACGTTAGATCTTCCACGTGGGAGCTTCCCAGCCACTCGATCGCGCCGAGGGTTCCTTCGTTGTGCGCCGCGCTTCCTCGACCGTCAGATCCAGCACGTGGCGCACATCCAACCCTCGAGATTTAATAAAGGGTAATTTACCCTTAGGCCCTCTCGTTTCTTTTATTTCGCATTTAGTCTTGTAAATATTTAATCTAGTTGTTTAGTTTTTGGGATATTTGCATAGAGGACCCTGATCTTTATTTTCTTTGCATATATGCCCCTGTGTGTTATGTGACACGTACGTCGACACGTGATTTTCTGGGTTTTTTGCGTTCTATGCCCTGTAGTTCTGAGTTGTTAAGTAATGAATGAAAATTTTTGAGATATTGCATTTATACCCCTGTGCGTATTTTAATTGTGCATGTGCGGATATTTTTGGGTTATTTGCAGACTAGTCCTTGGACTTTTGGTACCTGTTACCAAATAGTCCAAGGACTTAGTTTTTCTCACATTTGGGTCCCTGAGTGCCCCAGGCACGCGCGACGCGCTTGACTTCTTAGGTATTTTGCACCAGACCCCTCAGGACTTCGGGTATTTGCACTTAGGTCCCTGTGCACAATACCCTCTTTTGATTTTTCAATAAAATTACAAATCTACTCCAAATCCAATGAAAATTAAACACATGGCTCCTGACATTGTGTAAAATTTTCCGGGATTTTTGGAGCCATTTTTATGTTGATTTGTATTTTTAAAAATTCAAAAACACGCATTTTCTTTACTGTTAAGCTTTAAAAATAACAAAAAAATATTAAAACGCATCTTAAAATTACAAAAAAATTAGTTACTGTTTGTCTTTGCTTGCTTGATTTTCTAGCCAATTTTGGTTATTTTTCATTATCTAAAACACCTAAAAATGGAGAAACACTCAAAAACTCATAAAAATTCTAATAAATAATTTAAAAATCCAAAAATCATAAATCCAGTGCCCTAATTTTCCTTAAACTTTCTAATTTATAGGAAAATTACCTCAAGAGCTGGGAGCCCTTTTTATATTTTAAATTGGCCTTTTTCTCCTGACTGGACAACACCCTCTGTTTCTGTCATTGTTTCATTTTTAGAAAATAAAATAAAAATCAGAAAAATCCCAAAAATTCAGCAAAAATAGTAAAAAATATAAAATAGACAAAAATAATTTTTCTGAAATTTTTGCTTGATTCTTAGTGCATTAAATAAATTGTTGAAGTGTGTTGTTTCCTTATTCTTATTATTTTCTTAAAATCTTTAAAATCCAAAAAAATATAAAAAGACTTAAAAACCACCAAAAATACCTTTTCTTCTCTTCTGGTTGACTACTTCGTAGGCCGTAAGGCCAATCCGTGCTCGTTGAGTTCGACCCTGGTCGCTATACCAGGTTAATAAAATAGCAGGACCGCTTTCTTGTGTTTGACTTGATTTTATCCATTATTGGTGGTCTACATTTTTCTTGATTGATCACATCTGGTGACTCGGGTCGTGACGACCATTTTAGATACCTTTACCTGAGTCATATCATTTTTTTGTGGTCATCAGTCTCTGGTCAGTAGAAGGTACATTAATGACAACCTCGCTCTCATCAGTAGGACGGGAGCGAATCTCTCCTGATCCATAGTCAATAATGACTCTCGTAGAGGTGAGAAATGGTCGTCCCAAGATGATTGCAGAGTACTCCCTTGTGGAGTTCTCCATGGACAATATGGTAAAATCAACGGTGTAGCACATGCCTTGAATCGAAATGACGATGTTTTCTATAATACCCTTCAGTCTCCTGATAGATCCATCAACAAACTAAACAATCATTCTGGTTTTCTTGTCTAAGTGAAGAGATTGTACCAGTGATAAGGGTAGGATGCTAATCGAAGCATCACCGTCAAGAAGAGTGTGATCACATGTATAGTGAAAGATTTTCAACTAATGAATGGTGTAGCGGTATTCCTTTTCCTAGAAGATGGATGATAGGTGATGGCATGGGCAATGTCCGTGGTCAGAATATGATGCTAGGATCTACTCGTCTGCTTTTTCTTCTTGGGTAGAGGAGTAGATAAATGGGTCATGATGGCCTGTTGAAGTGGGGCCTGAATGATCTCATGAATGGTGGCCACCACTTTGGGTTTAGTCAACAATTTTTTTAATTTTTGGACCTCCTCCATACAATAGAGGAGATCAGAATTATTATCTATACAAGGCTAGACAAGAACAATCTCTACAGTGACATCCATGGGGCAAAGGTGACCTCTCCTCACAATATGAATCAATCATGGTCTCCCAAAAGCTTTTTTTTTCTCTCATTTTTTGTATTTTAGTTGATTACAAGCTCTCATAATAATCCTCAAGTGAATCCATATCCTCAAATAGTGGTGCAACATTTTGGTTCTTATTTATGCTAAATAGACCATTCATCATTGAGTTCATATGCTCCATCATCTGGTTCAAGGTCTCAAGTTCGGACATCATGAAATGTGACTCCAAAATCACATTCCACATCAAGATATTCTAAGAAAAGTGGATTGTCGAAATAAAATGGAGAAGGTGGGTGTGGGTGAGAATCAAAGTCCAAATCCTGAAATAGTATGTTAGGCAGATATATACAAAAATCAGGAGCAAAATCCTCCTAAAAAGGAGGTGGACTAGCTGGAGAGTATGAAGGATCTGTAAAGTCCGAATGAAATGCGTTCTAGTCGACCATCTCAAAACAAAAGGAAAAATCTGGAGAGCACGATGGTCAAGTCAAGAGAAGTGAGAAAAGGCACAAATGCAGAGAGAAATCGAGAATACACACAGACAACCACAAACAAACACACACAAAACAAAACCCTCAATTCACCTACTTAACTCGGTGAAGACTGTGAAATTTCGATTTCTTTATCTTGTCTGTTATGTTATAAAAAGTTGTACAAACACTTAGGTTGTCTTGATAGGATTTGGGCACTAATCTTAGTGTATACATGAGCAATTTAAAATGAAGACAATGAGGGGATTACTCGCCTGAAGAAAAATATTTTCTTTTTGATCTTTTTAAGGGTCAAGTAATATTAGCAGTCTCAATTTTATTGTTATCAATTTGTTTGGATTTTAATAATCAATGCATCGCCTATCGAGGGATTCAATTCTTTCTAGCTCCTAAGTGTTCAAAATTAGAAGAAGAGTTGGAAAAGCATTGCAAGGAAAAAATGATAATGTATTCTAAAGAGAAATTCTCACCTTGCCTCCAGCACTCTACATGCAAGGATGCTAGGAGAATTGAAACCTATCTATATGCAGTGCAACCGATGGAATCGCCCTAGGTTCATAAATTTCTATTAACATGAAGAGTCGATGCGAATGGCTTAGAATAGAACCCAAGGGTCCGGTCTTGGAGTCTCCCCCGTGCCCACCATAGTGGGTCCTGCAAGCGTTTTATGGAGGACTTTCACATCACATGATTCCAAGACTGAGTAAGAAGCAATTCATAATTTGACTAAGTCCAAGCGAATACTATAGGATCATGCAATGGTTATTATGTGTTTGGCCTTAATCTATTGTCAAGTAATCCTAAAGCTAGGGCTCAATCACACAAAGTAAGGAGAAAAAATCAGTGTATAAAATAAAGAAGGTGAGAAAACAACAGAAAATGATGAGGCCCCCAAGGGAACAATTCCTCGAGCACTGGACCTCGTAAAGTGCGAAGTGTGGCAGAGTCCTGAGTTATTAAAAATTATGGTCTTTCTCTCATTTAAAGTTGCAAAAATAAATAAAAAATGCTAAATAGAAATGTCTTTTTAATCCTCCCCAAGTCACTTCGTTGCCTTTTTCTAATAGCTAGGTCAAAAAGTCAGCTTGGCTTCACGCGGGTGCGTAAGTGCTTTGAGTAAAGTGCTTCCCTCGATCCACGGTAACTCACAACAAAGTCAACAAGAGAGGGGTAATTAGGCAGGTTACAATTAATATCAAATAAATAGAAAATGCATAAGAGAAAAGTATAGATAAATAATCACAATCAAGCAAAAAAGCAATCTATGTGCAGTTGCTCCCGGCAATGGTGTTATTTCATAATCGAGATTTCGCATGAGTCTAAGTATGTCTCATACAAGGCGGAGACACAGTCATTGTGGTGCCCCATGAAAAATTCCAATTAATCTATAATTAACTGACAATAATGATCAAACAATGAAAATAAATGTGGAGTAAAAATTTATATTATTTAACTCTACAAAATATATGTACAGTGTAACTATGTAGAGTGTCAAACATAGAGAACAAACTAGTTTGATTGGGCAAAAATGATTGTAAACTTTGATTGTGAACTTATGCATCTATATGTTTTTTGTGGGTTTTGATTTGATTTTATTTTTTATAGGTTTGTATTTTTTATTTATATTTTATTTTTTATATTTTTATTTTTTTATATTTCTTTTTTTAAATATAGTAGCTATATATAAAAGTATATATACAAGATAGCCTAATGTAGATATAAATAATAACAAAAATAGTAAAAATATATAGAATAAAATGTTTTTAGGTTTTAAACATTTTTTATTGTTTCTATGCTTTTTAGGATTTTTTTTCTAATTTTCATATATTTTTATAGTAAAAATACCCAAAATCAAGGTTTAGTTAAATAGACCGAAATTAAAATGGAGATAAAAATAGCAAAACAATATCGGAATTTCTCCAAATTAATGTTAATACATAAATAACAATATATAGAAAATAACAAAATAGAGACATATTTTTTGGAATTTTAGAGAATATATTGTTTTTTAAGTGTTTTTAGGGTTTTCCAATTTTTAAGAGTTTTCTTTTATAATTTTTAGTTATTTTTGGTCTGATGATTAAATATAAATAAACAAGAAAAATATATTTTTTTGAGAATTTTTCAAAAAATATATGTTTTTATGGGTTTTATAAGCTAAAAGGAAATAATCGTGCTCTTTTTGATTTTTTTATAAAATAATAAAAAGTCCTAAAATTTCAAAATGAATATATAGCGTGTAAGTATGTGCAATCAGGAGTTGACATCTATTTTTTGAGGTTTTTCTAGCAATGCAGATATTTAAAATAATTAAAGACAACAAAGAGAAACTACACTACTAGTGTGGGTATTTATATAAATAAATTATAGTACATGTCCAAGATTACAATATTTACAAAAACGATATAACTTAATATGCAAAATATTCGACCAAATAATAAATAACTAAATCAACAAGGGCTAAGTTACAAATAACACACGATTTGTCAGCTGACATGGACCCAGAGTAGAATGTAAATAATTAAAGTGCAATGGTTTTTTGCAAATATTACACAATAATTAAAGAAACAGAGGAATTATTACTGCTTAATATTTAAATATAGAAAACTACAAGGTTAATATCACAAAATACCCCTTAAGGGACGGAGACGGACGACTGATCTGGCTGAACTAATCCAAGTGTCGACACCTCCTCGCACGATACATGTTCATAGCAGATGAATATGATTAGATCCTTGCGAAGGGATCGACGATTGTGAAGCTCTGGATCCGACAGTTAGTGTACGTCTGGGTGGTTGTTCTTGATCCGACAACACAGAAGCCGAGAAAGAACAAGAAAGCATCTCTGACAAGGCGAGATTTGATCTCCTCCCTCATGCATCTCTGACGATGATTGAAGCCATGATTAGGCTCAAAATGCTCTTGTAGACATCATCTATCCGTGGGGGCATCAAAATGTGTCAGCATTCGCTGACGCTTCCCTGCGAGGTCAAGGAAGTGGAGGTGCTCCAGGAACCTACTAGAAAGCAAAATTTGACCTATTAGCATCCTTTGGCCTCCAGAGCCTACAAGATACGTTAGCACACAAGAAAAGAGGGTCCCAGGGGGCTCTGTATGGTGGGATGGACGAAGGGGTGCGTCGGGCAGCGACCTTCGGTGAACGCTTAAGAGAGGAGGTCAGGTGTCTAGATCCACCAGGGATTTGGGTAATCTGGGCTACCTGAGATGACGAGAAAATGAAGAGGTTGAAGTGGAGGTGGTTACGGGTTGAATAACAGGTAGGGTACACAGTGGATGGTTTAATGGAGCTCACCTCCGGCGAACTACGGGTGAATGATCTACTATGAAAATGAGCACAATAATAAAAAAAGAAAAGGCGAGAAATGAATTCAGGGATACAACTAAGCTAGAAATTCAAGAAAATAGAGGGTAACTCGATGGGAGGAATACCAAAGATGAGTACCTCAAAGGCGAGCTCCTCGAAGGTGGTGGCAGAAGCACCTTGACCTTCGCTTAACCCACTACTAGATGCTAGAGGAGAGTTGTCACCTCTCTGGTCTCGCACACAAGAAGAAGGGGGCCAAATCTCCATTCTAAAGGGTTCAAAAGTAGAGAGGAAACGAGGCAAATAAGGCGATACAACGATTAATAAACTAAGATCTGGGTGTATATGCTCGATGAATGAGGCACAATTGTGCAGAAAGAATCGAAATAGACCGTTGAAAGGAACGATAGGGAAAATGTTGAGAAGAGGGGCTAAAAACAAGGTCTGACAGATCTAGGGCCTCGGTACGAGAGTTGACCGAGGTTAATGGTTGGGTGAACCTGATTGGTTCAGGTGGGCCAATAAGAAAAACTCAACCTAAAATTAATTCAAAATTTGATAAAAATAATAAATGAATTTATTAATTATAATTTATAAATAAAAATTGTTTTTATTTTAGAAATTATTTTATTATGATTTGTATTTATTTTTTAGAGGTATATAATTACAAGTTATGTTTTAAGGTTAATACATAGGTTTATTCATCTATGTTTTTTGAGTTTTTATTTTTATTTTATATTTTTGAGTTTATTAATTTAGTTCATTATTTTATTTAATTATATCTTTGTTTTATACTTAAATATATCTTTATTATATTTTTTAATGTAATATAAACATTAAATAAGGTAAAATGGGGTTGTCCCTAGGGGAAGCTAGCTTAGCTCCCCACCCCATTTTCTACATTTTTTTTATTTTTTTTTGAATTTGTTTCTGTGAATATTCATCACTATATCCCTATATTATGTCATAAAAGTTTCATCTAAAACAGAGACTTCTATGGCCTTCATCCAATCAGTCATTTTTAACAGTCACAGGATTTTTTAAATGGACCATGTCTCGATGGAGGTCGTAGGAGTCTCTGTTTCTCATGAAATTTATTGACGTAATGTAGGGATATAATAATGAATTTATATAATTTTTATTTTTTAGAAAAATAAAAAAATATGCAAAAAATAGAGCGGGGGGAGCTAAGTTAGCTCCACCTGGGGGCATATACATTTTACCCTTTAAATAAATAGGTATATTTATTATATATGTACAAATATAGGTATTTAATCTATGTATTTTATATACCTATTTTATTTTAATGTTTTATTTTGTGTTTTAACCAAGCTTTAATATATATTATACATAATATTTACAAAATTATAAAAATATAATATTATAAAAAGATAAAGAATAAATAGAATGATTTTTTTAATCAGGTAAAATATATAATAGGGGTCCAAAACCTATCTTTCATACCTTAACTCCAAAAAATACGAAACCACTTTCATTAAAGACCTTATTAAAAGCTATATACAATTAAAGGTGATTTTTATATAGTTTTAAGTTTTTATTCGAGAGATATGGGTCTGAGATGTTAGGATTTCAGGTTTAGGGTCATATTGATATTTTATTCTTTTTATTACCTTTTGTTATTCTATAATTATGGCATTAAAAAATTTTTAGACAATATTTACACAACAATGCATGAATGTTAATTTATTGAATTAGGGATATTTACATGCATTTAATAAGGTTTCTAAGGCCAAAATGACAGAATAAAGGTGATGAAATGGAGATTCATCAAGATGATACCTCTATAAATGAACCTGATTGAGGAGGAAAAGAAGGGAGAGACTGACCCAAGCCAACACTAATGCAATCATACAACCCTGGGACCGACCTCATCAATGAGTAGATCCAGATTCCATAGATCCACGAACATTTCGAGCTAAACTAATAGCTCCTTTTGCTCCTCCCTAGATTCCATGGGAATTCCAATGAGGGGTCGTAAATCCATCTATAATAATTCGATGATATTTGCAGCACTACTCACTACCCTGATATCTTATTGGGGATAGTCAATATGACCATCTTCCCCTTCAGCTTCCAAGGAAAGTCACTCTACTGAATGGACTTGGGGAAGGTGGTGATGCCTGGAAGGAGTTGAAGTCAGCTTTCCTTCACAAGTACTATCCTCCCGGTCATCTCAATCTCATGCGATCGAATATCTCTGGCATCTCTCAAGGACTACAAGAACCTTTCCATGAAACTTGGGAGCAGTTTTTTCATCTGATCAAGAAGTGCCCCACCATGACATCTCGAGGACCAGCCTGGTCCAACACTTATTTGGGTGACTAACATAATCAACTCAATGTATGATTGACACTAACTGTAGAGGTTCTCACTTCAATAAGGACGAGGATACAATTTGGCAGATCTTTGAGGAGATGCTTGAAGGAGAGGCTGTGTTATCCTCATCCCATTCTTTCCAAGCTCAATCGATCCTCATCCTCCACAAAAGTGGGAATGTGGTGGATAATCACGAAGTTGACATGTGTGACAACTCTGACCTGACTATCATTGGGAAACACCTATCGAAAGTCAACATCATTGAGAAAAGTTTGTAGGACCTATAAAGGATCACCAAGATTGAGCAGAAAGTCAAGGGCCTAGACAGATGCGACACCATCACCAAGAAACTGGAGCTGCTAATAACAACTATCAGGACATGAAATGGAGTAACCACCATACCTGGGCCTACCACTGAGAAGAAGGAGCCAACACAAATACATCCACCTCAGTTAAGTCCCATTCAACCACTCGTACAACATGTGTCTCCAGAGCAGTCACCACAATAGCCGCAGACCCAGATGGTAGTTTATCAACCACCTGCGCCTTAACCAAAAATCCTCGAGTCTTGTTTTCCACATCCCCCGTACAACCAAGAGGTGAATGTCGTATGAGGGAATAATCAACGACCAAATCATCATAAAGGATACCCCCACGGTCAGAACTAGACCAATCAACCTTTTTACCAGCATCACAGAGAGCAGAATTACCTACCCAACCTGGTCTAAGACCAACAACCTCCATAGTAAGTATACATCTGGAGGAACAAAAACTATCAGCAATAGTCCATATACTGTCACTAGGAAAACCAACAACCAACTGCTTCTTATCAGCACAAGTACTCCTCCAACTACAACCAACAATATCTTTCTCTTCCTCCTCTTCCACAACATTCCTAAGGTTATCTGCAGCAACATCCCCATCCTTACCATCAGAACCAACAGTCCCACCTGGTCGAGTCCTCTGAGGATGCCTTGATTAACCCTCCTGTACTTGATTATTTGGCCTAGCTTATCAAAAACATGGTTGAGATGAATCGGAAGATAGATGACTTGATGACTACCAAGACTGCCATTGGCTTAAGTTGAAGTGAATACAAACAACTTCTGTCGCAAGGAACATGCAGCATGCAGTGCCCCATCCAAGTCTGGTAAAAATAATGTCTTTTTATTCAATGTTGTACATCTCAGGAGCGGTAGGATAGTACAACCATTTACGACAGCGAATGGGAAGAACAAAGCATTTAATGACAAATCTTTAACCAATCCAACTAAGGGGACTAGTACATTGTTGGAGAAGCACCATCTACAGAAAAATCACAAAAAATGAAGAAAATACAAAAAATACGAAAAGACAACAATAACACCAGACTCGGTGGAGACCAGCTAGCCTTGGAGATGCATGCATGGGCCACAGATCCAACACCAGTCTTGGAGAAGCCACCACCACATGCAACAGATCTAGAGCTAGCCAATAAAGTCGAGCCTGTATGTTTTAGTTCACCACTTGTATATGATTTTAATCATTTTTGCAACATAGCTATATACAATAATATTGACACTTCTTTGGAGAACAATGTTTTTGAGTCTGTACTTATTCCATTTCCTGAAGCAATGAAAACAACAAAAAAAATAAAAAATTAGAAAAATTCATTGTCTGATCCGACTATTGTGGAAATTATCTAGAACTTGGTCTTAAATATGGAATTGATGAAATATCTCGAATACATGCCTTTTGTGGAGAAAGGATTAAAAGATGCATGTACTACACGATACAGGCCTCGTCCCCACAATTCAAGAAGTCAAGGTGGCAAACTTGAAAAGCACATCCTCACCATGGACACCGGCAATGCCATCAACAATCTCCCAGATAAAAAGAAATACAAGGTAGCACCACTCATTCATTGTCAGATGTTTAACCAAGAGTTTGAACGAACATTGCTCTACAATAGGTCTTCTGTCAATTTGATTCTAGTTTCACTACTCACAAAATTCAGGCCAGGATCGCTTAAACCAACTAAAATTATTCTGCAATTTGTAGTCAAATCTGGAAAACAGCTCGGGGTCATGTTGGAGGACGTGATCGTCAGTGTTCAAGGGATCCAATTCCCTATCGATTTGTCGTACTAGACGTAGACGTCTCCACACCGCTGCTACACACCCCCGTAATCCTTGGTTGGCCATTCCTCTGAAAAGCCAAAGCAGTATTAAACTATCTACACTAGAGAAATCACTTTCATCTCCAGCCGCAACAATGTGAAGACAGAAACCCTCTTTGAGTCAAATCCCGTAGCAGAAGCATTTGAGTTGAGTTTGCTTACACCGAACTTCCAAGAAGAATGTGACTTTCTTGCAGAGATTCAAGATACAAATATATTCATGGATGACATTGAGATCCAAGAATTCCTATCTCCCGAGGATGGACTAGAAAGCACAGTCGAATTTTCCCTTACCGATGATGACGAGAGCTTCGCTGATGTGCCGGAAGAATTCTTTGTGAGATCGGTGAGTTTTGAAGACCAATTAAGGATTTCAGTAATGAAGAAGTTACCATTGAATTTTTTTGTGAATTTTGAATAAAGAAGCGGGACAATTAATGGTGGACACTGAACAAACAAATGAACCATTACTCGTAGTGATCGTAGAAGTAACCTCTGATGTAGCTCCTACTCCGCCAGAGCTTAAACCATTACCCTCCAACATGAAGTACGCCTTCCTTGTGGGTGAACCAAAAATGTATCCTGTCATCATCAATGTTCATCTGACCACAAATCAAGAATCTCGTTTGATGGAGGTTCTTGACTATAACATTAAGGTGATAGGCTAGAAAATTTTTGATCTCCATGGGAGAAATGCTTCACTATTCTCATATCACATTTACCTTAAAGATGACAGCAAACCCTCTGGTAAATTCCAGAGCAGATTGAATCCGAATCTTTGGGAGGTCTTCATGAAAGAAATTTGGAGATGGTGTGATGCGAGATTCATATATCCCATCTCTGACTCAAAATGGACGAGTCCCTTTCATGTAGTGCCCAAGAAACCAGGGATCACCATCGTGAAAATGATAAAGGAAAGGAGATTTTAATCAGAGTACACACTTCTTGGAGAGCATGCATTCACTACATAAGATTGAACCTCGTCACCAAGAAAGACCACTTCCCACTACCTTTTATTGACCAGATTCTTGAGAGGATGGCCACGAAGGAATACTTATGCTTCTTGGATGGGTACTCCAGATGTAAGCAAGTAGATATTGTGTTTGAGGACCAAGAGAAGACCACGTTCACATGTCCATTTGGGACATACAATTTTTGACAGATGTCGTTTGGATTGTGTAATACCCCAGCTACATTCCAATGATGTATTCTTGTAGTTTTCACCGACGTGATGGACAGTTTTATGGAGGTGTTCATGGATGATTTTTCGATCTATGGAGATCTATTTGATCGATGTTTTTATTACTTGGACCAAGTTCTACAGAGGTATTTAAAGTTAATCTTGAGATATTGTGGGAGAAGACATACTTCATGGTGACCAAAGGGACCATGATGGGTCACGTTGTATCAAAATGTGGAATGGAAGTTGACCTAGCTATGGTGGAGGTGATTTCTAAACTTTAGCCACCAACTAGCATCAAGCAAGTCCGATTATTCCTTGGGCATGTCAATTTTCTACAGACAATTTATCTAAGATTTCAACAAATTGGCCCGACCGTTGACTGAATTGTTAGGGAAGGAAACATATTTCATTGTTGATTATCATGTGCTCAGAGCCTTTAATAAACTAAAAGTTTTGACCACTCATGTCCATGTCTTGTAACCACCGGATTGGACACTTCTTTTCGAGATAATGATAGATGTGTCAGACTATGCCATCGATGCAGTATTAGGATATAGGAAAGATAACATGCCATTCACGATTCACAACTATAGCAGAACTTTAGATGAATCCCAGAAGTACTACACAATTATAGAGAAAGAACTTCTAGCAGTAGTTTTAGTCTTGAAAAAGTTCAGATCCCAAATCCATGGGTCCAAGGTGATTATCTATAACGACCACTCAACCATCCCGTACTAACAACAAAAGAAGGACGCCAAACCATGCCTCATCAGATGGATCCTTTTGATCGAGTA
This sequence comes from Ottelia alismoides, assembly GCA_037367405.1. NCBI lineage: Eukaryota > Viridiplantae > Streptophyta > Magnoliopsida > Alismatales > Hydrocharitaceae > Ottelia > Ottelia alismoides. The sequence goes on along the minus strand of JAZKJV010004813.1, from coordinate 259,369 downwards.
GTTTGACTTTGAAATACGAGATACGCCTAGAGTTAAGAATGTGGTGGTCAATCATTTTTCCAGACTTCACAATCCTGAAGCTCCTGAGCCGAACCTGCAACCCATAACTGAGTCCTTTCGAGATTAGGCAAACTTGTCAGTCACCTAATTCCACTAGTATACCGATATTGTGAATTATCTTGTGTGCAAGTGAATGCCACAATATTGGACTAAGATGAAAATAAACAAGTTCTTATCTATCATCCATTTTTAGTAGTGGCGGGATCCATATCGCTTTTGTGGGGGACATATTATATCTAGAGAAGGTGTATCTGTTAGGAGGAAGTTTGTAGTATCATTGCACATTGTCATGATCGAGAATCTGGAGGACACTACTCAGGAAGAAGAATGGCAACAAAGTACTTTAAAGCATCCTCTAGTGGCCAACCTCATATAAATATGCAGAAAACTATGTGAAGCACTACACTAACCGCCAGAAGATGGGTGGAACCATTAGAATGAGAGACACAATGCCTATGAAATTTATCTAGATTTCAGATATATTTGATGCTTGCGGCACTACTTTTATGGGCTCATTTCCAAACATTTAAGTGTATGAGTACATTCTACTTACTATCGATTATGTCAGTCATTGGGTGGAGGCAATCCCAACCTGAGACATCGATAGTCATTCCCTATGTCATTTCTTGAGAGATCACATCATTTCATGATTTGGGATTCCGAAGATCCTCATTTCATATGAGGGTAGACATTTCATAAACATAGAGGTAAAAAAGCTGACTCAAGAATTTTGCATTGAACCTTGTATAGCCTATACTAACTACCCATAGTCCACTAGCTTGGTTGAATGCTTAAATAGGGAGATCATAACTATTCTTCAGAAGCTTGTGCGTCTGGATTGGAGGAACTGATCTCAGTTACTTGATTCAGTTCTTTGGGCTTACAAAACTGCGCATAAGTCATCCTTGAGAATGTCTCTCTATTGCCTGGTCTACGATTAGCCATGTCACATTCCCATGGAATCATTCATAAACCCTTATGGTCGATCAATGTTTCCAATTTAGACTCCAAGAAAGCCAGGAGGAATCGAAAAGAGGATTTGACCATACTGATCGAGTTCAAAGATTATGCATACATCATTAGCCTGATGTACAAGAAGAAGGTGAAGAATTTGCAAGACAAGCACATATGTAGAAAGACTTTCAAGCTAGGTCAAAAGGCTTGGCTGTTTGATGCAAAATTAAAAATCTTTAATAATTTGGATGTTTATAATGAAACACGTACGTGAAAATTGTAGCATGATGATATCTGGGTTGTCAGACGACACACAACCTTTCATAGTCAATGGAAAACTGTTGAAGCCTTACTTAGAGCATGATGCAATTCTGTCTGTTTTTAACTCTATTTATGTTGTATACGAAGATGAGATGAAAGCCTCCGCAACTACAGATAATGACAAAGTAGGCAACAACATTTTTGAATGTTCTTTATTTTCTCCATTTCTTCTTTTCCTTCTCATCTCTCTAATTCTTATGAAAGGTGTCACCCCTTTCATCTCTACTATACTTAGGATGTACCTTGTCCTAAGTATGGGGGGGTTACCTCGAGTTGCTCATTATGTGATCCCTCACCCGTCCCCTCAACTTTGCTATTCTATCTATACTCATGGATATTTTACCCTAAGTATAGAGGGGGACATGACGAGCCGATGATTTCATACATTCCGACCCTTGAACCTCCCTGCCTTGTGTACAATGTGCTTTACTTAGGATTAGTTCATCATAAATATTGTGGGGACAATCAATTTCTCGTTGTTTTGATTCTTTATTCATTATTCATTAGACTCTTAAAATACTCAATATGAGTTATGCATTCTCTTTTTCTCTCTGATCTATTAGGACGTAACTCAAGCTAAGTATACATGGATCATATATATGTTGTATATACTTGAGCCACAATACATTTGTATTTCCACTAAGTATGGCTAAAATGAACCACATATACTATTCATTAATACAAGTGTATAAAAATTCTTTAAAATTCTTTGCATATATTGATTAATAAATTAGGTTAAAAAATATTTTTAAAAAAGTTTTGAAAAGTGATTTGAAAATCTTTGAAAAATATTTTGCAAAATCATTTGAAAGATATTTTGTAAAATGTTTTAAATTTTTGTTAAAAGCATTTGTTTGTAATTTTTTTCTTTGTCTGGAATAAAATGTTTTGAACATCTATTTGCAAACTGTTTTAAAAAATGGATATAAAAATATGTTGAAAAATATTTTTATACTATTTGAAAAATCTTTGCAAAATGATTTTCAAAGTTTTGTAAATGTTTATATGAATTATTTGTCAAATTATTTTTCGAAATAAAGTTATCAAAAATTGTTTGTAAATTTAATTTCTAATTATTTTGAGAATTCTATATAATTCAAATAAATAATTTATTTTACGAACTATATCACACCTAGTAAAAATAACTAACACTCAATTTGTAAATTCTTTACCTAACTCTGGTAAATAATAGATGCACATTCATGCATATATATGCACTTAATTCTTTTAATAACATTCATTGAAAAATATCTAAAAAATTTTGCAAAATTAAAAACTATAAAAACTTGCAAAATATTTTTCAAAAATTTGCATAACATTTTCAAAAATCCATAAAAAGATCAAAAAATAGAAAATTGCATCACAAAAATATTTTCTTTACGTTGTATATAAAATTTGCATTTTTCGTTATCACGAGGACCTTATAGGAACTGGAATTAAAGATCTTCAGATCTAGTTGACTTAATTATCTGGGAACCACAAGACTTAGTTCAATGTCATCTTGACTGCCTTAGTATAGTATTTTAAAGGACACACATTACTCTTGTTAATAATGACCTAGCTTGCACAACTGCACCTTACACTGTGCTCACCTCAATTGAAGAGGTAGAAGGTTGGATTTGCCGACATGAGACATAAGCCACTAGAAACATCAAAAGTCACATAATTTATGGCCATTGTACCCCAACCTGATCCACAAGCAAAGAGTTCTAATGACAAAAGTTTTCGGTTACAATAATGCTTTAGAAGAGGGATAGTCTACTGGCTCAAGAGGAAAATGTCCTTGTGTAAATGTTGTTGTATATAGTATTTCAAAATAATTGCAAAATAAAAAACTAGAAAAAAATTTCACAAACATGATTAAAAATGAAATGCCCGCCGGAGTTTGTATATATTTGTATAATTATTAAGAAAGGTTGAGATGTAAAGTCTAATATTTGTGAGCTTGCAGTCGGATGACTTGGCTATACTGGTCACACATCGTAGGATAGATTGATACACTGACTACCGTCCATTCTTCTCTCTACCTCCTCTTCTTGAGTTGGTTGCACTTGAACTTAGAAGGGAATACTCTGCTTCTCGAGGAAAGAGTTGTTGGATTGGGGAATTAGGGTCACCATGTTGGAGAAGACTGACTTTTACTGCTTCAACCACAGAGAGCTACATATCACACACATTGTCCAAGATAGATTCATAGTTATAAGGGTTTTTATATGAGTTGACTCTTTCTTACCTGGATATTGATGATACTTGAGTAGAGATTTGTGGTTTCAGAGGCTATTGAGATTCAAGTCCACTTCTTATTAAGGTTCCAACCGCACTTAATTCCAAAGTCCGATTTTGCTCCAAACCTTGATTTTGTAAAGACAAGATTAAAATTAAAATCAATCCAAGTTCTTTCCTTTTCTTTTTTTTCTTTTATTTTCTACACTTATTGCATAAGTGTTTACTAGGGACTAGAAAAGGCAAATGTAGGGAGGGGATGATGAATGTTCTTTATCATAGCATTTGGGCCAAAAATCCCTGGCTAAATTGTTGTAAATAACTTTAAATTAAAGGTATCAAAATTCATTATTTACTCTACTTAGTGTATATAAAATATAGTTTTTAATGCCAAAATTATAGAATAAAGAAAAGAAAAAGAATAAAATTCCAAAGGTATTTTATGACCCTAAACTCTGAGACCAAATCAAGAATTGATCTGGTTGACAAGGAATAAAGTAGGCGAGATAAGGGCCAAAAGTCCAATAAAAATACCATTCATTTATCCATCTTTAAGTCTATTTTGGGACCTATTTTAATCTCTACTATTTATTCATCAAATGAAGAAACTTTGTACTGAAAGTTGTAAATAAAAATATAAAAATACAAAATTGATTTCATGGAAAAATAAGACAAGATGTACATTTATGCATAGAATAAAATTCCAAATCCAAAACTTCATAGACCCGTTTCCCCTCCATATGATCTCAAAATGAACCAAAATCACTTTAATTGTATATAATGTTTAATGAGATATTTAATGAAGGCGGTTTCACTTAATTTAGAGTTAAGATGCAAAAGTTAGGTTTTCTTATTATAAAATTTACTTGAATAAAATATTCATTTTATGTATTCTTTAGATTTTTTATTATATTAAATTTTTGTAATTGTGTAATATTTGTATACTTGTACATAATTAACATTTATAAAATCATAAATAAAACAATAAACTAACATAAGTATACTAAAAACATAGATGAAACACCTATACTTATACATATATAGTTAATATACTCTTATTTGTTTAAGTGTATATATTAGAAAAATAAAACAAAAATATAATATATCCAGGAATTGATCTCTCTCTCTCCTTTGCCTTTCGCCGGACATCATCTCTCTGTCGTATCTCACATCCATTCCGCCTCCAGAAGCCCTCCTTGGCTTTACCTTTTTGTCCCTAACGTACTCTTGCAAGAAAAAAAGAGGAAAATCACCATTGCAGGGGTCTTTCAAGTCTAAACAAAGGCATATGTGGTAGTATCCGGCCATTTTGTGGAGCCTAGTAGTTGTGGGGCACCTCGAGGAACTTATAGAAAGTCTCATGTGCAACGGAGAAGTCTAGAGCTTCCATGGAGGCTAGATCGAAGCTCAGCTTCCTGCTATTCTTCGGTTGTTGTTCGTGAGAACCTCTTTGCCTTACAATTGTGCCCGCTCTCGAAAAGCAGTAGATATCGTTGTATCGAGGAAGCCACAACCATCATATCATCTGGTGGATTTAATCCCACCCATCCAAGCACGAACTATCATCGACTATTGCAAACTGGACACGTGGCTCAGTGGAGCATCCAGAGCTGTCTGTGTGCATGCTATATTTGGGTATATTGTATATGTCACCTCACACCTTTTTGATTTTAACTTCAATACTTAAACTTTCATTTGTCATTCAAAAAATTTGTAATATTTGCATCTAAGATATTAAGCTTTCTCTATTTACGATCTAGTCCGTATCCACAATAGCAAATACATTTTATGAAAATTGCATGTAAACCCTCCCGTGTTGATCTAATTAGTGTTTGGTCAGAAACATGGAATATTTAGTGTACTATTTTTTTTGAATATTTTGCATATGGGCCCTCTAACTTGTAGTTAATAGTAGAAATCCCCCTCCGGGTATACATTATTGAATATTTTTAGAAAAGTTGCATGTCCACTCCCTTGATTTCTCTGACGTGTTCGAATTTGATCCCGAAACTTTTAAATATTTACATATACACCCTGATAGTATGTATTTTCTTATTGTGGTTTTTCTTTTGTAAAAAATCTCACGATCTTTAAAACTTTTTTGAAAATTTATGATAAATAACTGACATATATCTCTATCACATATAATTTCCGTTGGGTGTTTTAAATATATTTTATATTTAGAAAAACTAAAAAATCAAGCTTATTTATACTCCATCTGGAGTAAAAACCCATAAAAATATAAAACATTATGAAAAAATATAAAAATTTATATTTTGTTTGTTATTGTATTTTGAGCCTCCAAAATGGCTAAATAAAAGAAAATGGCTAAAAAATGAAAAGCTCCAAAATCAATCTAAAATTCATAAAGAATTCTATAGAAATAAAATAGTTGTATTTTCTATTTTTGAATTTTATTTATTAAAAATAGTTTTGGAGAAACTTTAAGTATTTTTTATATCTTTAATTTCCAAAATAGCTAGCCTATTTATCCTACTCATTGTTCTCCCTTAGTTATGAATTAAAAATTCAAAAAATATATTATTAAAATTTTTAGGAAATCTCAAAAAATAGATAAATTATAAAAAGAAAAAAATTTTATTATGGTAATTATGAGTATTTATAGGTATTATACATATATTACTGGCACATATAGTATATTTGTACTTATATATACTTATATTACTCCTATTATTATCACTATTATTTCTAAATTAGAAAATATAAAAATTACAAAATTAAAAACATAAAAATATAAAAACAAAAATCCATAAAAATAAATAATTATATCCCACAAAAATCTAAAAATTCTAAGCATACACAAAATCGCTTATTAACTTTGTTTTCTATTTTTGATTGTCTATCCTCAATTATTTCATGTGTTTGACCCCTACATTATTTGTCCACTATATATCTAATTTTAAGAAGTAATAATTTTTTATTCACACTTGCTTTCTTTGCTTGATCTATGCATTACATGGTTGATTGTTGTTTGATTTGGCCTTTGTGAGTGGTCACCTCAACAACAACATTTTATCTTCACATTCCATGAGGATATTATTTTAGACCCTTGCAGAAGTCAACTCAACATAAGGTCTAGAACATGCTTCAATCTTTCGATTTTATTTTGACTTGTTAAATTAACATCATATCAAAAAATGTGCATGCAATGCAATGCAAGAAAATGTTTTTGCTAAACTATTTTGTGATTTTGAAATTTTATGAATTTTGAAAAAAGTTTTTAATTTTTTATAGCATTTTTGAAAACATTTTTCAAAATTTTATAGCTATAATTTTTTTTGAAAATTTTAGGGATTTTGAATAAATGTTAGTACATCATATATGTACAACTATTTACACAGGAGTGATGTATATTTACAAGAATTGGGTGTAGATTTTACACTGGAATCTGTATGGAAGTTAAATGTCACTTGTTATTCACAAGTTTTATATACATGAGTTATACATATATATGTTCTATAAATTTTTTTATCAAAGTAGTTGTTCATCACAATTATATACAAGGTTCTATAATAATTATAAAAAATATTGCAACAAGGTTTTAAAATCATTTTAAATATTTTTCAAATGTATAAATAGATTTTTCAAATGTAGTTCAAAAACATTTTCCAAATCATTTGAAAAGTAATTTTCAAAACATTTTATTCAAACAAATTTATACAATTCTGTATAAAAAGATTTTACAAAGGTTTGAAAACTTTTTACAAAACATTTATCAAATGGTTTCAAAAGATTTTGCAAGGCATTTTACAACCATTTTTCTAATCGTTTTGCAAAACATTTATAAACCATTATATTAATCATCTTTACAAAGAATTAATGTGTATTTGAATTGTATACCCTTACCCCAGATATGATATTAAAAAATTATTAGAAAATACGAAAGTACGAGTTATGGCTAAAGTATATACACTGTATATACACACACCCCCACATACTTAGCATGTACTATGTCCTCATAGTGATCTATGAGAAAGAAGGAAGACATAACTCATGTCGAGTATTAGAAAGCCTTTACTACAACGACTGAATCAAAGAATAAGAAGTCGATCATCTCCCCTATACTGAGGATTAACTAATCTTGAGTATAACAAATTGTACATAAAGAGGGGATGATCAAGGATGGGAATGTATGAAATAAGAAATGACTCAACTTGTCAACCCTATACCTAGGTTGAAATATCCTTAAGTATAGACAAAATATCAATAAGTTGAGAGATAACTGAGAGAATAAATGAATAACCCAAATACACTCATCCCTCTATACCTAGGATGAAGTATATCCTAAGTATAGCTCATATGAATGGGATTAATGAAATAACAGAAGAATGAAAAAATAAAAAATAAAAGGAGATGTTTTTAGAGCTCATATGTCTAATTCTTCTTCCCCCAGGAGCTCATCTTGAAATGTCACATGTATTGAATCAACCATGAACCTGAATGTATCATGATCAATATATGGCTTCAAAAATTGTTTGTTCATAACAAATGGTGTATGTTAATGATGATACCGATTTCATCACCTTTATTCTATCATTTTGCCCATAAAAACCCTAGCCAATGCACATAAATAACATTATTTTGTACAAACAAACATTTATTATTCATTCTATTTATTATATATAAAATACTATTTTAATGCCAAAATTATATAATAATGGAAAGAAAATAAAAGGAATAAAATACCAAAGGTATTTTGTGACCCTAAACCATGAGAACAGTTCAAGAATTGATTTGGTCGACAAGGAATAAAATAGGGGGAGATAAGGGCCAAATACACAATAAAATTTCCATTCTTTTACTCATCAATAAAGAATTTTGGGACCAATTTAATTATTTATACCTCAAATTTGTACATCAAAGTTTTATTTAATAACACATAAAAAATACAAAATTGATTTCATACAAAAATAATGTGTAGTGTAGAAGTAATACTCAAAATAAGAATATGAAATCTCAACTTCCCAGACCCATATCTCCTAAATAAAAACTCTAAATACATCAAAATCACATTTAATTGTATATAACGTTTAATAAGATATTTAATGAAGGTGGTTTCATATTTTTTAGAGTTAAGGTGTGAAAGTAAGGTTTTGGACCCCCTATTATACATATACCTAAATATATTATTCATTTTATTTATTATTGAATATTTTATAACTTTAGATTTTCATAATTTTGTTAATATTATATATAACATATGTACATATTTAGAAAATAATAAAACCATAAAAAACATAAATTAAAATAAGTATATATGTAAACAAATAGATGAAATACATATACTTATACATATATAATAAATACCCCTATTTATTTATGTGTACATAATAGATCAGAAAAATACAATAAAAGTAAATTTATGTACATAAAAATAAGCCATAAATATATAAAATAATAAAATAAATAATAGAATTAAAAATATAAAATAAAAATAAAATGCTCAGAACATAAATGAATATACCTATAAGTGTACCGTTAATTATTATCTTGTACAAACAAACACAAAAACTAAAAAAATCATATTAAATTACTATACAAAATAATTAACATTTTTTATTTTATGCTAGAAAATTAATAAAAGCATACTTTTCTAAACTATTAACTTTTGAATAAAAATACCATTTTGTCGCGACTTGGGCTGGCGTGGCCCGATCGTGTCGCATTTTTCGTTTGCCTCCAATCAACTCTCTCCTATGGCCTCTGACTTGACACAACTATTATTTCCTCTAATTTTGTGCCTTTTTTATAGGGCTTCTCATCACTCATATCCAAAGGGATCTTTAACCAAAGATCTCTATAATCATTCCTAATCCACACCATGCCCTCTAACCCCTGTACATTTCATCGATTCATCCAGAATCATAGGACTATTATTATCATGCACTATGTTTATAAATAAAACCCAAGCTTGTTCCATCCCTTTTTGATACATCTTCATGATCTGAATCGAGTTTAGGTGATCCGAGAGTGTGTCAATGGTGACAGAAGTGGATTCTCCGTACATGGGAGTGTGTCAAGAGGAGGAGAGGAGATCCAAGGTGGTCCTCCGACTATCCTACTCCATTCTTCATAGCATGTATAAGAGCTGTGCAATTCTGTTTCTTAGTTACAATGAGGTATCATCATTTTATTTTTGTTCTTAGTTTAGCTTTAAACACATTAGATTAGCTTAGTTTCTAATCTTACCAATCACCAGAGCCAATAGATCTAGGGCCAGTTCCATGAGTTATACACCTGTTTCGACCACCATGATCACCTCATCTTAGTCCCCATCATGTTCTTCACCTAATCAAACCATAAAACCAACCGGAGCGAACCTCAATCTGTGAATCAATAGTCCTCCTCTGCCTTTAGCCATATCCTCTTCGCTCACCTTCATCCTTACGCAAACCAACTTCGTTTCTGGCTGAGGTGTATCGCTTCACCTAAAGGAGTGTTTTCATGTAGGTTCTAGCGACAATGAGCCCTTCTTGGTCAATTTTGACCATGTAGGAGACTCTTCAGGTGCTCCGTCTTCACCAACCGACCATAACCCCATCATTGGTTCTTGGACCTTGTTGAGCACCTCAACCGCTACAGACAGCTAACCTGAAGGTGTAGAACCCAAGACCTTCATCATAGACTATAAGATGGAGCAGAACGAGACGAGTGAAGGACATGGGAAGACTTGTTCTTCTTGAAGAGAAACCACTATTGAATCAATGAGCAAGCCCAATTCTAATCCTGTCCCTTTACCTAGTGGTAAAGAAATGCAGTGATGGACTGTTGAAAATTAATGCCCCTGTATTTTGCATTAAGGATTTTGAAATTAATAGAAAGTTTAAGTTAGTAGCAAATTGGTCCCTACAAGTAAATGCATTATATTTTCTTAGGATTTTTGTGAAAATAGCTCCTATTCGATTTTTTTGCAAAAATTATAGGGAATGCCTTAAATTATGTATTATTATTATACTTTTTAATTTGGATTTTAGGGCAATAGATTATTTAATAAAAATCAAAAAGTGTCTTTTTTATCCTTGTTTAGACATAAAAACTAGAAAAAAAATTAAATTGCGTTGAAAAATCACAAAAAATATTTGTAATTTATTATTCTCTTTATTAACTCCAGACCAAAAATCCCCAAAAATATAAAAAGAAAACACAAAAAAATAAAAAACTCTAAAATTATTTATAAAATCTAAAAATATCTCAAAAACTCCAAAAATATCATTTTTTATTTTATAATGTTCTCTATAGTATTATAGATGTATTCAAATTGATTTAAAGAACTTTAGACTTTATTTTTTATTTTTAATCTTCAATTCAATTTGACCTATTTAATTAATCACTGATTTGGGGTACTTTTGGTTTCAGAAATATATAAAAATTATAAAAAATTACAAAAAATAATACAAAAATGTTATAAATTATATAAAATCCAAAAACATTTCATTTTCTTTATTTTGTTAGTTTTCGTTAGTATTTATAATTACTTTATACTATATTGTATGTACAACGTTATTGACGAGTCCGAGAATGTCCTACTTAATTATCGTGATTTATTAAGCATTTAAATTTGGCATTTCATCGTAGGCGGGAATTCGGAATCGATCAAGAAAACCACAATAAATTTATTCAATTTTTATCAGCATGGTTTTACGTTTATTTTACGTGGGCAAGTCCCAAGGTCGAACTAGAGGAGGCAAAGGAACAAGCTAGAATTATGTCTATCAAAGTTCGTGCGTGGTTTTCAAGGCGAAATATTTTTGGTATTTGTTAATGTAATTTTGGGATGCAAAATGCAAATGTGGCCAATTTCAGGGACTAAAATGAAATTTTCAATCAAACTATGTTTGAAATTTATGAAATTTGGCCAAGATGATAATACTGATAAAATGAATGCACTGCAATGTCTTGGAAATTTTTGATGCAAAAAAAATATTTTATGAATTTATGAATGTAAACAAAGTGAGCTCCAATAATTAATTGTAATAAATAAAAAACCTATTTACTTTCAAGGGATAAAACTATCCAACATCTATCACTAGGTGATTGATCTCAGAAAAATCCTAAACCTTAAAAATACGAGATTTAATACCTATTAAAAATTAAAATAAAATAAATATGCAAAATGATTTTTATAGCGCAAACCATGCATGAAATGCAATTCTTTTAGGGCATTAAAAATAACTAATTCTACAATCATTGATTTTTTGACAATTTTTAGAGCAATGGTTAATTAATTATGAATTTCAAAGCACAAAATGGGCAAAATATTTAATTTTCCATTAAACAATTAATCATTAATTAACCACATATCATACAAATATCACAAGAAGCCATACTATAGAGAATTAATTGTAAAACATCATTCTATTGTTGAATAATAAAAATAATGCAATAAATTAGATAAAAATATAGGGGGAACATAGGGGTCTGTTTGCAAGTTTAATAAATAAATTAAAATAATAAAATGGCTAACATGGGTGTATGTAAAATTACCAATACCCTTGGGAGTCGGATTGCAAAATTCCCAAGAGGTATGTGTCATGCATGTGCCCTTGGGGCACCTGGACCTCAGTGCGAATAGACAAATAAGAAGGGGACCTTTGCAACTTTTCCTATATCATTTGCATGACACGTGACTGGGGGGATCCTTGGAATTGGGTGGATATGAGGAGTATCTTTGCAACATGCCCCCCAACGCATGTGCCAAGCACGTGGGTGGAGGTCTTAGGTCTGTGCTCATCGGAGAAATGTTTTGGGGTCGTGAATAGGAGGCGAGAGGCTAAAGGGCGAGCAGAGTGTGGCCGATGACATTGACTCCTAGATCTGGCCAGGAGGTGGCGGTGAAGAAAGGGGTCCTAGCGCAATGGCACAACTCCAGTGGATGTGCAATGTGAAGTTGTGGAGGGAACAAGCAACTGGCAGCATAGCAAAGGGACTTCTGTCGATGAAGAAAACTAGAGTTGATGAAGTCGTAAGCTTGGGCCTTACTGGAAGCGGTGGCGCTGATCCTTGTTGGAAATGAGGACGACGAAGACCTTGGCGGAGGATGGTATCGATAGCGGAGGAAGAACTGGTTTGGGAATGCTACTGGAGGTGGTAGTGAGGCGAAGGCATTGATGAAGTGGGGGGAGGGGAACCTGTGGAGCGGTGGTGGAGATAAGGTGGTGTAGGTGATAATCGTTGTTGGCTCGACAGTCGGCAAGGACCAGAGCAGAAGTAGAACGAGGGATGAATGCATGCTGCAATGAGCCTAGCGAGGCTTAGATATCTCCAGAGAAGGGGAAAGTAGGGGTCGGGCTTTCACCACCGACCCTCCTCTGTAATTAGCACATTCGACAGATGAAATGCAAGGGTGTCTATGACGGTGCTTCAATAGGGAGAGGGACAGATCTGGAGATGGCATGAGATTGATGAGGATTGATTGATATTTGCAGGGTATTAGGATGATTGGCGATGGCCATGGATCTGCAGGGCTAGAAAAGGAAGATGGCGCGAGCTTGAAAGAGGAAGAAATTTGTCCGAGATATAGGGAAGGAAGGTGCGATGATAGCCCAAGAATGAAGGCGCCGACAGTTGACTAGAGATTTGGGGGATTTGATTGGGATACCTGGGGGAGGCCAATCGTAGAAGTAAAGGGGAGAGGTGAAGGAGGAAATCGTGGCGACGGTGGCACCGCCCACTCCCGATTGGGAAAGTAGTGGAATAGAAAGACTGGTATGGGGCCATCTAATCGGTCAAGATCAGACGACATGGATCGTGCCACGTAGTAGCATTATATTTTAATAATAATAATGATTATTATTTTTAATTTTTTTATAAAATGAATTTATATAAAGATCCAAAGTGGGTGACACTTGGTGGCTCCAGAAGCTGCCACGTATCAGCCCCAGAAAAAATTTAAAAATAAATACAAAAATAATTAAAAAAGAAATAGCAAACCACCTCAGATCAAAAAAATTCCTCATGAAAGTTGTTAGTCTCGACGAGATCTACAATATGCAAGAAGAGATCAAAACAAAATTGATCATTTTCATAAGGATATTTTTCGAGTGTCCAATGTACATAGAATACCTTGATTTTTAGGTTTTATAATTTTTTTTGTTATTTTAAACCAGATAAAAATCTGAAAAAATATGATAAAATAAAATATAATTATTTACACATTAATAAATTTATTTGGATTATTATTAGTTATGAAAATAAATAAATAAAATATGAAAATGGCAACTTTTGTACAGATTGTTAGTGAAGACTTGGACTCGGTCAATTTCTTTTGATTTCAAGTTCATTTTGGATTTGGATTTTCGTTCATTTTGATTGAACTTTTATCAAAGAAAATAAATAAAGATGAAATAAAATAAAATGAGTTAATTATGTACATTAAATAATAGGTCAAAATCAGGTAAAGTACACAAAGTACAAAAGAGGCCCAAAACCCAACTTTCACATATGTGCTTCGTTTCACTTGAACTTGGTCTTGTTTTAAAGGTATTTGAATGATATTAGTTGAAAAGAGAGTAGGATTAAATCGGACAACTATATGTGAAAGACATCAATGTTTTAGTCCGAAAATCCTGGAATTAGTTTTTGAGTTTCTGGTCCACTTATTTTGGTTAGTTATTTTTTTTGTAATTTTCCTTTAATATTGTTAGTAACATGCACACAATGGAGGTAGTTTCATGAAATTTGGAGTTAACCTGAATTAGTTAAAAATCACAAAAGTTATGCTATTTTACAGGTCAATTAGGTTGAGATTTTTGGCTCCTGATTTTGTGCAAGTATGAGTGATAAAATGCAATTATTATTAATACATGCATGAATGCTAATTATGTAGAATAAATGAAGAAATTCTAGTGAATTTTAGGGATTTGAGCTTAATTAATCCTTTTTAGAGTTATGAAATGAGATTCATCACATATATATTTCCATATTATATACTTTGTTAAAATTACAAAAAATTAATAAAAATATATAAAAATATATAATAATATTAATGTTGGTGTAGATATATACATTAGAAAATAAAAAAAATCTATATTTAAGTATGTGTTAGTACCTAATGTGTACATCTTCACTTATGTATATATACACACGAATATATGTATTAATTGAATATATAGATTTTTTATTATTAAATATACCTATACATTCATTATTAAGTTTCATACAAATAATAATAATATATTAATAAAAGCACACAATGAATAAAGACACACTTGTACATAATATAAATTTATTAGAAATAATCATAGGCCACCTGATTTTCTCTCAGTATATGTACTTACATACTATACTTCTTGTGTTGTAGACAATAATAAATTTTAACTCCACACTTTTGCTATTCATTGATTAATTAATGTTGTGGGTTTATTGTTGATTGTCTTAGGTTTCTTAAGCAGTCAATCTATCGACTACGGTCTCACCTTGTGAGATCATGTGGCCCTCGAAAAATCTGTGTCATTAAATGGCACCGTTGCTGAGGAGCAAAGCGTCTATGCTATTCTGTATTTATGTGTTCATATCCTTTTATTGATTTATTCATTAAATTATTGATTAATTTCTTTATGCATATTTATCGATTCATTTTTTACTTGTACATAACTCATTTTGATACATTTATTTGATTATGATTATTTGATTTTCAGTGCCAAAATACCTCTTGTTGTATTTGTTACGATGGCCCACTACACGATGACGACTTCTTAGGAGGTTGATGCAGCCAAGCATGGTGGAGATTAGTCTTCATGCTTTGACCAGTTGGAGAGTCATCAAATATGTAAAGGAGAGGCTACATTGCAGATATTAAGATTAGATTTATTTATTGATGAGAGAGAGGTTTATTCAATCAATTGTAATAATTAAAGACTTAGACACTACTATTCACAACAATGTCCATTGCCCGAGTATCTGTTCACCTGGGGGCCTCATCGTAGTTTTCCCGTGTTTTCACCGCCTTCTTTTCTTTGTTTTCTGATACTTTGAGTTTTCCACCTTATTTTATTTGTTTTGTGTGCATGAGAACTTAGCTTGTAGGTTGCTTGAATCGCTAATTAGGTCCACATCCCTAATAAGTATTGCATACTCTTGTATTCTCTTACGATTGGATCTAGTGAAATAAAGAAATGTTAATCATTTGGATTTAAACCCACACACCGAGAGAGACATCATACATCGTTGGCAGGACTCATTGTGGCAGGCACCGAGATGTCTTTAAGATCGAACTTTAGGATTTGTCTCTGAATAATTAACATATGGTTTTTTACATCTTATAACAACTACTACTTGAGGCAATTTTGTTGATCGCACACTGCCATGTACATAGGTTTAAAAATTTTGTTTTGCATATCACATGGAGAGAGCTGGAAAGCACTGTAAGTCCTCCAACTCTGCATTCATCATTAGATTCAATGGTGAGATTTCCATCGTTGAATTGACTTGCATGACTTTTCACTATCTCTGATTTTGAGCACCTAAGACTTATACAAAATAGTTGGGCACTTGTATGCAAAATATCCAAAAAAGTGAAAACCCAAAAACAAAAACAATGATACTGGTAATAAACTTTGACCTCAAATAAAAGTTGTAATGGATTTCATTGCCTTGGGTTCAAAAAACCCTCATTTTTTCCAGGTACCTAAGGAGGGGACCAACGCTCCCATGAGTAAGGCACAGCCCGCTATGGATTAGAGCCAAAAATCCAGTTTGTAACTGCCTTGTGTATCACCTAGATTTTTGATGTAATGGCATTTTTATCATACATGGCCAAATAGGGCCTTGTCAGGGATGGTGTTCCCGCCTTGTGCGGAACATCAACTTGGTACAAAGTACTGAGCTTAGGTCATGCCTTCCCAGGGGTGTTTTCTCATAGGTTTGCGTCTGAGTAGGTCCTTGCACGCTCAAGGGTGATTCTATTGCGAGCGAGGTTCGAAGTAGTAGTTTCTCCTATCGGCTTCTTCTCTTTATTTCTTTGATTGAGTGAGGATCCAAGAAGGGTTATGAGGACCTCACAAAGTGCATACTACATGTTACAAAGGAGGGGAACAAGTACAAGATACTTTTCTGGCAATACTCTCTCTCCTATGGGGTTAGCATGCTAAGGACTTGTTACAAGATATGCCTGAAATAATAACATTAAAAATGAATAGATAATAAATAGCCGACCCTTTACAGCTTCACATGGAATTTAGTTAGTGAACCCAATTTTGTATTGCATTTGTATGGATCTAGATTAAGGTTCAAAGAACAAGTCCTACGCACCTGCGTAAAGTTTGTCATATGTGTCTTCTTGTTGACCCCCTGCTCGTTTCAAGCCTTTCTACTATTTTCACACCCTTTTATTCCTATTTGACCGCCGTATCTTTCTTCCTGCTTCGATATTCACTTTCTCCATGATGTCCATCCATGGACAGTTCAGTCTGAGATTCTGTCGATACTCACGATGATTCCATGGACTCGACATCATCAATAATTTGAAGCGATTCTTGAGAAGTCAGTTTGGATCTTACGAACCAATCTATAAACTCCGTGTTTTCTTTCCTACTCCCATTATCTCTAATAGATCAGGACCACTCTCGCCCCACTACCGCCTATTGTGAATGTAGGTCAATTTCAGTCTACATCTCTTTCTCCACTCACAATCATTTGGGATTGACCCTAATCTCCTGCTCATCTCGACAGCTAGAATTCAATTTCAAATGTTCTGATTGGAATTCTCTCATATTGCAGATAGAAATCATCCTCAATCATGGATCTCAATCTAGAAATCATTTCTTCAAAATCAGACCAAGAGATGTATCCCCAAGGGAAGGGCAAGGGGGAACAACTGCCCTAACCAGAGCAGAATCAGATGACTGATAATAATAAGGTGAATGCTCAGATGTTGGGTCTCATTCAAGCCCTACAACAATAACTAACCAGATAGGCACTATCCTAGACTGCATTTGAAGATATGTTGAACGACATAATGAACTGACCAGTAGGGGGAGGAGGTGGATAAATACCCCAGGATAATCCAGATGAGGAACTAGGAGTGGGAACCCAAAGCATACACTGAAGGAGACATATAATCCTTGAGACAACCATACGACATAATGGATCCACATCCCATCAATCCATGCTCACTTCGAGCTCAAGCCCCAGTTCCTTGTGCTCTTCCTCATTTTACAAGAACACCAATGAGGAGCCGTACATTCACCTCTAGAATTTCTCTCACAACCACAAAACTACCTACTATCCTAAGATATCATTGGATGTAGTAAAGATGACTATGTTCCCTTTTACCTTACAATGCCCTCTATTGGGTCAATCATTTGGGAAAGGTCGTGATGATCTGGGAGGAACTCAAATCTACTTTCCTTCACAAGTTCTACCCTCTCGGTTGGCTCAACCAGATGAGAGCCAGTATCAACAAATTCTACCATGCTAACCATGAGTTTAATCATGAATCATGGGAGTGATTTACAGACTTGTAGCAGAAGTGCTCCCACCATGATATCCCGAGGACCAGCTTGGTCCAGCACTTTTTGGGGGCTTGAATATAGAGAGCCATAGACTAGTCAATGTTGCCTGTGGGGGATCTCACTTTAACAAGTATGAATATGTGGTATTACAGATCTTCGAAGAAATGGCCGAGGGAGAGTCTACCCTCTCTTAACCATGTGTGTACCAGAGACAGCCTCATGTCCTCTACATGCCAGTTCACATGGCATCATCCTGGGAGGTATAGAAAGATGAGAGCTCCAACCTCAGCTTCATTGGGGGCATCTTTCTAAGGTTGATATTATCGAGAAGTGGTCATCGAATCTTGAAAAGCTTGTTGTGATCAAACAAAAGATGTAAAATTTGGACAAGTTGGATCAAATCACCAAGAAGTTGGAGCTGCTGGTGAGCACCATCAGTTCATGTCACTCGGAAATACCATCATCAGAGACTGATGTTGAGAAGAAGGATGAGCCCTCACTGCCATAGCAGCCTCAACTGAGTCAACAACAACCAACAATCCAGCACGTCTACTACATGAAGATTCCTAAGCAGGCCCTATTGCAGCAATAGATAGTAGTTTCCCATATATACATTCTACCATCTTCATATCCAACATTTCCACCACCAACACTAATCCAAGAAGTCAATGGTATATGGAGTAATGATGCACATATGACCCACCCTACAAGACAACCAGGGATAGCTACCAGCTAACCGGCCTTACCACCAACCTCAGGGTGGTCATTTTGCTCAGTCCTTTCAGCCTTAGCCTTAGTACCATCATAACCTGTCTTCATAGTACCAAGTAAATTGGAGACAATCGCAATAATACCCACAACCGCAATACCATCATCCACAATCGTACCATCAATATATAGTTGTACAACCGTAGTATCCCTCTCCTCCATATCAATAGTATCATCTCACTCCTCTATAACTACATCATCAGTCATAGCCTCAACCTCCCAACCATCTACCTCGGCATGGTCAACATGCTGAAGCTTCTGAGGCAGTTCCAGTGAACCCCAACCTAGATTGCTTGGCCCAACTCGTGAAGGGTCTAACAAAGAAGAACAAGAAGCTAGATGACCTGATGGACACTAAAACTCCTATCTTAGCACAGGTCGAAGCAAATCCCAATAATATCAAAAGGAAAGAGAAGATAGAATGTAATGCCGACATATGATTGTAATTTTGCTTTATATATTGTTGTCACTCACACGAACAATATGATTTTGCATCCATATGTCACAAGAAAATGGAAGAATAAATCTTTGTCAAGTGAGTCATCATCTTCTATATCAACCGCACTAGCTACAGTTCGGTGAGGAAGAAAAGGATGAGGAGCCATGACAACTATCATCCACCACATTCTTCATCAATAAAGAAAAGAAAAAAGTCATAAAAAGCAAAAATACCAAAAAGATGCTCGCCATCAAAGTAAAGCTATGCTATCCATGTAGGATCCAACATCAACAACTGATCCAACACCAACCGATGAAGTAGAGACCACACTTTTTGCTTGTCCATTGGCAGCAATACCTTTATCTCCAGCATTTACACCTTTTTGAGATATGGATGTACACAATATTTTGGACAAGAACTTTTTTGTAAATAAGAACAATACTTTTTATTTTAGCTCTGTTAATATTCATTTTCCTGATGTAATAGAAAAACCCAAAAAATACAAAAAGAAAAAGCGCAGTGTCTGATCCAGAAGTTATAGATATTCTTGACAATTTTATTGTTGAGATACCATCGATGAAAACAATGGAATACATGACTACTATAAAGAAGGTCTTGAAAGAGACATGTACAAAAAAGCATCGGGAAACCCGCAACAACATATGCAACAAGTCAAAAGCTGCGTTCTTACCATTGTCACAATTGCAGCCATGAGTAATCTCCTAGAAAAGAAGCAAGATAAAGGAGAACCTTTGACCAAATGCGAGATTTTTGACCAAGTCTTTAAGAGAACCTTGCTTGACAGTGGCTCTTCCATCAACTTCTTGCCTTCATCATTATTGTAGGAATTCAGATTGGGTCCACTGAATCAAACACATATTATCCTTCAGTTCGCTCACCGATCCATTAAGCCACCTCGAGGTTTGTTGGAAGGCATAGTGGTAAGGGTGCAGGATGTTCACTTTCTTGTTGACTTTGTGGTCCTTGATATGGACTCGTCTACATCATTACTTTTGACCTCTATTATCCTTGGTCGGCCATCCTAGCACACCACGGAGGCCATAGTTGACTATGGGCCTAGGAAGATCACATTCAGCTCAAGAAATCACAGAGTTACCATAGACATGGTCAATGAGCCCAAAGTCGTATATGATGAGAGTCATGCAACACTTTCTGAAGCAACTGTGACTTTATTATAGATATCAGAGACACATAACTCTCTTTGAATGACACATGGACCATGGAAATCCTCTCTCCCGAGGAGGACTGGGAAAGCTCAATCGACACAACCTCTCATGGCACTTGGGAGACAAAATCCAAATTTTTGATGCATCTCATTAATTTAGACAATTCACGCCAGTCAGAACATGATGAATTCATCGTAGATCTATTCGGTACATTATCAGTTGAACATGAAGAGACAAAGGTAAACAACACCTCTAAAGTCATGGCAGATCATCCGCCTACCAACATAGTTTCTGAAGTGCCCAAGAAGCAGGTCATATTAGAATCAGACCTAAAGCCACTTTCGACTATCCCTAAGTATGCTTTTCTTGTGGGTGCAAAGAATATGTATCAGATCATCATCAGTAGCAGACTGACCCCGGATCAAGAATATAGACTTCTCTAGTTTCTAGAAAAGAACCACAAGGAACTTAATTGCCACGTCTCAGATCATTGCTGGATAAATCATGCTCTATGTTCATATCATATCTTTTTGGAAGAAGATGTCGAGCAGTCCCGAGAGTTTCAAAAAAACGAAAACTAATTTGCGGGACGTCATCATGAAAGAAATCACGAAATGGTGCGCACATGCTTCATTTATCCCATCTCCTATTCAAAAAGGGTGAGTACTCTGCATGTCGTTTTCACAAAATCCAAGCTCACCATGGTTACAAATGATAGAGGAGAGAATATTTCTACTATTGTACTAACATCCTAGCATGTATGTGTTGACTATCGCTGTCGTAATGCAATAACCAAGAAGGATCGCTTTCCCTTATCGTTCATTGATCAAGCGTTGGAAAGACTAACCAACAAGGAGTTCTTCAGCTTTATGAATGGGTACTCCGGGTACAACCAAGTGGCAATCTCCCCATAAAATCAAGATAAGAAAACCTTCACTTTCTCATCCAGAACCTATGCTTTCAAGAGAATGTCCTTTGGTTTGTGCAATGCACTTGCTACATTCCAGAGATGCATGCTTGCAGTTTTCACCAAGATGCTTGGCAATTTTCTCGAGGTGTTTATGGACGACTTCTTAGTCCATGATGACAATATTGATTCCGAACTTGAACATCTGGACAGAGTACTTCAAAAATGCTGTGAAGTCGATCTTGTATTACCTTGGGAGAAAAGTAACTTCATGGTTACAAAAGGGATTGTGCTAGGTCACATCATTTCCAAATGTGGCACGTAAGTCGACCGAAAAGGTGTATGTAATTGCTAATCTAGAGCAGCTTCAGACAGTTCAAAACATATTGTCATTCCCGAGGCATTTGGGTTTCTACAGGAGAATCATTAGAGACTTCAATCGCATTGCCCGACCATTCACACAGTTATTGTGCAAGGAGACTGAGTTTAACATTTATCAGGAGGTTCTCCTTTCATTTAATCAGTTAAAGGAGATAATCACTGATGAGCCGAAAAATCCCTTCCTAAATCCAGGTAAGGTAGAAATCAATCTACGGTTGTTGCGACCCGATTCTCGAAGAATCGTACTCAACAAGAAAAAAAGAGACCACCAAACCAGATAAATCAAGCACTAATCAAGAAGCGGTCATCCTAGTTTATTAACTTGGTATAGGGACCAAGGTTGAACACAAGGAGCACGGATTATCTCAGAAAAGCCTACAAAGTATTCGAAAAGATAAAAGAATGAATAAAATATTTTTGGTGGATTTTAAATGTTTTAAAATTTGTTTTGTATTTTTAGTTATAGGGAAAATGTAAAGACAAGTGAAAAAGCTAACAAACCACTATTTATTAAACGCACCAAATAAAATCTTAAAAACCAAATAAAATTATTTTTGTGTTTTTTATATTTTTAAATGTTTTTGGTGAATTTTTGAGAATTTTATGTTTTTTAATTGATTTTATAAAAATCAAGGAAGAGAGAAACAATGACAAAGTGTGCAGTCAGATTTGGAAGGCTAATTAAAAATAACTAATTAGCCTATAATAATCTGACGTCAATTATTATGAAAACTAGATACAAAAACTAAGCTACAGAAAAAGAGTTTGCATTTTTTTGAATTTTACAAAATTTTTAAGAATTTTTTGTAAGATTTTTAGGTTTTTTTAATTTTTATGGGTTTTATAAGTCCAAATGAGACTAAAATTGCACAGAAGCTGGAAAACAACCAAACCAACGATCCCTATTTTTTTAGAATTTTTAGAAAAGTGTTTATATTTTTGGTTGATTTTCTATTCTAGACAGTAGCAAAAATGCTTGTTTTTTATTTTTAAAAATAGCGAAAAGCAACAAAAATGTCCCAAAAAATTAGGGAAATTTTTACAGAGTGGCCGGGGTCACGTATCCAAATTTTACTTGATTTGGAGTTTATTTGATATCTTATTCAACCAATACAAGATACACAACACACATGGACCTATATGCAAAGAAACTTAGTTTCAGGGCTAAATCGATAACAAGAGTGAAAACTATAAGGGCTTCAGTGCAAAAGTCACATTAATTTCCACAATTGTTGAATAAATCCACGCACAGGGGTATAAATGCAAATATCAGAAACAAACTTTCATTTCATAACAGAAGTAAACCCCAAGCCCATACATGCAATTTGTCCACAAAAGCACGTGTCTTCACAAATCAGGGACTGAAAGGCAAATATTAAAAACGTAGGGTCCTAGGTGCAAATTATCCAAAATAAAAACAACTAAAACTAATATTTACATGACTGAACTGAAATATAAAGACAAAGGAGGGCCTAAATAATATTTACCCTCGTTATTAATGATCAAGGGCTGAAGGGGTGCCACGTGGAGATCGGACGGCTGTGGTGCACGGGGACCTCTTCAGCGATTGACGTCTCTGATGGAACTCCTCAAATGATCGGACGACTGGTAGCTCCCCATAAATGAACGACTCGATGAAGACCTGGAGCGAGGAGATCTATCTGACGGTGATGGAGGATCTAGCAAGAACAAGACGCCGGTGAATTTCGTCGGTCCAGTACGCACGGTGGAGGGCTCCTCCGGTGCTGCTCTAGGCTGGGAAATGAATGTCTCGGTCGTCTGCAGCTAATTGGTGGCTCTGATGAGGCTAAGGACGCCTGAAGGTCCTCGGTGGCATGAGGCATCTGGAGCACCCGTGCCTAAGTGATGGGACCTCTAGACGAGGTCCTTCTTCGATTATACCTGCACAGGAAGAAAGATGGGTCTAGGCCAAAGTGCCTCGACCCGGTTACGAGCGGAGGGGGTGGTATGGTGAGGCGGAGCAAAGGTCTCCGACGAGGCGACGGTGGAGGAAACCTAAGTCATGGTTCCGAGGCGAACCAGGGTGATCGGAGGGGCGTAGAAGGTGTAGAGGGGTCTCACAGAGGTGATACAATGGTCGGAGCGATCAATGGAAGGACGGAGCGAGGTGAATCGGCCGGCGAAGGCCGGCGGCGCGAATTGGGAAAAAGCAAAAATTAGACTAACCTAGAAGGAATTTGACCTAGTGAGTGGCTGAGATCATCTGTGCTGAAGGTCGGGGACCTCCGGGGGTCTTCGGCTCGATGGAACGACGGTCCAAAGGCTCGGACTCACCTCGCGGTAGAGCACGGCGATGGGGCTCGCCAGATCAGTGGCTGCAGGCCTCGAATCCTCACTACGACACTCTCCCTTGCTAGCTGTCACTCAAGGAAGCAGAATGGATGTCCCAGGATACGAAGGCGATGACCAAAGATGCGTGAAATGTGCGGCGAAGCTGAGACTTTATAGTGCTAGGTGTCCGAGAAGATGGGAGTCGGGCACACTCGTCGATGCATGGACCCCTAGAATGACGGTCGGGCGAAGGTCTCGGATCATCGAGTTACAAATGGAGCCTGGGGTTTAGGCGAATGGACGGTGGATCGACTCGGGAGAAATAAGAGAAGTCGGGTTGGCGAAGCGGATCCACGAAAAGGTGGTCCTGGGGGGAGAGTTGACCGGGGGACAACGTTCCCGCGTGGACCAATAAGGTAATTCCTTTTATTAATTATTTTAAATTAATTTAAAAATAGTAAATGATTTTATTTCAAAAAATTTTTAAAATAAAAAATGTTTAATTATTTTAAAAGTATTTTGTAGTGATTTTTATTTATTTTTTGAAATATAAATTATGTATTTACATTATATTATTATTATATATAGGTATATATACATATGTATTTTTTATTTTTATTTTTAATTGTTTATTTCTACAAAATTATTCCAATTTTATATTTTATTTATTTATAACATAAAATTTGGAATAAAAAGATATTTTTATTTTTTATGATTTATTTACATTAGTTAAATAAATAGATCTATATACATATGTACAAGGTGTGGAAAGCACACGTAGATTTTTATTTTTAGAAAATAAATTATTTACCCATAAAGGGATATTTACACCATGTTGAGTCACCCTATCTCTCTCTACTTATTTTATTTTACGGTCAGGCCCATGTTGAGCCCTCCCTTGGGATTAGGTCACTCGATATTTATTCTAAATATTTCCCTCTTTTTTTTATTTCTTTATTCCTTTATTTTTACAGAAAAACATGCTAATTATGAATAAATACATGATGCATGCATTTTGACAATTTATTGTATTAACAGGTATTTACATGATATTTTGTCAAGGTTTCTAGCTAAAATAAAGGAATAAAGAGTGATGAATGGGGATTCATCACCCCCTATACTTTAATTTTGCTAGTCCCTTAACAAATACTTATTTGAAAAAGAAGTGCAAAAAGAGAAAGAGAAAGAAAAAGAGAGGAAATCAAGGTTGATTATTAAATTTTCCTTCATTAAATTGAAATATGGAGATCAGTCAGACCTTTGGATTATTAATTTGTCGGAACCTTATTTGTATTTAAGCTTAAAACCCAACATCCTCTAAGTTCCACTAATCTAAGGTCAAGACTCCTCAAGCAACCAGATCAGAACAAGTCTACATACACAAACTTTAATGACCATAAATCTTTCCTTGTACTGTGTAAGTGATATGTAGCTCCCCACCTCAGAAGTAATAAAGAAACAACCTCCCTCAACCTGGTAACTCTAATGCCTCGGTCTAGCAACTCTTTCCTCGAGAAGCGGGGTATTCCCTTCCATGTTCAAGTGCAACCGACTCAAGAAGAGGGGGAAGAAGAGAATGGACCATGACCAGTGTAGCCATGTATACTTGGGAGCTCTAACCAGTGTAACTGAGCCTCGCGCTGCAAGCTTCATGACATGGTCATGTATAACATAAGCTTTTGCTTTATTTGACTATATACACTCCGTTGGGATTATTAAATTTTCAATCCGACACACCATTTTTTTGGAGCTCTTTTCTTTTTGCACATTTTTTTCGTATGCATCTTTACAACATATTTACATGGTGCAACATATATACGTAAGGAGTTTTTCCTCTTGAGCCAGTAGACTACCCCCTTTTGAAGATTTATTGCAACCCACAACTCCTGTCTTTAGACTTCATAACCACCAGACCAAGTTGAGACGTACTTCCTTCACTATAAGAAGAAGAGAGGTTCTGCCTAAAAGTACTACCCTCATATGCTACCCCAAGCCAAAGGAAACTGCCTCCTCACCACCTCATCCGTGGAGAGCTATGTGTAAAGTACTGGTGCAAGTAAAGTCATTGTCTCTGAGAGTCATGCATGTGTTGTTAAGTGCTCTACTTAGTCTCATCAAGATGACATATGCTCATAGCCTAGTGAACTCAAAGAATTAAGTCCCAATGGACCTGAAAAGTCTCAGTCCTAAGCCCTATAAGGTTCCTCTTAGAATTAGGTGGATTAAGGTCTTAACCAAGCTCCATTTGTAAATTTAATTCCAGGCTAGTTTAAATGTCAACTATGATTTGGAAAAACTGTGCAAGAATTTACAAAGATGCTTTTTCCAAAATATTTACACATGTGCAAAATTTTTGAAAAATGTTTGAAAACATGGATGTATGCATGAATGCGAAGTTTTGCAAAATATTTACAATAATTTACACAAGGTTTTTGCAACCTTTTTGTTTTCCAAACATTTTTACATAAATTTTTTACTATATACATAATTTTGATATGAAAATAATTACAAGCTATTCACACAAATCCTTTTTACAAACATTTGTACAAAAATATATTTTATAAATAAGTCGGTATGTGCAAGAAGAATTTTATGTACAAGGGAAATTTTTTAAATTTTTATGGATTTTTAGCCATTTTATTTATTAACACACTCACACAAAGTACGAGTTATGGCTAAAGTATATATGAAATATATACGACACCCCCCTATACTTAGCTCGAACGATGTCCTCAAAGTGAGCAAGAGCGATGAAGAAGACATAACTCGTGCTTAGTATATAGAAGTGAAAAGGAATGGTATGTACAAAGATGAATGAAAGAATAGAATGAAGAGGACTCGGTGTTTCCCCCTATAATTAGGATCAAGTAATCCTAAGTATAGCAAGTTGTACATGAAGGGAAATCCGAGTGGAAGGATGTACATGGTCTACCCCCCTCCCCTATATTTAGGGTGAAATATCCCTAAGTATAGGCAGCGAAACAGAGGTAGAAAGAATCAATAGAATACCCGAGAGTCCTGCACCCCCCCTATACTTAGGGTAAAGTACACCCTATGTATAGCATAATCATAAGATGGAAAAAGGGGTGTGGGACTAAAGAATAAAGTGATATGGACAACTGGATCTATACATGTTGGAAGAACAGTGATAATCAGGCGTGAGATGCAATAGATGTGAGTCAAGAGACCACATCTCACGTAAAGTGAATCGGGGAAACGTTAACAACCCACGGCTCATCATCTAGATATGGCTTGAGCCGCTCGCCGTTAACACGAAAGGTAACATAAGAAGACAACTCAGATATTTAAATACTCCCATTGTCATGTACCTTTCTAACCAAATAGGGTCCCTTCCATTTTCTCTTTAGCTTCCTTGGAAATAGACGAAGCCTAGCATCAAACAACCATACTCTCTATCCTGGCTCAAACTACTTGTGGCTGATATGAGAATCATACCACTCTTTCACTCTCTCCTTATAATGTAGGCTTTTTGAAAAGGCAGTATCACAAAGTTCCTCCAGGGCTGCTAACTCTGCCCTCCTCTGGTCTCCTACACTCTCTGGATACAACGGTATATCGGTAACAACCCAAAGTGACCTATGTCTCACCTCAACAGGTAAATGGCAGGGCTTGCCATAAACGAGGTGAAATGGAGATGTACAAAAAGGAGTCTTGAAAGACATCCTATATGCCCACATGACCGAGTCCAAAAGATGTGACCAATCCTTCTCAGTTAGGGCGGACGACTTTCTGCAATATAGTCTTGATCTCCCTGTTCGACACTTCAGCAAGACCATTCGTCTGAGGGTGGTATGGAGTGGCAACTCGATGGTCTATGCTAAACTCGCTAGTAAGGGCCTTTACCTTGTCGTTGACGAAATGAGACCCCCCGTCAGATATCAACACTCGAGGTACCCCGAACCATGAAATGATATTCTTCCTCTAAAATCTGCAAATAGTACTAGCATCTGCGGTTCGGGTGTGGATGGCCTCAACCCTCCGACTCACATAATCCACGTCCAACAGAATGTACTAGAATCCCTTACTCTTAGGTAATGGACCCATGAAATCGATGCCCCATGCATCGAAAACCTCACGGAAGTGTATGGGCTGCATTGGCATCATATCACGCTGTCCACAAGTGCCCATCCTCTGACAGTCAATACACCTCTTCACGAACTCATCAGAGTCCTTGAAGAGAGTAGGAAACCATAGTCCAGATTGGAGCACTTTCTGTGTCGTTCTCCTCCCAGAGTGATGTCCTCCTGCCTCAAGCATGTGGCAGTAAGTAAGGATGCTGTGGTGCTCCTCCTGAGGAATGCACAGTCGCCAGATATTATCCCCTCCCTCATGATAAAGGACCGGATGCTCCCAATGGTAAAACTTGGCCTTCGCGAGGAAGGTCTCAAGTTTCTGCCTGGGCCAATCTTGTGGAACTTTCTTGGCGACAAGATAGTTCACAATATCGGCATACCATGGGAGAGAGGCGATAGCAAGGATCGCCTCATTTGGGAAGGTCTCACAAATAGGCTCAATCTGCTCAGAATCCTCAAGATACTCCAATAGGGAGAGATGATCCGCCACCACATTCTTGACTCCAGGCTTATACTTAATCTCTATATCAAACTCCTGGAGTAGAAGGACCATCTGGTCAATCTGGCTTTGGCATCCTTCTTTCCCATGATGTACCTGATGGCGGTATGATCCGTGTACATGGTCACTCTAGATCCAACGATGTAAGATCTGAACTTATCTAGGGCGAAAACTATGGATAGCATCTCCTTCTCAGTGACTGTAGAGTTCCGCTGGGCGGCATCCAATGTACATCTAGCATAGTGAATAGCGAATGGGACTCCATCCCTCCTCTGTCCTAGCATGGCCCCCATGGCAAAATCAGAGGTGTCTTTCATGATCTCGAATGGGAGAGACCAATCAGGTGGCTGGAGAACAGGAGCCTTTATAACATGACTCTTGAGAGTCTCAAATGATGATAGACACTCATCATCAACAAGGAACTCGGTGTCTTTCGTCAACAGATCAGTCAACGGTCGGGCAATCCTACTAAAATCATGACGAAGCGCCTGTAGAAAGCGACGAGACCCAGAAAAAACCGTAACTGCCGCAAGTTGGACGGTGGATTGAGTTTTCTAATGACATCCACCTTGGCCGGATCAACCTCCATGCCCCTGTTGGAGATGATATAGCCAAGCACCGTCCCCTGAGTCACCATGAAGTGACTCTTCTCCCAAGACAACACAAGGTGAACCTCAATGCATCGCTGAAGGACTCGGTCTACGCAGTCCAGACAAGAATCGAATCTGTCGCTGTTGATCGAGAAATCATCCCTGAAGACCTCCAAGCACTCCCCCACCATGTCCGAAAAGATGGATAACATGCATCTCTGGAATGCCGACGAAGCGTTGCACAATCCAAATGGCATGCCTCTGAAAAGCATATGTCCCGAAGGGACATGCGTATGTAGTCTTGTCCTGGTCCTCGGGCGCGATGGCCACCTGATTATATCCGGAGTACCCATCCAAGAAACAATTATAGCTCTTCCCTGCCAGCCTCTCAATAATCTAATCAATAAAGGGCAGGGGGAAATCGTCCTTCTTGGTGGCCTGGTTCAATCGTCTATAGTCCACACAGACCCGCCAAGAAGTGGGTTCTCAGGTAGCGATCCCCTCTCCAGACTCACTGACAACTGTGATGATGCCCGACTTTTTGGGTACCACATGCAATGGACTGACCCACTTGGAGTCGGAGATGGGGTAGATAAAACCAGCGCTCCACCATTTTGAGATCTCCTTCATGACAACCTCTCGAAGATTCGGGTTCAGCCACTACTGGAACTCTCGCGACGGCTTTACCTCCTCCTCAAGATAGATATGGTGGGAGCATAGAGCCCGACTTATCCCCTGGAGATCGGCTACACTCCATCTTATCGCCTTGCGGTTCTTTTCAAGAATCCCCATCAGACGGGATTCCTGCTCTCCAGTTAAATCAACGGAGATAATGACTGGGTACATCTCATACTCACCCGCAAGGAACCTATACTTCAGCGACGATGGTAGCAGCTTTAGCTCTGGACAAGTAGGTGCTGGCGGATCTGGCCTCTGAAAAGTCTAAGTGAATGCTGCCAAATCTGCATGAGAGAATGAGAACTCTCGCTCACAATCTGAATCTGGAGAAGGCTGCTCTGCTGGACTGTCTCTGCTCTGCACGGAATCAACCTCCTCCCTAGCTGTAGGATCAGTGAAAGTCATACATGGTATCGGATCATCGACCTCTGCCCAATCAACATCTGATGTATCATAATCGTAAGAATCTGTCTCGCGGTCAGGAACCGGGTCTGCTGCCTGAGATGTATCCTGGATCAGGAATGCGCTCTCCAAACTCTCCTCTTCTGGCGTCTCTACATTAGAGAACTCTGAAGGTGAGAGGATGTTCTGTGCGAGTGGATCTGCCCAAACTGCCTTGTCATCTGTAATCACAAAATCGCAGTCCTGGTGGATGTCTCACCCTGCCTCTGTCATCTACTCTGAATCTGTGGTCGGCTCTAAGCAAACTAAATCTCTGTCTCTAGTCTCCTCGACCGTATCTATTTGTATACTCTCACCCTCGATGCAAAAGTACACCTTCCCGCTATCATGGTCGGACACTTCCTTGGATGTGGCCAAGAATGGGCATCCTAGAATGATCAGCTTCACAGACTCAGGTATATCCATGTCCAATACAACGATGTCCACGGGGAATTTCAGGCCCTCAATCGTGACGACAACGTCCTTCAGCAACCCTTCGCCCTCTTGATAGATCGATCAGCAAACTGAAAGACCGTCCTGCTCTGTCGTAGAGTGCCCAACTCGAAGAGGTCGAGAAGGGTTGCCGGAAGTAGGTTGATCGAAGAACCACTATCTAATAGAGTGCGGTCGAACCTCTTCTCATGGATGTGGCATCTGACATATGGGGCTCCAGCATCTGGCCTCTTGGCTGGCAGACGGTTCTGAATCGCGAAACAAGTGGCACAAGTAAGCACATGGATCTCTGACTGATGGTTCTGCCTCATCCTCCTAACTGTGGTCCTGTCTTTGAGTGATCTCTGGAGTAGAGGTATGTGCTCAAAGGCCTCCTGTAGAGTCAACTGTATGTGGAATCTATCTATCATCTGCTGGATGAACTCTATCTGATGATTCTTTTTTTGATTTTCTTTTTTTGCCCCTTACCTAGATGGAGTGCTCTATGAAAAGGGACTACAGGATCCTTCTCAGATGAAGGACTAGTAGATGAACAGCAGATCCGAAAACGTCATCAAGCAACACATGCGGATCTGAAAACAACAAACCCTTTCCTTTATTTGCAGACATGTCCTGAGATACACGTATAGAAGGAAAAACAACAAGACTAGCACAACTAGAAATGGTGGCCTCAGTACCACCCTCGGCATCTGGACTCGCGGCCTCAGTACCGCGCTCTGGCTCAGCAACTGTAATGGTGGCGTCAGTACCACCTCCTCCAACTGGTGAAGCGACGGCCTCAGTACCGTCGCCAGGATCAACATCCGTGGTGGCGTCAGCCTCACCGTTATCATCTCTCGCGGCACCAATACCACTCTCCTCCTTGTCTGGTGCTCCTGGTGTGGCGTGGGGTCGTCGCTCAGACGAGGCACTGCCTGCTGTCATCCTACCGCTCCTAAGTGTAACAAAATCAGCATCAAACATGTATGTAGTCATATCACCAAGTGAAGCACTAGGAGTGGTAATCTCAGTGAACTCTACCTGCTCAAACATCCTCTTGAGGTTGTTTGGATTCAGCTCAATCTGGACAGGGATAGCGGCCTTCCCTCTCACAATCTCCCACATCTCCTGGTGGAACTCATCCATCTCCCGTCGAAAAGTAGCCTGCTGCTCTGTCATGAGACGGGCTAGATCATCCAGGGCGTGATTCTCATAGGTCGGTCCATGAAAACCTGACGGGTGGCCTTGCTGGTAGTGAGGTTGCTGCGGCTGGTGTGGGTGAGAGGGATATTGCTGATCATACTGTTGAGGCTGCTCTCACCTCCAAGGTTGTCCCTGCTGATAGGGACGAGGACTGTACTGATGTGGCTGGGATGACTGCTATGGCTGGGGTACTGGGGGTTGTTGGTGTTGCTCACGCTTATGGCCGTACTGGCCACCCTGAACTAGAGGCTGCTACTGGGAATCGGTGCCTTCAGTCGACCAGCAGAATCAGGGATGGTCTCGTCAGATACCAGGCTGGGGTCGGTTATACCAAATCCCGTGGACATACATCAACGGCTCCGGCTCGTAGGTGCGTGGAGGGAGTACTGCCAGGGGCTGATCTGGATGGTAGACCACCATCTGAGTGTCTGGGGATGGTGGTGATTGGTAGTACGACCGTGGCTGCTGGTACGACTCCGCTTATACAAGTTGAACCTGTATAGGCTGACTGGAGTGCATGGATGAGCTACCACTGCTGCTCGGATCTCCTCGTGACCGGAGACGGGGCTGAGAAGCCGTCTGTGCCTCCTGGAGACACATGAGCTGTGTCTTCAGGTGACTCAGCGTCTGTGCCATCTGATCCATCTACGTGATGCCCTAGAATTGCTTCTTCTCTATCAACTCAATCCGGTCCAGCTTCTCGCTGATGATGCCCATGTCTGCGGCTGTGGACTCGGCCTGTGCAGTTGTTGTGGATGAAGTGGAAGGACCGACATCGACCTGTCCTATCCTCTGGTATTGCACGGTCTGTGGCTGGGGGCGTCTCTGAGTGTAGAGTCGGGTCTGAGACATCACTGTGTAGTTCTCGGCCATCTCCTCATAGATGGTCGAGACCTGATCCTCATCCTTGAAGAAGTAGGAACCACCACGAGAAGCATTCACCAGGCCCTGCAGCTCTGATGTCAGCCCGCAAAAGAAGTTCTGAACTAGGTTCAGCTTCCTGATGTCGTGGTGCGGGAATCTGTCAGTCAGCTCTCTGAACCTCTCCCATGCCTCGTAAAACTGCTCGTTGGGGAGCATGGAGAAGTTGTTGATCAGGGCCCTCACTGCATTGGTCCGCCCAAGTGGACAGTACTTGTTCAAGTACTCGGTGCGGAGCTGCTCCCATGTGTATATGAATCTCCCTAAATACTTCATCCAGTTGGCTGCTCTGTCGATGAGGGAGAAGGGGAAGGCAATCATCTTGATGGTGTTCTCGTCCACCTGCCGATCGTGGACGGTGCTGCAGATCATCTCATACTCCTGGAGATGTAGATGGGTCTCCTCTGTGGCGAGCCCGTGGAAGCGGGGGAGAATCTGAAGTGTCTGTGGGGGGAACTTGAAGTCCCCCACGATCGTTGGAAGAACCACCCACCGGTGTGTCAGTATCGATCCGGGGTTGTGCAACTTCCACATTGGTCTCGACGGCTCGGCCGGCTGAACTGGCTCCTCTGCCTGATATGAGTCTCTCTGTCGTGCGTCTCGTGGCTGCTCTCGTGCAGTCCTCAGCCGCTCCATCTCTCTCCTCATCTCACCTACGAAGCACCCTGATCTCGGATCTGTCGTTGCATGGTCTCGAGGGAAGCTAACATGGTGGTGTTGATCGCACCCTGGTCCAGTACGTAAGTAGTCGTCTCTGGCCTCTGACCCTCGGTGCGCTCCTCACTGCTGGCGATGGTCTCTGCAAAGGCAAAAGACCCAAACTCAGGTGCCGATAAATCATCTGTCTGCTGTCTCGCATCTGGCACTGTTATCTCAGGACTAGGAGAAGGGTGGTCAAGGGGGAATAGGGAAAAATCTAACTCGGGTTCGGAGAGCGGGTCTCGGCTCTCGCGAACCAACCTAGATGAACGGGCTGGAGTGCTAAAAAGAAGTGTAGCCAGAGGCTGCCTAAGAGACCTCCTACCCATCATCTTGATTTGGCGAGTCGGGCGGATGAGATCTGGAAACATGCAAGATGAGCAAACAAACCTCGAGTTCACCTACTCAACGTTGAGATGAAGACCGTAAGAGCTCGGTCAATTATCTTGTCAATTTTATTTAGGTGATAATGTCAGGATATCAGAGCGGTTACGCGAGCTGATAGGAATCCAATCCGCCTACCAGACTATCCCGTATAAAAGGCTGTTAGTCTGATCGGGGTTCGGATATGGCTCTAGCCTAGTGTGCGGGTCGCTCTCTCGCTCATCCAAACCAGACAATGAGGGGGTTGCTCTCCCCAAGACAAATTTTATGTGAGGTGTCTTTTATGGTCAAGTGTTTTTTAGCAGTCCCAATTTTGTAGTTTTTCTTTTTAGATTTTTTTCAAGCAAACAACTCCTAACAAATTTTTCGGTTCTCCTCGTTATTTAAGTCTAAAAACAGAGGGAGAAGACGAAAAAGTTGATGCATGATAAAATCAATGATGCATGCAGAGTAAGAAATGCGTACTTGACTCCAGCAGTCTAAATGCATAGTGATCCGCGCATAAAATAAAGACTGAAATGAAACTACCTATATGATGCATGAGGAAAATGACCTTAGAAAGAGCAAATCGACACGTGAAGAACAGTAGGCGGGTACTCAAACCTAAGTCTGGAGTCCTTTCTTGGGAGCCACTCCGTGTCCGCCACAACGGATCCTGCACGCGTTGTATGTGACTC
The DNA here is from genome assembly GCA_037367405.1 of Ottelia alismoides. Taxonomy (NCBI): domain Eukaryota; kingdom Viridiplantae; phylum Streptophyta; class Magnoliopsida; order Alismatales; family Hydrocharitaceae; genus Ottelia; species Ottelia alismoides. The sequence continues at coordinate 224,748 of JAZKJV010004813.1, read as the reverse complement.
CTCAAGGCACGTGGACTAGAGTTTAAGTTATCCGATTTTTTCTTATGATTTAATTAATTAGGTCCAATTATCGATCTATAGGAGCAAGCAGATAACTAGGGATTGGGCCTTAATTAATTACGTCCCAATCATTATAAAATCCTAAGCTAAGGCTAAATCCGCGTAAATCAGATAAGTAGTGAAATAAATGCCATGAAAGCAAAGCCAGTGAAAAACCACGGTGAGGTCCCACGATCACACCGGTGCTCGATGAAACAGACCCCGATTAATCACTAAAGTCCAAGTCTCTGTCCTTGTGTTATTACAAATTAATGGTTTTACAGAAAATAAAACTAGGCTAGCTACGGCTATCTATGCGGCTATTCCGCGGCTCCCGCACTCCTGTTCGACTTCTCGCATCCTCCTGCGACTCTATGCAGAAAAGAGCCGCCTCCGAATCCCACGGTTGCTTCGGCTTCCGAAAAAGCCGCCTCGGTCCTCGGGCCCTCACAAGAAAACAAACAGAAATGTATCAGACACAATTATTAGAAAAATTATTCAAATAATATCATATGAAAATATCTACACAACTATGCAAAAAAAACCGCGAAAAACCGCGAAAAATCTAAAGACTACTAAGCCATGCTCCCTAGCAACGGCGCCATTTTGATGAGCCAAAAAATCCCTTCCTATATTCGGGTAAGGTAGAAATCAATCTAGGGTCATTGCGACCCGGATCTCAGAGAATCGGACTCAACAAGAAAAAGAGAGACCACCAAAGCAGATAAATCAAGAACTAATCAAGAAGCGGTCTTGCTAGTTTATTAACCTGGTATAGCGACCATGGTCGAACACAAGGAGCACAGATTGGCTTAGAAAAGCCTACGAAGTAGTCGAAAAGATAAATAAATAAATAAAATATTTTTGATGGATTTTAAATGTTTTAATTTTTTTTGTATTTTTAATTATAGGTAAAATGTAAAGACAAGTGAAAAAGGCAACAAACCACTATTTATTAAACACACCAAATAAAGTGAGAAAAATCAAATAAAGTTATTTTTGTGTTTTTTATATTTTTAGATGTTTTTGGTGAATTGTTGAGAATTTTATGATTTTTAGTTGATTATAAAAATCAAGGAAGAGAGAAACAATGACAAAGTGTGCAGTCAAACTTGAAAGGCTAATTAAAAATAACTAATTAGCCTAAAAAAATATGATGGCAATTTTTATCAAAACTAGATACAAAAACTAAGCTACAGAAAAAGAGTTTTTTTTATTTTTATAGAATTTTTAAGAATTTTTTTAAGATTTTTAGGTTTTTAAATTTTTATGGGTTTTATAAGTCCAAATGAGACAAAAATTGCACAGAAGCAGGAAAACAACCAACCCAAAAATCCCTAATTGTTTTAGAGTTTTTGGAAAATTGTTTATATTTTTGGCTCATTTTCTATTCTAGACAGTAGCAAAAATGCATGTTTTTTATTTTTTAAAAATAGCAGAAAGCAAGAAAAATGTCCAAAAAAATTAGGGAATTTTTTACACAGTGGCAAGAGCCAAGTATCCAAATTTCTTTTGATTTGGAGTTTATTTGATATTTTATTCAACGAATATAAGACACACAACACACAAGGACCTATATGCAAAGAAACTTAGTTTCAGGGCTAAATCTATAACACGTGTGAAAACTATAAGAGCTTCAGCGCAAAAGTCACATCAATTTCCACACATGTTGAATAAATCAACGCATAGGGGTATAAATGCAAATATCAGCAATAAACTTTCATTTTATAACAGAAGTAAACCCCAAGCCCATACATGCAATTTATCCACAAAAGCACGTGTCGAAGCACGTGTCTTCACAAATCAGGGACTGAAATGCCAATATAAAAAACTCAGGGTCCTAGGTGCAAATTATCCAAAATAAAAACAACTGAAACTAATATTTACAGGACTGAACTGAAATATAAAGACGAAGGAGGGCCTAAGTGATATTTACCCTTGTTATTAATGATCAACGGCTGAAGGGGCGCCACATGGAGATCGGACGGCTGTGGTGCACAGGTACCTCTTTAGCGATTGACGTCTATGATGGAACTCCTCAAATGATCGGACGGCTCGTAGCTCCCCACAGATGAACGGCTCGATGAAGACCTGGATCGAGGAGCTCTATCTATGGCGATGTAGGGTCCAACAACAACAAGACGTCGACGAATTTCGCCGGTCCAGTACGTGCGGTGGAGGGCTCCTCTGGTGTTGCTCTAAGCTGGGAAATGTAGGTCTCGGTCGTCCGCAGCTAATGGGTGGCTCCGATGAGCCTAAGGACGCCTGAAGGTCCTCGGCGGCGTGAGGCGTCTGGAGCACTATGCCCAAGTGATGGGACCTCCAGACGAGGTCCTTCTTCGATTATACCTGCACAGGAAGAAAGTTGGGTCGAGGGAAAAGTGCCTCGACCTGGTTATGAGCAGAGGGGGTGGTCTGGTGAGGCGGAGCGAAGGTCTCCGGTGAGGCGACGATGGAGGAAACCTAAGTCCTAGTTCCGGGGTGAACCATGGTGATCAGAAGGGTGTAGAAGGTGTAGAGGGGTCTTGCAGAGGTGATACGATGGTCGGAGCGACTAATGGATGGACGGAGCGAGGTGAATTGGCCGGCGAAGGCCGGCGGCGCGAATTGGGAAAAAGCGAAAATTAAACTAACCTAGAAGGAATCTGACCTAGTGAGTGGCTGAGATCGTATGTGCTGAAGGTCGGGGACCTCCGGGGGTCTTTGCCTCGATGGAACGACGGTCTAGAGACTCAGGCTCACCTCGCGGCAGAGCACGGCAATGGGGCTCGCCAGATTAGTGGCTACAGGCCACGAATCCTCACTGCGACACTCTCCCTCGCTAGCTGTCACTCAAGGAAGTAGAATAGAGGTCCCAGGAGACGAATGTGATGGCCAAAGATGTGTGAAATGTGTGGCAGAGCTGAGACTTTATAGTGTTAGGGGTTTGGGAAGATGGGAGTCGGGCACATTCGTCGATGCACGGACCCTTAGGATTACGGTCGGGCGGAGGTCTCAGATCATCGAGTTACAAATGGAGCCTGGGGTTTAGGCGAATGGACGGCGGATCGACTCGGGAGAAATCAGAGAAGTCAGGTTGGCAAAGCGGATCCGCGAAAAGGTGGTCCTGGGGGGAGAGTTGACCGGGGGTCAACGTTCCCTGTGGACCAATCAGGTAATTCCTTTTATTAATTATTTGGAAAGTCATTTAAAAATAATAAATGATTTTATTTCGAAAATTTTTCAAAATAAAAATTGTTTATTTTATTTCCAAGTATTTTTTAGTGATTTTTATTTATTTTTTTGAAATATAAATTATGTATTTACATTATATTATTATTATATATGTATATATACATATGTATTTTTTTATTTTTAATTGTTTATTTTTGCACAATTATTCCAATTTATATTTTATTTGTTTATAACATAAAATTTGGAATAAAAAGATATTTTTATTTTATTTTTACGATTTATTTACATTAGTTAAATAAATAGATCTATATACATATGTACAAGGTGTGGAAAGCGCACATAGATTTTTATTTTTAGAAAATAAACTATTTGCACATAGAGCGATATTTACACCATATTGAGTCACCTTATCTCTCTCTACTTATTTTTATTTGCGGTCAGGCCCATGCTGAGCCCTCCTTTGGGATTAGGTCACTCAATATTTATTCGAAATATTTCCCTCTTTTTCTTTTATTTCTTTATTCCTTTATTTTTACACAAAAACATGCTAATTATGAATAAATACACGATGCATGCATTTGACAATTTATTGGATTTACAGGTATTTACATGATATTTTGCCAAGGTTTCAAGCTAAAATAAAGGAATAAAGAGTGATGAATGGGGATTCATCAATAACTCAATCTCAAGTCCTACAACCAACTGATTGGTCTCTCCCTTCTGAGATCAAACTTTGTTGTTGGGGTTTTTCTAGGACAGAGGATAGACAAGGTGCCCTATGCCATTAACTATGCCAACAAAACATTGGATGAAGCTCAGAGAAATTATACGGTCATAGAGGAAGAGTTTCTACCCACGATATTCACCCTAGAGAAGTTCAAATCCTATCTGCTTGGATCAAATGTCACCATCTACAGTAACCACTCTGTTATCCGATACTTATAGTAGAAGAAGGATATCAAGCCTAGACTGATCAGATGGATCCTTCTCCTCCAGGAGTTCGAATTGGAAATCAAAGACAAGTCTGTGTTCAAAATGTGGTAGAAGATCTTCTCTCTAGAATTGAGCAGTAATAGCCTCCACTAAGTAGTACATCCTTACAGAACCTTTCTTGAGGAGTCGATTCTCGCCATGGATTTACTCCCTTGCTATGTTGATATTGTGAACTACCTCATCTCTGATGTAGTTCCACCAGATTGGACGAAGATCAAGAAGGACAAGTTCTTGTCCACTATCATTTCTACCAATGGGAAGATCCTCTCTTATTTAGGGAAGGAATGGACTGCATTTGGCACATGTGTATTCCTTAGGAGGAGATTCATAGTGTCCTCAAGAAATTTCATTCGCTCGAATCAGGTTGATGCTACTCTGGATATAAGCATCATTAAAAGTATTGAAGTATGCCCTTTGATGGCCTACACTATTTAAGGATGTTGTAGCATACGTCAAGCGCTAGACTGACTGCCAGATATTAAAAGGCACCCTTACACCTAAAGACTCCAAGCCCCTAAAGTTAATTTAGATTGCATATGTATTCGATGCTTGGGGCATTGATTTCATGGGCCCTTCCTCGACGGTCAGGGTTACGAGCACATCCTTCTTGTCGTTGATTATGTGAGTCACTGGGTTGAAGAGATCCATGCTCGAGCCGAAGACAACCACAAAGTTTGTTGCTTTCTAAGAGAGTACATTACATCACAGTTTGCGATTATGAAGATACTAATATAAGATGGGGGTAGTGACTTCATTAATAGAGAAGTCAAGAAATTACCAGAGTAAGACATTGAGAATTGAGTCGCATCTCCTTATCATCCACAGACCAATGGCATGGCCGAATTATCAAACAAGGAAATCAAAACGATCCTGCAAAATCTTGTGAAGTCGGACAGAAAGAATTGGTCCACACTCTTAGAATCTGTCCATTGGGCATACAAAACCACTTACAAGTCTCTCTTGGGCTTGTCACCCTACCACATTGTATACGGAAAACCATGCCATCTGCCCATGGAGTTAGTTCATAAATAATTGTGGGTAGCCAAATTTGCATTTTCGACTCACAAAAGGGTGGTCGGTAAAGAAAAGAGGATATGAACAGGTCTTTCATATGATAACACATTGATATACACGGAGAAGTTTAAACGCTGATATGATCGACACATCAGAAGAAAGACCTTCGAGACTGTACATAATGTGTGGCTATTTGATGCAAAGTTTAAGATATTTCCAAGCAAATTAAAGAGTAAATGAATTGGGCCATTTATAGTGCAAGAAGTGTGTGACAACAAAAACATTGTAATATCAAAATTGTCTCCTGACGCACAACCATTGATCTTTAATGATTAGTTATTGTATCTTTACCTTAAACTTGACACTTTCTTGGCCATTGTCGATTATGTCCAAGTGATACGCAATGAAGGAGAATCCACAACATTAGCGTCATTGTAATATTCAAACAATGTCACTCAAAAACTCTTCCTTTCATTTTCATATTTTATTATTTTCTTCTTTTTCTGTTGTATTTCCTATTTTCTGCTATGTTTTCCAAATTCATTGTTTCTATACTTTGGATATGCTTCGTCCTAAGTATTGTGGGATGAGAGATGTAACTTGTCCGTTCTTTGTCTCACCAGTTGTCTCTTTCGTGTTGATATTCATGTATATACTTAGGGATATCTTACACTAAGTATATGGGGGAGACATGCCAACTCGTTGATTTGTTCATTCCCACCGTCGACCCTCTCCGCCTTGTGTAGAGTCAACTATACTTAGGGTTATTTGATCCTATGTATAGTGGGACGGTCGACTTCTCATTCTTCGGTTCATCATTCTTTATTCTTCATTGTCATATAAGCTTTTCTATACTTAGTATGAGTTCTATCTTTCCTTTTCTCTTCGATCTATGAGGACATAACTCAAGCTAAGTATGGGGGACGTATATACTCTGTTTGTACTTTAGCCATAACTCGTACTTTCATATTTTTAAATAAACATGGCTAAAATACTATATATACACATACAATTCATCAAAGTAACTAATTAAAAGGTGCATCTAATTCCTAAATTCTTTTTGTATATACTAATTAATAAATCTAGTACACTTTTTGCAAAATGTTTGAAAAATAGTTTGAAAATATATTTGAAAACTATTTGAAAAAAAATATAAAATTTTTTCAACCTTTGTAAAATGTTTGATTTGTAAAATCTCTTTTCTTTTGTGAAAAAATGTCTTCAAAACCAATTTGCAATGGTTTGGAATGTGGTTGCAAAATTATTAAAAAAGATTTATATATAAATATTGTTTGAAAAATCTTTGCAAAATGATTTTCAAATGTATGAATGAAATAATTGAAAGGGTGAAAAAATTTAAAAGGAATGAAAAGAGAGAATTAATTAAAAATGTTTTTTACGGCCCTTGCCTGAATGTTGCGATGTTGTGGCCGGGAGATCTTCATAAAAAAACATGTTAATTGATTTGACAACAGACAAGAATGTATCACGCTTATAAATACTGCTTTAGCAACAATCTATTGACTACTAATGGTTGTGCATCAGATGACAATTCTTATGTCATGATGCTTTCATTGTCACATACACCCTCGCAATGAAGGGTCTTATCCATTTTCTTTTAAGTTTGCCTAAGAATAACTTCAAATTTGCATCAAATAACCATATCTTTTGTCTAGACTCATAATTTCTTTCGTCTGATGTGCTTGTCGCACCAAAATTTGACTTTCTCCTTATATATAAGGTCGTTATCATATGTGGAGTCTATGAATTCTAGGAGTCTATTAGGGTTGGCTTCGATATGGGTTGTAAATGGAGTTTAGTATTCAACGTGTCGTCTAGCTTCGAAGTCAACTCTACTAAATCCTTGATCAACTGGGCTAAGCAATCGAGGCTTGGGTTCACAAGAACTGCCTCAGAAGGTTCAATGTGCTGACCACATTTCGGTTGATGGTGTAGAGGCGAGAGATGGGTGTTGCTGATAGTGTTGTTGAGATGAAGGAAGATGATACTTATGCTAAGAAGGAGGATATTGCTGGTGAGGTGCGGCTGCAAACGAATGATATGGTTATTGCTGGAGGTATTGCGACTTTTGGTACTAGCGATTGTGTCTCCCATTATTGTGATACTCTGGAGACTAGTGGTACTGAGGCTGCGAGCACTGGGCAAATCTCCCTCCTTGATGCTGAGGCAATGGACGAGAATTTGCAGGTTAGTCATACTGCTGTCTACTTGGACGAGCCAACTGCTTATCATTAGACCAAACGCCATTCACCTCTTGAATGAGAGGTGATGGGGGGAGAATGGATAGTAAAAAGGTTGTGGCTTTGGTTGGTGCTCCACCAACTGTTGTTGCTATAGTGCCTGGTTGAGAGTATGCATGTAATGCACATTTATTACTGCTTGTTGGTGGAGACTGTGATGAGCCTGAGGTTGTGTGGGCTGCTCTTCCTTATTCTGAGTGGGAGTCTCAGATAGTGGGGTCGTCGACTGGCAAATACTAATGGTATTTGTCCAGAATCTGGGTTCTTTGTTTGATTACATCTGAAATTTCACAATCCTAATATCGCTTCTAGATTATATCAACTTTGGAGAGATAGCCCCTGATGATGCTAAGGTTGGAGCTCTCATCTCTCTCTTCCTCTTGGGTTGTTGCTATATGTATATGCCCGAGGAAGATATGAGGTTGCTTCTGGTATGCTCGGGAGGAAGACATGGAGGCTTCTCCTTCAGCCATCTCCTCAAATATATGCCAAACAACATCTTCATGCTTGTCAAATGTGATGCCCCACAAGTGTCGACTACTAGCCTTTGACTTTCCATAGTCAATCCCCCGGAAAAGTGTTGAGCCGAGATGGTCTTCAGTATATCATGGTGGGGGCATTTCTCCTGCATAACTTTGAATCTCTCCCATGCTTCATGAATAGACTCATGGGTAGCCTGGGAGAAGCTGCTAATTCGGGCTCGCATATGGTTTAATCAGTCAGGAGGGTAAAACTTATGGAGGTATGCAGACTTGAGATCCTCCCAAGTTGTCACAACTTTCCCCAAATGATTAACCCAATATAGGGCCTTATATTGAAGATTGAAGGGAAACACGATCATCTTGACTTAGCCTAATGGGATGTTAGGGAGAACAATTGCAAGTGAATGTACGGTTCCTCATTAGTGTTCCCAAGAAATGTGGGTAGAAGAGAAAGGAGCTACGACTTTAGCTCAAAATGAGCATGCACCAGGGGATGTGAATCCACTTGGTCATCTTTTTCTCTCCAGGATTATAAGTTTGTTTGAGCACGAGCTCAGGAACATCATGTCCCTCTTCCTCCTCTTGGTCATTGCAAGGTATTTCTTCCACTCCTCCTCTTGGTCTGTTTCTCAAATCATCCATCATGTATTGGAATGCAATATGGGCTAGTTCCTGCTCAGTTAGTTGTTTCTAGATAACTTGTATGGAGGCAAGCAATTGAGCATTCACTTGGTTCTGATCTGATGCTAGGAACTGCTCCATAAGTAGAGGTTGTTGTCCCGAACCTTTCCCGTTCCTACCAGAAGGATCCATCTCTAAGTCCGAGTCTAATGAAATGAACTCTAGACTGGGATCCAAGACTGATTTTTATCTACAATGCAAGAGGAATCCCAATCAGACCAACTGTAAAACTAAATACCAGTTGAAATAATGAATCTGACACTAGTATAAATCCCAGATAGTTGTATGGAGTAAAAGATGTAGATTGAAATCATCCTCCATTCGCAACAGGCATCCATGGGAGAAGAGAGGTCTCGATTTATTAAGAAATAGAAAGAGAGTGGAAAGAATATGAGGAGTTTGTAGATAGGTTCGCAAGGTCTACGGGTTCTCAGAAATTGCCTCGAATTAGTGACAGTGCTAAGTCCATGGAATCGATGTACGTGTCGGTAACTAGACAATCCATGGATCACCATCGTGGATTTAAAAGGGAATCGACACAGGAGGATGGATACAATGTTCAACTAGGAATAAAAGGATTGTAAAACAGTAGAAAGTCTTAATACAAGTAAGGGCTCAAAGAGGAAACACATAAGATAAAATTTGCACAAGTATGCTGGACGTGATCTTTGAACCTTAATCTAGATCCATAGAATACACAATACCAAACTGGGTTCACCAACTCTACACATGTGAAGCCATAAGGGATCGACTATTTTTATCTTTTTATTTTTAGAGTTGTTCTATAAGGCATATCTTTTAGCAAGTCCTTAGACGCTAACCCTATAGGAGCGAGAGTACTACCGGAAAAGTTTCTTGTACTTCTCCTCCACCTTTGTAACCTGTAGTCTGCAATATTTGAGGTCCTTGTAACCCTTTTGAGATAATTACTCAACTAAAGAATGGGAAAGAGGAAGCCGATAGGCGATACCACCACTATGGACCATGCTCGCAACAAAATCACCTATGAGCGTGCAAGGTCATACTCATATAAAAGACGATGAAAGAGACACACCCTTGAGGCTGTGGCTTAAGCTCAGTACTTCAGAGAAGGATGATGTTCTACACAAGGAGAGAACATCATCGTTGACTAGGTCCTACTTGTCCACATACAATAGAAGCGTCAATACTTCCGAAATCCAGTCGATACAGAAGGCAGTTATAAATTGGGTTTTGGGATTTAATCCATAGTGAGTTGTGCCTCGCTCATGGGAGGGGTTTGGTACCCTCCTAGGGTACCTGGAGAAAATGAGGGCTTATGAACCGTCAATCATGCAATTTATTATAGATTTTAATTAAGGTCAATGTTTATTTAGTAGTTCCCTTATTTTAGTTTTTGGGTTTTCAATTTTTTTGATATTTTGCATATAAGAACCTAACAATTTTATGAATTCTCATTTGATTCCTAGGTGCTCAAAATTAGAGGGAGATAGTGAAAAAGTTGTGCAAGTTTATTCAATGATGGAAATCTCACCATAGAATCTAATGATGCATGCAAAGTTAGAGGACGTACAATGCTTCTCAGGTCTTTCCATGTGAAAATAGAATTTTTAAACATATCTACATGGCAGAGTGCAATCAACAAAATCACCATAAGCATTAATTGTTATTAGTCATGAAGAACCAAATGTTATTTATTCAGAAATGAACCTGAGAGTCCAATCTTGGAGACACCTCCGTGCCCGCCACAATTGTCCCTGCTAGCGTTATATGGTGCCATTCTCAGCACGTTGGTTCAAGTCTAAAATCTTAACAATTATTAATTTGACTAGATCTAATCATAGAAGACTTTAGGAACATCATTCTTATTAGGGTTTGGATCTAATTAGTGATAAAAGCAAACCTAAAATCTAGGGGTTTTATGCACACATAACAAATAGAAACAACGATGAAAAACTCAGAATATCAAAAATAAATGAAAATAAGAGGAAATCCAGGGAAATAAAGTGTGAAGGTGAAGAAAACTCGAAGAAAACCACGAGGATCCCCAAGTGAACAAACACTTTGGTAATAGAGGTCCTAGAGTCTAATGTCCTAATCCTTGTATTATTACAAATAAAAATGAATAATAAATCAATTCTCTCACAAAAAATAAAATAAAATCCTAGTCTAAGATCTATGCTAAGTGTTCTCCTCGCTATGCTTGTTGTCTTTCCTACTGGCCATGGCAAGAAGGCCAGTCTCGACCAAGCTTGGCTTCATCAATTCCCTATGAAGTCATCCTTGCGTAGTGGGCACTCACATCAAACACAACAAGAGAGGAATTAGCACAAATACTCAAATATTGTGTACAAAGAAATGACAAATAAACTATGTACAAGTAAGGGAAAAAGTAGAGCAATATGTAGAAGAAAATTAGAAGAAAAGACAACTATAGACAAAATTAGGCTACAACATGTTGCTCCCTGGTAATGACACCATTTCTTGGACTAGAACTCCACAGGGCCTAAGAATTATCCTCACTGAATAGCGAAGATAGAGTGTTGCTGAGGTGATCGTTCACGAATCCCCAATTCAAACAACAAGTACCCACGACATATTTATAATCAATTAATGATAAAATTATAACGTATAATTTATTCTACTCTACAAACAACGGTGTATAATGTGTAAGCATGTAGACGATGAACAACTAAGAGCAAACAAGGTAGCCAAACGATTATTTCTAATCAAAGTGAGTTATGCACACAAATGTCCTTTTAGTTTTCTGTGTGGGTTTTGGTTTTTAATTTTTTGTTTGAAATTATTATTTTAATATTAAGAAGTTTCCTTTTAATTTTTATATTATATAATATTATATAGATATATAAGGATATATAAATATATATAAGATAATGTATATATAATATAAGGTATATATTATATATATTAAATATACAAAAATCAGAAAAGTGTTAAGAAATATAGCCCTTTACATGTTATCATTTAACTTTTTTGGGTTTTAAAATGTTTATAACATATTTATAATAATTTAAAAAAATATAGAAAAATATAGATATATAATACAATATACATTATAATAATAAAAAACTATAGATAAGAATAATAACAATTTACAAAATAAAATGTTTTTCGGTTTTTTCTAGTATTTTATGTGGTTTTCAGGTATTGTTTTGCTAATTTGTAAGTTTTTAAAGTCCAAAATAGTCAAAATTAATGATTAAATAAATATGCCAAATTATTTTGATATTTAAAAATATTAAATAAAGTCAAACATTATCAAAACTATTTTTAATAAAAAATATTACATAAATAAAATTCAGAGATAGAAATAAATAAATTTCAAATTTTAAGAAGAATTTTTATTATTATGATAAGGATTTTAGAGATTTATAATTTTTATCATTTTCCTTTTTTAGGATTTTTGGTCTGAAGCTATCAAATAATATAATAGTCAAAATATATATTTTTGGAAATTTTCAAAATGATTTGTAATTTTTAGGTTTCTTTAAAGTAAAGAAGAACAAGTTGTGCTCTTTTTAATTTTTTAATAAATAGGAAATGCGCATAAAATGCAACAAAATATGCGGCGTGAAAGAGCACGCATCAAGGTACATTACCCTTATTTTTACATATTTTTGCTGAATGGATCATATTGGTAAAAATTAAACAGACATGCGAAAAAATGAATAAGCTAGCAAGGACCAATTTGCAAATAAAAAAAAGTTTTCATGCATTTAAGAACCCTTAAACAAAATACATGGTTAAGTGTGCAATTTATCCATGAATTTATATTATTCACGCCTTGTATGGGCATAAATGTAATTTAAAAAATACAAGGTCCTCTTTATAAATTATCCACAAAAATTAACACAATATGAAATTTTGGTATGATTACAAATACAAAAACTTGTAGAAGTATGCTTGCAAAATGCCCACCTCACATGGGGGCCACGAGGTGAGCAAGTTTGGACGTAGATGTAAATACATAAAATGGAGAGGATATTCATACAAATAACCATAATTATTTACACTTTAGATCGATTTTTTAATAACAAATATTAATATAAAAAATGTGGGGGCATATATAAAACTTAACCAATACTTGCGTGCCATCATATGGTTTTGTGGCTTCACTTGACGTGAGGCACGTTCTCGGTGATCAATGCCCCTTCGCAGATATGGGGCTTGTATTAAATCCCATGGGGGATCAGACAATGTTGGCTCCTCCAAATCTATCAGATGTATGATGATGTGGAGCTCCTCCCTAGAATGGACAACATATGTTGTCTTCGAAAAATATTGAAGAACTCCTCCTCTCCGAAGCTTCAATCATCAAATACTCCTTCCCCGAGTCTCTTTTTTTATGTTGGAATGGTCTACTTGCTCAAAGAGGGTGTCTGCAACTCCTAGTGGCCATAAAAATGGCCAGGACTCACCGGCCGAGCCATGGTTGCTTTGCAAAGAATGGGGCTCCAGGTCTGAGTTCATGGGACCGCTTGACCCCATTCGGAGGACATCTCCTATAGATACCTACATGGTTAGAGAAAAGATGCACAAGGAAAGATATTCGGACCGTTATATGTTGAAATAGTCGAGAGGTAAAGTGGGGAGGTGATGCTCAGGTGAAGGTGGAGGAGCAGGCGTCGATTTGTTGATATGGAGATGATAATTTCAGTCGAGGGGTCGATAGGGTGGAACATCGATAGGTAAAGCTCATTTTTAATAGTCTCTTCCCTCCTGCGATGCCTTCTTGGTCATCTATACCCTCCCTCGTTTACACGTACTACTTGCCTACATCTTTCCCATTGTGAGACCAGGGAAGGTTAAAGGGTGAAGTAGACACCAACATCCCATAGCCCCACCACCATCAGCTGGTGCCTCCTGCTTCCTACGTTCTATCTAACAGGGTCTTGGCATGATAGATCGGGAAGGGAGGAGGAATATGCTTTCATTTCAGGTGACTTAGTGGTAATTATGCGGGTTGTAATAGTGAGTTATACGACAAGACAAAGTGGTTGGATCTCAAGATCTTCGACGAAGCTAATTATCCTAATCTAACCTAAACCAATAATTAAAACTCAAACTAAAATGAGGATATGAAAGGCAGAAACTAAATCTACCTAGGAATGTAAAGTGCACATCTTGAACTTGGCTTGCATTTGAAGGAGCAAGACGATGCTGGAGCACCATCATGGTCACCTTCTCTCCTTCATTCTCTACTCTAGCAGCACAGGGGAGTGCCAGTTGTCACTAGGTGTCACACATAGGTAATGGTAGAGGGTTTTAGATCTTGAGAAAGGACCAAATTGAGGAAGGTGGTTGGAGGGTTCAATTTATAGGCTATCTCCCCCTACTTTATTCCTGGTCGATCAGGTCAAGTCTTGACCTTCTCTCAGGGTTCGGGTCAGCCTGTATCTGTTACATATTTACAATATTCTTTCCATTTCTTTATTTTTCTTTTTTTCTTTCTTTATTTATTTTAGGTTAAAATAATATACAAATATACAATATTTAGATACATATGCAAATTACTAACAACATGAAGTTAGTTGTATATATAGGTGTTTTATAAGGGATTTTAAGCTAAAATAAATGAATAAAGATGATGAATTGCAGATTCATCATCCCCCTATGCTTTTCCTTTGCTAGTACCTTAACAAACACTTATTTGAAATAATAAGTGATGAGAAGAAAAAAAGGAAGGAAAAATAAATAAGTTAGGACAATATTGAGTATTAAACTTTCCTTCATAAATTTGTAGTTTGGAGCTCTGTCAGACCTTTGGATTATTAGTGTGTCATAACCTTAATGGGAGATGGATTTAAAACCGAACAGTCTCTAAATTCCACAAGACTCCTATTCAACTCACCTCAATAGTCAGGTCAGAACAAGTATACATGCACAAATTCTTGTGAATATGAATCTTTACTTGTATGGTGTAAGTGAGATATAGCTCCCCATCTCAAAAGTAGCAAAGAAACATCCTTCCTCAACAAGGTAACACTAGTTCCCCGGTCTTGCAACTCTTTCCTCGAGTAGCAGAGATATTCCCTTCTAAGTTCAAGTGCAACAAGCTTACGAAGAGGGGATGGAGAAAAGAATGGATGGTAACCAGTATAGCATACTATCCTTGGATGCATGACCAGTGTAGCCAAGTCATATGCTGCAAGCTTACAAAAAATTGACTTTGAAGCTCTTATTATTTTTTTATTTTTTTATCCTTGTATATACACTCTGGTAGGTATTTTACTTTTCAATCAGGCCTATCCACTTTTAGAGATTCTACATTTTTCCACACTTTTTTTGAAAGTATATACAAGATGCAGCATGTACATAAGGAGTTTTTCCTCTTGAGCGAGTAGACTATCCCTCTTTTGAAGCATTATTGCAATCCCATAGAATCCTGTCTTTAGACCTCAACATCACTAGACCAAGTTGAGATGAACTTCCTTCCCTAAAGGAAGATGAGAGGTTCCTCCTAGATGTACTATCCTCGTATGCTACCCCATGTCAAAAGATTCTGCCTCTTCCCTACCTCATCCATGATGAGCTACGTGTATAGTGCTTGTCCAAGATAAGCCACGATCTGAAGGAATCATGCATGTGTTGTTAAATATTCTACTTAGACTACTCAAGATGACATGTGAACATAGTGTTATGGAATCAAAGAATTAAATCACTAGGATCTGAAAAGTCTTAACTCCATTTTTTATAAGGTTCCTCTGAAATTAAGCGGATTAAGGTCCAAGTAAGCTACATTCTTTAATATTATTCCAGACTATGTTTAAATGTCAATACTATCCTGAAAAATGCACAAGCAAATGCAAGAAAACAAGTACATTACAAAGAAGGCATTTTTTTGAAAAAAATTGATGCATATGTGAGAAGAACGTTTTTTTAAACAATTTTGCACTTTTTATGGATTTTTGAAGAGAAATGCACATGTGAAAGAAATATTTTTTTAATTATGCAGATTTTTATAGACCTTTAGTTTTGTAATTTAGGGTTTTTTGTTTGTTTTGTTTGTATTGTTGTTTTCTCTCTCTCTCTCTTTTATTATTATTATTTTTATTTTTTTGTTTTTTGTTGTTTTTAACACGTGGATTTTACGAAATTATATACATATACCCAAATAAATTTCTTAAAAGTATGAGTTATCTCTAAAGTATATATAAAATATATACGACTCCCCCCATACTTAGCTCGAACTATGTCCTCATAGTTATCAAAGAGCGACAAAGGAAGACATAACTCATGCAAAGTATAGAAAAGTGAAAAGACTCCTATGCTACAACGACTCAAAGAAAAGATAAAAGGTAAAGAAGTTGGCCATCCCACCTATACTTAGGATCAAGTAATCCTAAGTTTAGTAGAGTGTATAAAAGGGAAAACCAATGAACAGAACAATACACAAGAAAAAGGGGAACATAAGAAGAGAGTGTGAAACGAAAGGATATATAAAAGGTAGTCAACTCATGTATCAGATGCAGAAGATGGAATCAAGAGATCATTGTTTGATACCAACTACAACGGATAGATATGTATCATGATCTAGATATGGCTTCAGCAATTGTCCATTCACAACAAATGGTTGTGTGCCAGATGACAATACTTCCTTTGTCACGCACAACTCTTGCAATGAACGGTCCTGACGATTTGCTTTTCAATTTTACTGGAAACAACTTCAACTTAGCATCAAATAACCAAACTTTCCTATCAGGAGAGAAAGTCTTCCTTCGAATGTATTTATCATGTCAACGATTGACTTTCTCCTTATACGTGAGTGAGTTATTACATGCAATGTCTCGGAATTCCAGTAATTTATTCTGATCTAACTTCATGTTCTTTCCTAACTTCTCATAATCAGGATTTCATACATGAAATGTCCATAAAGATTTGTGACTTAATTCCACTAGCAGGTGGCAAGGCTTTCCATACACCAAAATGTTGGGAGACATACCTAAAGGAGACTTGTATGCCATCCGATAAGCCCATAGAACCGAACCAAGCATCTGGGACCAGTTCTTCCTATGTACAAATTCAAGTTGTTGCAATATCTTCTTTATCTCCGTACTTGAAATTTCTACCAAGCCATTAGTCTAAGGGTGGTAAGGAGACGCAACTCTGTGCTCAATGGTGTACTCCTTCACAAGTTTCTTTACTTCTCTATTAATGAAATGTCTTCCCCCAACTGAAATCAATATTTAGGAATCCTGAACAGTGCAATAATGTGGTTCTAGAGAAAGGAACACACTGTATCACTATCTGCAGTTCGGGTGCGGATAGCCTCCACCCATCGACTAACATAATCTACAACAAGCAGGATGTATTGAAATCCCTCATTGACTAGAAATGGGCCAATGAAGTCTATCTCCCAAGCATCAAAAACATCAGAAATCTACATGTATCTTAGGGGCAAGGTATCCTTGGAACCAATGGTTTCTCCCATTTTCTGACAGTCGGAACAACCTCGAACATACTTTGTATCATCCTTAAACAATATGGGCCACCATAGGCCACTCTGTAAAATCTTAGCTACCGTGCATTTCCCTGAATGATGCCCATAAGATTCTAATTTGTGACAGTGCTCAAGTACACTAGTGTGTTCCTCTTGAGGAATGCACCTTCTCCAGATACAATCCACACCCTCACGAAAATAGGTACGGATCCTCCCACTGGTAATAATGTATCTCTAACATAAATCTGTCTACCCTGTACTTCAGCCAATATTGTGGAACTTTCTTGGAGGCAATATAGTTCATAATATCAACACACCATGGAAGTGAGTCCACGGACAAAATGGCCTCATCTGGAAAGGTTTCAGAAATAGGGATCATGTTCTGCTCAGAGGTATCTGCATCCATGATACGGGTAAGGTGATCTGTCGCAACATTTTTCACTCCAGGTTTATCTTGAATCTCTTGATCAAATTCCTATAGAAGAAGGATCCATCTGATAAGGCGTCGTTTGGCATCCTTCTTTTCCTAAAAGTATAATATGGTAGTGTGATATGTGTATACAATAACATAGAAACCGATGATGTAAGATATGAACTTCTCTAGCCCAAACACAATTGCTAACATCTCTTTCTCTGTAGCTTTATAATTTTATTATGCTTCATCTAGAATATTTCTAGCATAGTGTATAGAAAATGGCCCATCCCTTCTCTGTCCTAGAATCTGGCTGTAAGATAGGAGCATTAGTAACCATTTCAATTATTTGATTGAATGAAAGGAGGATTTTCTCATTGACAACAAAATCGGTCTCCTTACACAAAAGCTCAGTCAAAGGTTTACCGATTTTGTTGAAGTACGTATGAATCTCTTATAGAATCCTACGTGTCCCATAAATGATCTCAACTGCTTCAAATTATGTAGTGGCTCTAACTTGGAAATCATATCAATCTTAGTCGAGTCAACCTCCATACCATGTTTGGAGATGGCATGGCCCAATGCAATATCATTTGTCACCGTAAAGTGACTCTTCTCCCATGAGAGCACTAGGTTTACCTCACAACAACGTTGAAGAACTTGGTTTAAATGAGAAATACATGTGTCAAAACTATCCCCGTAGATCGAGAAATCATCCATGAAGACCTCAAGGAAACTACCCACCATATTGGCAAAAACGTCCAACATACATCTTTGGATTATAGAGGGAGTGTTACACAATCCAAAAGGGCATCCGTCTAAAGGCGTACGTGCCAAATGGACAAGTAAAAGTAGTTTTCTATTGATCCTCAAGAGGGATAGCAACTTGGTTGTATCTCGAGTACCCATACAAGAAGCAAAGGAACTCTCTCCCTGCCAACCTCTCAATAATTTGACTAATAAATGGAAGTTGAAAGTTATCATTCTTGATAGCCGAATTCAGGCATCGGTAATCTACATAGACATGCCATGAAGTAGGTACCCGGGTTGGAATCTCCTCACCACGGGCATTCTTTGAGATAGTAATCCCGGATTTCTTCAGGACCCCATGTAAAAGGTTGACCCACTTAGAATCTGAAATGGGATATATAAAGCCAACATCACACCATTTTCTTATCTCCTTCATGACAACTTCCCTTAGATTTGGATTTAGACAACGCTGACTTTCACAGGAGGGTTTACAGTCATCCTCTAGGTAGATATGATGCGAGCACCAAGCTGGATTGATCCCATAGAGATATGAGATATTCCATCCTATGGCCTTACGGTTTCTCTCAAGAACCTCTAGCATGCGAGATTCTTGTTCAATGATCAACTGTGAGTTAAGGATGACCGTAAACATTTGGGTTGTCCCATAAGGAAGGCATATTTCAACATTGATGGTAAAACCCCGAGCTCAGGTGGGGTCTGAATTGGCTCTACTCTAATCTCTGCTACTGCACTGGTTGATGGCATATGATCTGTACTCCGTGGAATGTCCACCTTGGCTATTAACAACTCAACAAGTAAAATATCATATAGATATGCAATGAATGGTCTCTGCTCAGAAAGGAGGGGCTCATAAGGATGTTCAACATTCTTATCAATTAATGGTGCAGATATCTCGGCAATAATCTCAGAAAGATGTCTCTCATCTGTGCATAAATCAGGAAATTCAATGCATGGCCTAGATATTTGTACTTCAGGATTCTCAAAATGAGGCCTATCATAAGTAATCTCAGAAAGATGTATTAAATGAATATCAGAAGGTCCCTCAAAAAACCCAGATTGACCCTCAAAACTCAAACTGTCCATCAACAACTGGAACAATTGGTTCACCAAGGGAACTCATGTCGACTGTGCTTTCCATAGAGTCCTTTTGGTAAATAAACTCCTAGGTATCTATAAAATCAGTGAAAAGATCCGTCTCTTTGAATTCAACAAGAAAATCCTAGTAATCTGGCTCTGATATAGCTTTCTCTGTCTCATCTGCTACTGGTGGCAGTGATGGTCTAAGATCAGAGATCGTCTCAATTTCACCTTGTCACTGTGAGAGTGAAAGATGATCTCTCCAGTACCATAATCAATTGCTCCTTCGATCGTTCGAAGGAACGATCGACCTAATATGATCGAGGTATGGAGTAACGGTGTAGGTGTGTCCATATCCATGACAACAAAATCAGCAGAGAATTTCATTCCCTACGCCATTATAATAACGCCCTCTAAAATGTCTCTTAGCCTCTTAATCGATCTATCAACAAATTGAAGGATCATCCTGGTTTTTTAAGAGGCCCTAACTGAAATTCAGTTAGTAAAGAGGAAGGCATGGGATTAATGGAGGAACCGCTATCGAGAAGAGTACGATCAAATTCTTGATCAAAGATATGGCAACGAACGTGAGGTGCTCCCTTGTCTTTCTTTTTATGCAGAAGGTTATTGATGGCACGAATTGTGCCCATGGTCAAGATGTGTTTCTCTATTTCCTTTCGTATGTTCTTCATTGGTTGATGCTTTTCTGTACACGCCTCTTTCATTCTCTTTTTTTACTGTAGGTTTGTATTCCATTGGCCTTAAGGAGTGGCATCTTTTAAAAGATGTTCTGTAAAATTTCAACCACTCCAGGATCATATAAGGCTGATTTTAATTTTTGAATTTTCTTTGATTTAACAGCATAAGGAAATGACACTAAATAAGAATAAACATGCAATTGTTCATTTCCATTATTCAAAGTGGAATCGTCATGTACAAAAGGACAACCTGAATCAATATGTACAGTATTGTCTAAGTCAGGTGGAGAAAAAACAGAATCTAAAATAGAATGGGATGTTGTTGCCAGTGAAGAAGAAGAATCTACGACTGGTATATTCTCCCTTGCTGATGGTGATCTACATCTGCATGGTGAAGGTGGTGGTGAAGGCAGTGAAACTCCAGACTTGGGTGCTGCTACATTGGTCCTCTCGACTGTTGGTGAAGTAGATGAAGTTGAACATGATGTTCTATAAGTGGTTCGATCCCCAATTGGCGTGCAAGTGGATGCAATCTCCTACCGCTCTTGAGATGAATGGCATTAGATGAACATGTAAAATCAAGTGGCATACTTGTCTCAATGGTAGGTGTGCGATTGGATATCTTCTCCTTGCGTCTAAAATTGTTCGGGTTGGATTCAACCTTTGCTGGAATCAGTGTCGTGGTGGTTGTTAGGTCATCGATCCGCAGAGTCATTTCGTTTATGTTCTTCATAAGCAATGCAAGTCGGCCATTGTTGGGTTAATTGAAGGGGACTCAGCTTGCTCATTGATTGGCCATCACTGAGACTAATAGTACGGAGGCTGTAGGTAACCATACGGATTCTGATAATGAGGACGAGGAAGGGGAGGATACTGCCCATAATATGCAGTCTGTTGCTGGTTAGGATGAGGAAAATACATGGATTGTTGTTGTGGTTGGCCTTGTCTCCAATTTTGGAACTGTGGTGGAGACTAAAAGTAAGGCTGGAACTACTGGTGCTGGTACAGTTGTTGTTTGCCTCCCTGAAACTGGTGGGTGGGTCTTTGACCCTGCTGTGAACCCAACTATCCTTGCTCTGATGAACAAGTTTGGTTTGTCTCATGGTCGAACTAGATACCATTCACCTCATGAATGATAAGTGTAGGTGGAGATTGTTTCTCAGGACGGTAGGCCACTTCCTACTGGTACAAACTACCCGATTTGAATGTTTCTAAACCTGATCAGGTGTCTGTACGTAGTAGACATGCTAAACTATGGTTGGTCCTCTGCTACTCAGTTGGGTGGAAGAAGTCTGCTCCCTAGTAGAGGTACCAATTGCTGCACTCGTACTGTGGTTGCACTGATCGTACTCACAAGAAGCTCCAGGTGCTTTGTTATCTCATCCATCTTATCCAGGTTCTTCATCCCTTGCTCGATCACAATAAGCTTCTCAAGATACTTGGATCCTATCTCAATAATGTCCACTTTGAATAGGTGATTTGCAATAATGGTCAGATAAGAATTGTCCACCCTATCCACTTCTTGTGATGCTTTCATATTGACATCTTTACGGGGTACTATAGGGGGAGTGACGGGGTGCTTCTGAAAAACACATGAAGAAGAAAGAGCTGTTGAACTCTCCGCCATCTCCTCACAATTTTGATAAAGGACATCCTCATCCTTGTTGAAGTGGCTCCCCCCCCCCCACAGGCTGCATCTACCATATATTGATTCTCGATGCTTAAAACCCCCACCCCCAAAGAAATTTTATATAAGGCTGGTCTTTAGTATATCATGATGGGGGTATTTCTCTGTCAGATCTTTGAATATTTCCCACGCCTCATGAATAGGCTCTTGGAGCATCTGGGAGAAATTAGCAATCAAAGATCGCATTTGGTTGAGTCGTCCAAGAAGATAGTATTTGTTCAGAAATGTGGACCTCAACTTTTCGCAAGTGGTGATAACCTTCCCCAAGTGATTTAACCAATATAGAGCTTTGCCCATCACACTGAATGGAAAGGTGGTCATCTACACTACCTCTAATGGGACATTTGGGTAGTGTACTATTCTACAAATGCGATGGAACTGTTGGAGGTGTATTGATGAGGCGGAAAATCGAGAGACTAAGTGAGATATGTATCAAGGGTCGTTGCGACCTCAACCCCTCGAATCGGACTCAACAAGAATATCGAAGACCACTAAATCAATAAATCAATCAATAGAGTCGAATAGCGGTCTCGTTATTTTATTTAATCATGTATATCGACTAGGGTCGAACTCAAGGAGCTAAAAAGCCTATGAAGTAGTCAAAAATTGAAAAGAAGAGAAGAAAATATTTTTGGTGGATTTTTTTTGTTTTTTAATTTATTTGCTATTTTTAATTATGAAGAAAATATAAAACAAGATGAAAAATCACAATCAACCAATTATTTAACAACACAAATCAAGTCAGAAAATCACATCAAAATATTTTTTGGTTTTATAATATTTCAAGTGTTTTTGGTAATTTTTTCATATTTTTATACATTTTACTTGATTTCATAAAAATAAAACAAAGCTAAAATGGAAGCTATTGTGCAATCAGATTTGAAAGGCTATTCAAAAATATAAAAATAGTCTCTAAAAATCTAGCAATAATTTTATAAAAAACTACAAATAAAATCCTAACTACATAAGAAGAAATTACATTATTTATTTTTTTTTTGAATTTTTAATGTTTTTTCTAAGTTTTTGCATGGTTTTTCAATCTTTAGGGATTTTATAAGTCCAAATCCAGCAAAAATTTGACTGAAGCATGAACACATAAAAACAAACTAACTTTAATTTTTTAGATTTTTTTGAGAGTTTTTAATATTTTTAGTTGATTTTTAAATTGAAACATTAGCAAAAATGAGGGTTTTTGAATTTTTAAAAGTAGAAAATCAAAATAAATATGTCCCAAAAAATCATTGATTTTTTTACACATTGGAAAGGGTCATATTTCCAAATTTCAAGAGATTTGGATTTGATTTGCTATTTTATTCAACCTATAAAAGAGGCATAACACATTGCGACTAAAGTGCAAAGAAAACAAGTTTCAGGGGGTTAACTATAAACGTGCAAAGAATATAGGCGGTTCAATGCAATTTTCACGTTAAATTCATCACATGTTCAAATCCATCACGCACAAGGGTATAAGTGCAAATATTGAAACTAAAACTTCAAAGCATAACATTCATTAAACCCGAGCCCCATACATGCAAATATCCCAGAAAATCACGAGACGAAGCACGTGCAACATAAAGAGAGGGACTCAAATGGAAATTATAAAAGTCTAGGGTCCAAAGTGCTTTATCCAAATTAAAAACAACTACTACGCATAATTATAGGATTGAAAAGTAAATGCTAACACAAGAAGGGCCTAAGTGAAAGTTACCCTTATTATTAAGGATCCAACGGCTGATGGGAGTCCACTCATGATCGGACGGCTATGGATGGCTGGTACCCCTTCGACGATCACCTCTTTGGATCAGATCCTCAGATGGATCGGACGGCCACGAGATCCCCGCAGATGGATGGTGGAGGTAAGACCTAGCGGAGAAGCTCGATCGAACAATGGAGGAGGAATATGGAAGAACAGGTCGTCGGCGAACTTCATCCGGCCGTTACGAGGCCTGAGGGCTCCTTCGACGCTGCTCTGATGGATGAATCGAAGCTCACAGTCGTCCGCAGATGATAGAGGTCTCCGATGTGGCCGAGAGCCACTAGAGTGCTCCGACGACTAGGAAGACCTGGAGCTCCTGTTCTTATACGGTTGGACCTCCACATGAGGTCCGTTGGCCTTCAAACCTGCACAGGAGCTCACTGGTCGAGGGCAAATTGCCTCGACCTAGTTACTGCCGAAGTGGGTGGATGTATGATGCGGGGCGATGCTCACCGGCGAGCGACGACGGAGGAGAGTCAGGGTCCTGTTCCATGGCGAATCAGGAGGAACGAAGGGATGAAGAACGTGGAGAGGAGTCTCGTGATGGTGAAAGTGCGGTCGGAATAGGAAATGGGTGATTGGAGCGTGCGAAAATGGCCAATGAAGGTCGGTGGTCGGAAACCTAAGAATGGAAATATACGACAGTCTAGGTGTTATCGAAGGTATCTAATGATCGAAGACGTCTATGCTGGAGGTGCTGGTCCTCCCTGGATCTTCTCCTCGATGGAGCAACATCTCCAGAGGCTCTGGCTTGCTGGTGGTGGAGCACAGCGAGATTAGTCGCCGGACCTAGGGCTAAGGGACTCAGTCTCCCGCTGCAACACCCTCCTACGCACGTTGTCACTCGAGGAGAATGATGGAGGTCACTGGGGTCGAAGACACTGGCCGAAGGTGCATGAAATGGCGGATGGGGGTCAAGCATTATACGGTGAAGGGTCCGAGAAGATTTGAGTCGGGCACGTAGATCGAGGCATGGATACCTAAAGAGGAGATCAGGCATGAGTGGCGGGTCATCCCTCAACAATCGGAGCCCTGGGTTTGAGAAGATGGAGGTCGGATCGATTCGGGAATATTTTGAGAAATCGGGCAAGAACCAGATCCGGGTACAAAGTGGTCCAGGGGGGACAGTTGACCGGGGGTCAACAATTCCCCGTGGACCAATCAGAATTCAGCATTCCAGAAATTATTTATAAATTAAATTAAAATTAGAAAATGATTTTATTTAAAAATATTTATAAAATGAAAAATGTTTATTTTTTTTCAAATTATTTTTTGTGATTTTTATTTATTATATTGAAAAACGTTTAATGTATATACATAATATAATATTATATACAAGTAAAAATACCTATGTATTTTACATTTTCATTTTTATTAGTATATTTTATACAATTATCCCAATTTCATAATTTATTTATTTCCAACATAAATATGAAATAATTTTTATTTTATTTTTATTATTTATTTATATGGGTGAAAATAAATAGATATAGGTACATGTGTACATGGTATATACATGTGAGAGAGAGAAAATTTTTTTCTTTTTTGTTTTTTTCTTATTTTTCTAATTTTTATTTTACTTTTAGAAATATATACAAATTGTGAGAAACACATATATATTTTTATTTTATGAAATAGAATATATACACCAAGAAGGAAATGTGTACAATGATGAATGACCTTATCTCTCTCTACCTGTTTTATTTTGTGATCAGGCCAATGCTTGGCCCTCCCTTGGGTTATGGTCACTCGAAATTGATTCTAAACATATCCTTGTTTTTCTTTATTTCTTTAGTCTTTAATTTTTGCAAAAAATATGCTAATTATTGCTATTTACACAAAGCATGTAGTTTGGTAATTTATTATATTTACAATCATATACATGTGTTTTGCAAATATTTTTAGATAAAATAAAAGAATAAAGAGTGATGAATGAGGATTCATAATCCCCTATAATTTACTTTTGCTAGTCCCGTAACAAACACTTATTTGAAAAAGAAGTGAAGAAGAGAAACAAAAGAAAAAGAAGGGAAATCAAGGTTGATTATGAAACATTCCTTCATTAAATTGAAATATGGAGCTCAGTCAGACCTTTGGATTATTAATTTTTTGGAACCTTATTTGGACATAAGCTTAAAACTCAACAGCCTCTAAGTTATGCCAATCTATGGTCAAGACTCCTCCAAAACCCGATAAGAACAAGTCCACATACACAAACTCTAATGACCATGAATCTTTCCTTGCACTGTGTAAGTGATATGTAGCTCCCCACCTCAGAAATGACAAAGAGACAACCCCCCTTAACAAGGTAACTCTAATGCCTCAGTCTAGCAACTCTTTCCTCAAGGAGCAGGGTATTCCCTTCTAAGTTCAAGTACAACCGGCTCAGGAAGAGGGGAAAGAATAGAATGGACCATGACCAGTGTAGCCATGGATCCTTGGGAGCCCAACCAGTGTAGCTGAGTATCCCGCTGCAAGCTTCATGAGATGGTTGTGTGTAACATAATCTTTGCTTTATTTGGCTATATACACTCCAGTGGGTATTTTATTTTCAATCAGACCCACCACTTTTCTTGGAGCTTTTCTTTCTTTGCACATTTTTTTGATGTGCATATGTACAACATATCTACATGGTGCAGCATATATACATAAGGAGTTTTTCCTCTTGAGCCAGTAGACTATCCCTCTTTTGAAGCTTTACTATAACCACAACTCCTGTCTTTAGACTTCATCACCACCCGACCAAGTTGAGATGCACTTCCTTCAATATAAGAAGAAGAGAGGTTCCACCTAGAAGTACTACCCTCATATGCTACCCCAAGCCAAAGGAAACTGCCTCCTCACCACCTCATCCATGGAGAGCTATGTGTAAAGTGCTGGTGCAAGTAAAGCCATTATCTCTGAGAGTCATGTGTGCATTGTTACGTATTTTACTTAGGTTCATCAAGATGACATATGATCATAGCCTAGTGGACTCATAGAATTAAGTCCAAAATGGACCTGAAAAGTCTTAATCCTAAGCCATATAAGGTTCCTCTTAGAATTAGGTGGATTATGGTCTAAACCAAGCTCCATTCTCCAATTTAATTCCGGGCTAGTTTAAATGTCAACTATGATTTGGGAAAAAAACTGTACAAATATTTACAAATATGCAAATTTTTACAAGATTTTTGAAACTGTACAAAATATTTGAAAAAGGTTTGAAGACATGGATGTATGCATGAATGCTAAATTTTGCAAAATATTTACACACATTTACACAAGTTTTTGCAAACTTTTTGTTTTTCAAAATATTTTCCAAAAATTTTGTACTATATATATAATTTTGATATCAAAATATTTACAATCTATATACACAAATCAATTTTACAATCATTTGTACAAAAATAATTTTTATAAATAGCTATGTATGTGCAAGAAAAATTTTATGTACATGGAAAATTATTTTAAATTATTACGGATTTTTTTCTATTTTATTTATTAGCACACTCACATAAAGTAACAGTTATGGCTAAAGTATATATGAAATATATAGGACACCCCCCTATACTTAGCTCGAACGATGTCCTCAAAGTGAATCAAGAGCGATGAAGAAGACATAACTCGTGCTTAGTATAGGGAAGTGAAAAGGAATGGTATACTACAACGATGAATCAAATAATAGAATGAAGTGGACTCGGTGTTTCCCCTTATACTTAGGATCAAGTAATCCTAAGTATATAAAATTGTACATGAAGGGAAATCCGAGTAGAAGGATATATAGGGTCTACCCCCTCATACTTAGGGTAAAATATCCCTAAGTATAGGCAGCAAAACAGAGGTGGAAAGAAGCAATAGAATACCCAAGAGTCCTACACCCCCTATACTTAGGGTAAAGTACACCCTAAGTATATCATAATCATAAGATAAAGTTGGGGTGTGGGACTAAAGAATGGAGTGATATGGACAACTGGATCTATACAATTCGGAAGAACTGTGATAATCAGGCATGAGATGCAATATTTGTGAGTCAAAAGACTACATCTCACGCAAAATGAATGGGGGCAACGTCAACGACCAGCGGCTCATGATCTAGATATGGTTTGAGGCGCTTCCTGTTAACACGAAAGGTAGCATCAGAAGACAACTCAGATATATCAATACTACCATTGTCATGTACCTTTCGGAGCGGATAAGGTCCCTTCCATTTGATTTTTAGCTTCCCTGGAAATAAACGAAGCATGGCATCAAACAACCATACTCTCTGTCCTGGCTCAAACTGCTTGTGGGTGATATGAGAATCATGCCACTCCTTCACTCTCTCTTTATACTTTAGGCTTCTCGAAAAGGTTGTATCACGAAGCTCCTCCAGGGCTGCTAATTCTACCCTCCTCTGATCTCCTACTCTCACTGGATCCAATAGTATATCTATGACTGGCAAAGTGACCTATGTCTCAGCTCAACAGGTAAATGGCAGGGCTAGCCATAAATGAGGCAAAAGGGAGATGTACCAAATGGCATCTTGAAGGACGTCCGATATGACCACAAGACCGAGTCTAAAAGCTGTAACCAGACCTTTCGGTCAGGGCAGATGACCTTCTCCAATATAGTCTTGATCTCCATGTTCGACACTTCAGCAAGACCATTGGTTTGAGGGTGGTATGGAGTGGCTACTCGATGGTCTATGCTGAACTCGCTAGCAAAGGCCTTTACCTTGTCGTTGACGAAATGAGACCCCCCGTCAGATATCAATACTCAAGGTACCCTGAACCGTGAAATGATATTATTCCTCAAAAATCGGCATATAGTCCTAACGTCTGTGGTTTAGGCGGGTATGGCCTCAACCCAATGACTCACATAATCAACGGCCAACAGAATGTACTCGAATCCCTTACTCTTAGGGAATGGACCCATGAAACCGATGCCCCATGCGTCAAAAACCTCACAGAAGTGAATGGGCTGCATTGGCATCATATCAAGCCGTCCACAAGTGCCCATCATCTGACAGTCAGTACATTTCTTCACGAACTCATCAGAGTCCTTGAAGAGATTAGGCCACCATAGGCCAGATTGGAGCACTTTTTGTGTTGTTCTCCTCCCAAAGTGATGTCCTCCTGCCTCAAGCTTCTGGTAGTAAGTGAGGACGCTATGGTGCTCCTCCTGAGGAATGCATCGACACCATATGTTATCCCCTCCTTCATGATAAAGGATGAGATCCTACCAATGGTTGAACTTGGACTTCGCAAGGATGGTCTCAAGTTGCTGCCTGGGTCAATCTTGTAGAAATTTCTTGGAAACAAGATAGTTCACAACATCTGCGTACCACAGGAGAGAGGTGATACAAGGATCGCCTCATCTGGGAAGGTCTCACAAATAGGCTCAATCTACTCAGAATCCTCAAGAAGCTCCAATCGGGAGAGATGATCCGCCACCACATTCTTGACTCCAAGCTTATCCTTAATCTCTATGCCAAACTCCTGGAGTATAAGGATCCATCTGGTCAATCTGACTTTGGCATCCTTCTTTTCCATGAGGTACCTGATGGCAGTATGATCAGTGTAAATGGTCACTCTAGATCCAATGATGTACGATCTGAACTTATCTAGGGCGAATACTACGTCTAGCATCTCCTTCTCATTGACGGTTTAGTTCCGTTGAGAGGCATCCAAAGTCCAGCAAGTGTAGTGAATGGCAAAGGGGACTCCATCCCTCCTCTATCCCGGCACGGCCCCTACGGCAAAATCAGTGACATCCATCATGATCTCGAATGGGAGAAACCAATCAGGTGGCTGGAGGACAGGAGCCTCTACAACTAGACTCTTGAGAGTCTCAAATGATGCCAGACACTTATCATGAACTATGAACTCATTGTCTTTCGTCAACAAATCAGTCAACAGTCGGGCAATCAGGCTCAAATCATGTATGAATCGTCGGTAGTAACCGACGTGCCCCAGAAAAGATCGTAACTACCGCAAGTTGGATGGAGGATTGAGTTTTCTAATGATATCCACCTTGGCCGGATCAAACTCCATGCCCGGTTGGAGATGATATGGCCAAGCATCGTCCCTTGAGTCACCATGAAACGACTCTTCTCCCATGAAAGCACAAGGTGAACCTCAATACATTGCTGGAAGATGTGGTCTAGGCAGTCAAGACAAGAATCAAACCCGTCGTCGTAGATCGAGAAATCGTCCATGAAGACCTATAGGAAATCGCCCACCATGTCTAAAAAGATGGACAACATGCACCTCTAAAATGTTGTCGGGCATTACACAATCCAAAGGGCATCCGTCTGAAAGCATATGAAGGAGGTTTTGTCTTGGTCCTCGGGCGCAATGGCCACCTGATTGTATCCGGAGTACCCGTCCAAGAAATAGTAATGGCTCTTCCCATCTAGCCTCTCTATAATCTGATCAATAAAATGCAGTGGGAAATGATCCTACTCGGTGGCCTGGTTCAGTCGTCTGTAGTCCATACAGACCCGCCAAAAAGTGGGTACTCAGGTAGCGATCTCCTCTCCAGAGTCACTAACAACTGTGGTGATGTCCGTCTTCTTGTGCACCAAATGTAGCGGACTGACCCATTTGGAGTCGGAGACGGGGTAGATAAAATGGACGCTCCACCATTTCGAGAGCTCCTTCATGACAACATCTCGAAGGTTCGGGTTCAGTCGTCGCTGGAACTCATGTGATGGCTTCGCATCCTCCTCGAGATAGATATGGTGGGAGAACAAGGTCGGACTTATCCCCTGGAGATCAGCTACACTCCATCCTATCGTCTTGCGGTTCTTTTCAAGAACCCCCATCAGACGGGATTCTTGCTCTCCAGTAAAATCCGCTGAGATAATGACTGGGTGCATCTCATGATCATCCGCAATGAATCTATACTTCAGCGATGATGGTAAAGGCTTCAACTCTGAACAACTCGGTGCTGGCGGATCTGGCCTCTGAAATGTCTGAGTGAATACGACCAAATCTGCATGGGAGAACGAGAACTCTCGCTGATAATCTGAAGCTGGTGAAGGTTGCTCTGTTGGTGTGTCTCTGCTCTGCAAGGAACCAACCTCCTCTATAGCTGTAGGCTCTGTGAAAGTCAGAAACGATATGAAATCATGAAACTCTGCACAATCTATATCTAACTCTGAGGGATCTGTATCAAAATGACAAGAAAAATCTGCATCACGGTCGGAAATCGGCTCTGCTGCCTGAGATGTATCCTGGACAAGGAATGTGCTCTCCAAGCTCTCCTCTGCTAGCATCTGCGCATCAGCGAACTCTGGAGGTTAGAGGATGGCCTGCGCTGCTGGGTCTGCCCAAACTACCTCGTCATCTGTAATCACAAAATCACAGTCCTGGTGGATGTCTCGCCCTGCCTCTGTCATCTGCTTTGAATATGAATGTGGCTCTAAGCAAGTTGAATCTATGTCTCTAGTCTCCTCGAGCGTCTCTATTTGTATATTGTCACCCTCGACGTGAAAGTATACCTTCATGCTATCATGATCGGATACTGCCTTGGTTGTGGCCAAGAACGGGCGTCCTAAAATGATGGGTGTTTCGGTCACGGACTCGGGGATCTACATGTCCAACACAACGAAGTCCACGCGAAATTTCAGGCCCTGAATCGTGACGACAACATCCTTCAGCAACCCCTTCAGCCTCTTGACAGATCGATCAGCAAACTGAAGGACCGTCCTGCTGTAACACCCAACAATTTTCGATTTTCCTGAAGTTTTAAAACCTATTCAATATTATACTCAAAAGAAGCGTCTCGTTGCAAGCTTTCCAACGAGTCCAAAAATGCATAATTCTGAGTTCGGATGTGGAAGATATGCATGTTTTAGTTAAGATGGGTCATGAATATTGAGGGGATTAATGGTTACGGGATTAGATAAGTTAATTACAAATTAAAGTTATTTTAGGGATACCAAAACTAGGGTTTAAGTCCTAACCTATATTAAGACCCCAACCCTTCATCTCCCCTCATTCTTACTCCTTTCCAAATCTTAATCCATCTTTTTCTTCCTCCCCAAGTCATCCCCTTATCTAATTTTCCATCTCCTTCTCCAAAGAAACGAGGAGAGAATTGTGCCACTACCTTTATCAAAAGCTCTCGAAGCCACATAGCTTCGTGAGATAAAGAAGACGAGGAGGACAATCGCAAAGGAAAGGCAACCCTCTCATCAGATTCTTGATCGAGCGACGAAGCACACGGATTGGAGGCGTGCGCTAGCATAGGTAACGGATCTTCGACTATATCCTTTTCGATTTTGGAGACTGTCTTTTGGGGTTGAATACTCATTTTCGATCCTAACCCCGGGATCTCCTCTTGTTGTTGGTTTATCTTGGCTCGATTCATCAGATATGATTTTCTTGCACGTTTGGATGTCAAAATCTTGGATGTTATATATGAATGGCGAAATCACAATTTTACGAATTAGAATGTTATGGATCTCATAAGGAGAAACTATCGTTGTGTGTATACTTCCATAATCATTACCTCATTTTTGCCTTTATTTGTTGTAACCAAACCTGTGGCTTAATATCTAAGCTTAGAAAGTTTCTATCTGAATGAGGTAAACCACCAATTAACGGAGATCTACCGGGCCTATATGGGTTCTTAAGCTAAAAACCATCGTATCTAAGATTTTTTTGAGGGAGGTCGTTTCCAACCATATGGGTTTTCCAGTACTTCAAATGTCTTATGTTTGTGATATGTATGTTTTAATTTTGTTTAGAAGTCTCTATGTATATATACAATTTCTCCATTCCCAATAGTACGTAAAACTTTCTCATAGACATTTCCCATTTTATGTTACTATTTTTTTGTATTATGCCTTACATTGGATTTTATTATTCAACCTCTGTGATAAATAGCAAAACCTGTCTTTTATACATTATTAAATTCTATAATTAGGATCGTTATAACTCAAGTTATGGCATAGCAATTATTTTCCTATTTTTAGTGTTGCAATGATTATTGTTGTAACGTCCTAAATTAACCTGAGCTAAGTTAGTTATATTCTATCACTTTCTTTGCCCTATTTTGTTTTGACTAAGTTTTTTATAACATAACGTAAGGTTAAATTACACTAGAGGTTCAATACTTAGTTGTGAACAATTATGTCAATCATCGCATGATGGCGGTCTATATTAGAGTTATACTGCTACCCGTTAACTTGTATAACATCACTATGTCAATAAACATGAGCGGAGGGTATATTTACGGTTCAAAATAGTACATGTATAGTGTAGATTTAACATCTAGTAAGCTATATGCGTCTATTTAATTTTGAGTGGTTTTGACAATAGTCCACATCTGCCCGGGGTGCCACTATGCACAGACTTTGTCTAATACACATATTTGACAGTTGGTAGTACAACACTCTGTTTAAATATTATAGATCTAACTACGAGAGGATAGTGTTTCATGTTGGTCTTATTGCTAAACCGATTGTATAGTAGAAGATGGGTGTTTAATCGATGATCAAAATCTATAACATTATAGCAATGGGCATGGTTAGCACCAGATTTTGTGCATAATGGTTATGGTTTAAACAACCCAGCTTCTGGAAAAGTAATGTGTTAAATCAGTACAACATACTTGGCGGGTATGCTTTCTTTTATGTTTGTTCAAGACTAATGGTATGCTTGTGACTCTAGCATATTAGTAATAATGGTCTGGTTCATCATCAATGAATGAGAATAATTCTGTATCAAAGACTAATTACCTTTCAAGTAGGGTACAAATACACACTTATAGGAATGAAAGATAATTACTACAAGGTGGGTGCACATCCTTGTAGTCTGGCGGAGCCGACAGTGAGTCATCCTCACTCGAGGGGCATCATAGAGTGAGGTGGTGGTAGGTACTCTGGTGGAATTGAGGTGGATGCACGCGTGCATTGCACCGTACGGATCTCTTTGGGGGCACTTGTTTTGGAGCGAGCGAGACTCCTCCGGCAGACTCGGTTGACAGAGTTACGACTCTTCGGGCTATATGCTCCCTGTCACGGGTGTTAGAGTACTACTAGCCAGACTAGCTGAAGGATCGCGCTTGCGTAAAGGTTTTAGTCTGTACTCTGAAGGAAGTGTTGCAAGCTTCATTCCTAGTGCAGGATTTTTTCTTTTGATGGGCGAGTCCGGGATAAGTAAATGAAAATATGGTTTTAGATATGTCAAAGATTTTGCTTTGATTGCATACGTATTAAAGGCCTAGAAAATAGGTGATGGTATTATGTTGTGTGCTTTTAAAATGTTCTCTCCTAAACTTGTTCATTTACTGCATTTGCATTACCTACCTATAAACTCTTGATTTATAATTTACGTTATCCTTACCGGGTCAGTTGACTCGTAAGTTACGTTCTTTGGAAATCCAACAGGAAGTGCAGAACAGGAGATGGAAGCTCGCATTTTCGGTGGTGCATCTGTAGGACATTGTTTAGGTTGAGGCTTAGTGATGTAGTTGTTTTATTTCCCTTTGTTTCAGCTATTATGTTATAATAAAGAGACTTTGAGGTTTTATTGTTATCTTTCTATGGACATCTAGTTATCAATGGAAGTTTATTTTTTTCTACAATTCTTTTTGTATGAATGGTATATCATGCAGGTTGTCTATAACTGTTGTTGGGTAATAATGTGAATGGGTGTTGAGACGTGCTCCCGTCGAGGCGGGGTGTTTCATTTGGTATCAAAGCCTAATTACCCCATCAGTCATAGACAACTGTACGGTAGGAGAAATACCATTGTACATTAGACAAGTAGTCTTCCGACTACTGTCAAAAAAATTATATTGATCAAGGCTGACTAATAATCTCTGCTCTAGGATCTAATTGCAATTTTTTTTCTGCACTTGCAGATCATGCCACCTCGCAGGGATCATACTGCACAGCAGTTGGCTGCGATGATGGCGATGTTGCAGGATGTGCAACAGAGACAACTGATGCTCAAGGTGCGATTATCGAGATCTGCGTCCAAAGGCGGGTCCGAAATGGGTGGGGGAGATGGTGATCCACCACCGCCGCCACCTCCTCCTCCTCCCCCCTCGCTGCCGCCACCGCGACAAGAGGACATATTTTATAAATATCGTAAGGAGAAAGTTCCAGAGTTTCTAAGCAATACAAGCCCTGATGTGGCAGAGAGGTGGCTGAAGCGTGTGGAAAAGGTATTTCGCACCATACAAGTGCCAGATGAGGAGAAGGTTACCCTTGCTACTTACTCCTTAGCGGGCTATGCTGAAGAATGGTGGAGTTCTATGGAGCCACAAATTGCAACGCCAATTACTTGGGAGAATTTTATTGATGTGTTCCGGGTGCATTTCTTTCCAGAATACTGGTTAGAGCAGCGCCGCGTGGAGTTCACATTACTCGAGCAAGGGAATAGGACTGTGACTGCTTATCTGAACAGGTTCACAAAATTGTTGAAGTATGCTGACAGCATTGTACCGACCGAGTCTGACAAAGCATTCAAGTTCCTTCGAGGTCTTCGTAAGGAAATTCGCGAGAGGCAGGTTCCCCTTATATTGGTTACAATGAAGGAAGTAGTTGATGCTGCATCACGAGTGGAGGAGGACTTACGTGAAGGCAGATCAGTACAGACCAGGCAAGGAGGACCGAGCTATTCTTGGAGGACTTCTCGAAATGATCGATCTATGGCACGGAGAGGACAACGTCTATACCTCTACATGCCTGGCATGTCTACCAGATCCACACATGGAGGAGCTCCTACTTTGGGACAAGCACTTTCTGAGCCATCACGAGCAGCACATCCAGCGGTGAACACCATGACAGATGCGCGTATTTGTTATTGATGCAACCAGGAGGGACACATCAGGTCCAACTGTCCGTTGGGAGCTTCGCAGTTACGAGGTACTATGCGAGGGGGGCATCTGCAATAGCGGGGACATGGTTCTACCTCTCGTGGTGGCAGGAGACATCCGAACCAGACTCGAAGCACGGTGGGTTCCAATGGGCCACGAAGAGAAGGACAACTCAATTCCATTACGGATGGGCAAGCGCATGCTTCTTGATCAGTAGTGCGAGGTATGATTTCAGTAGGCGACTTTACAACTCATGCTCTTTTTGACTCGGGTACATCTCATTCTTTCGTGTCATGGAGTTTTGCGGATACCTTAGGCCGAGAGCCTACCATAGTTTCAGACCCTTATCTTATTAAGGGACCTGGAGGTCAGGTGTTTGTTGTCCACCGGGTGTTTCCCGATTGTCCAGTCTATATTGGAGGTTATATGCTCAAGGCCTACTTGCTGCTTATTCAGATGGAGGATTTTGATGTTATTCTTGGCATGGATTGGCTAGAGAATCACCATGCATGTCTAGACTGTTTTCAGAAACAGATTATCTTCAGGATACCTGAGCTACAAGAATTTGTATTTGATGGAAGCACCTCGTCGAGAGGGGTAACCTACATATCAGCCTTGCAAGCTCATTGTCTATTATCTCAAGGGTGCGAAGGATTTATTGCTCATGTCATTAGGAATCAAACTCCCATGGAAGGAATAGAGGCGACTGAAATAGTAAAGAACTTTCCAGATGTATTCCCTGTAGATCTTCCTAGGCTTCCCCCACCTCGTGAGGTGGTGTTTGAGATTTCTATCATTCCAGGAACTCAACCAATATCTATGGCACCATACAGGATGGCACCAGCTGAACTGAAGGAACTCAAGGTACAGTTACAGGAACTGTTGGAGAAGGGTTTCATACGCCCTAGTACATCTCCATGGGGAGCACCTGTCCTTTTTGTTAAAAAGAAGGCTAGATCTATACGCATGTGCATAGATTGCAGACAGTTGAATAAAGTCACAATCAAGAATCGTTACCCCTTGCTGCGCATTGACGATCTCTTTGATCAGCTACAAGGTTCATCCATATTCTCCAAGATTGATCTACGGTCTGGTTATCACCAGTTACGTATTCAGGATGTGGATATACCTAAGTCTGCATTCAGAACCAGATATGGTCACTATGAGTTCTTGGTGATGCCCTTTGGCTTGGCAAATGCCCCAGCAGCATTCATGGACATGATGAATCGGGTGTTTCAACCTTTCCTCGACAACTTTGTTGTGGTTTTCTTTGATGATGTCCTTATATACTCTTGAGATGAGAAGGAACATTGCACTCACTTACAAATAGTGCTGGAGACCTTACGGAGGCACAAACTATATACGAAGTTTAGTAAGTGTGAGTTCTGGCTTCAAGAAGTATCATTCTTAGTCCATGTTATCTCAGGTGCAGGAGTGTCAGTGGATCCTACAAAAATCGAAGCAGTCCTTAGTTGGGAACGACCGAGGAATGAGTCTGAGATCCGAAGCTTTCTTGGTTTAGCAGGTTATTACAGACAGTTTGTGAAGGGATTTTCTCAGATTGCCCTTCCCCTCACCCAACTAACCAAGAAGGAGATGCCATATGCTTGGTCAGAAGAGTGTGAGAATAGCTTCCAGACACTGAAGGAAAGGCTCACTACAGCTCCCATCTTGACAATTCCGTCGGGTCCAGATGGATTCACAGTTTACACTGATGCATCAAAGGAGGGTCTGGGTGCGGTTTTGATGCAACATGGTAAGGTTGTTGCATATGGATCTAGATAGTTGAAGCCACATGAGAAAAATTACCCAACTCATGATATGGAACTGGCAGCAGTGGTCTTTGCTCTTAAAATGTGGAGACATTATCTTTATGGTGTTGCTTTCGAAATCTTCACAGATCACAAGAGTCTCAAGCATCTTTTTGATCAGAAGGAGCTTAATATGAGGCAAAGGAGATGGTTGGAGCTTTTAAAGGATTACGAGTGCACCATCTCTTACCATCCTGGTAAGGCGAATGTGGTCGCTGCTGCCCTTAGTCGTAGGCCTCATTCAAGTGAATCCCATCCTCAGCTTAAAGCATGGGATCTTCTTACATCTTTCAGTGATTGGCATCTATTTCAGAGTAGTAGAGAAACAGTCATAGTTCCATCCCCTTCACGTCCAGAGTTAGTTGAGCGAATCATCTAAGGCCAGCATGAAGACCTGAGTATGCAGAGACTCAAGGAGAAGGCTATTGCAGGAACCTTAGTTGGCTTTTCTTATCAGGATGGGGTGCTATGAAATGGGAATCGATTGTGTGTCCCAGCAGATGTACAATTAAGGGAGGAGATCATGCGTGAAGCACATAGTTCACATTTGTCGATACATCCTGGCGGTACCAAGATGTATAAGGATTTGAAAAAGAACTTTTTGTGGAAGCAAATGAGAAGGGATGTGGCCAAGTTCGTGGAAAAATGCTTAACGTGTCAACAAATTAAGGCTGAGCATAAGAGGCCACCTGGACTTTTGCAATCCCTTCCTATTCCTGAGTGGAAGTGGGAGGGTATATCTATGGACTTTGTGACGGGACTTCCTAAGACCACTGGTAGTCATGATGCCATCTGGGTCGTGGTGGATAGGCTTACTAAGTCAACACATTTCATACCCGTGAGTATGACATGCACTCCCTTACAGCTTGCAGTGATCTTTATTAAGGAGATTGTCAGACTTCATGGGTTGCCGAAGGAAATTGTATCTGATCGTGATCCAAGGTTCACCTCTCACTACTGGAGAGAATTCTTGAGTTCTTTAGAAGTGCAACTATGCCTTAGTTCTGCTTACCATCCATAGACTGATGGACAATCTGAGAGGACGATTCAGACACTAGAGGATCTTCTTCGAGCATGTGTGCTGGAGTGGAAAGGGTCGTAGAAGGACCATTTACCATTAGTAGAGTTTACATATAATAATAGTTACCATGCCAGCATAGGCATGGCCCCTTTTGAAGCATTGTATGGAAGGCGGTGTTCTACCCCTCTGAGTTGGCAGGAGACTGGACATAACCTTTTACATAAGGTAGAGTACTTGAAGGAGACTGATAAGACAATCAAGACAGCTCAGGAGAAATTGCTTACTGCACAGAGTAGGCAAAAGAGCTATAGAGATAGACGATGCACTGATCTTAGCTTTGAGGTTGGAGATTTTGTCTTCTTGAGAGTTTCTCCCATGAAAGGAGTTCAGTGGTTTGAAATGAAGGGAAAATTAGCACCACAATTTGTCGGACCTTTTGAGATCCTCGACAAGATTGGTAAAGTTTCATACAGGATTGCACTTCCTCCTCATCTTGCTGGTGTGCATGATGTCTTTCATATATCCAATTTGAGAAAGTACATTTATGATCCATCGCATGTGATTAATTATGATGTTCTTCATGTGGACACCGACCTGAGCTATCTGGAGGAACCAGTTCAGGTCATCGATCGCTCAGTGAAGAAGTTGAGGCATAAGGAGATACCTTTCGTGAAGGTCCTTTGGCAACGACACAACTCTGAGGAGGCCACATGGGAACCTGAGGCGGATATGCGGCGAGATTATCCATACCTCTTTGAAGGTAATCTATAAGCTTTACTTCCGTTCTTTTTAGGTTGTTATCTTTTC
This sequence comes from Ottelia alismoides, assembly GCA_037367405.1. Classification (NCBI taxonomy): domain Eukaryota; kingdom Viridiplantae; phylum Streptophyta; class Magnoliopsida; order Alismatales; family Hydrocharitaceae; genus Ottelia; species Ottelia alismoides. Next base: position 185,831 of record JAZKJV010004813.1, on the reverse strand, counting down.
CTCGTTAGGGTCCAACCTTTTTAAGGTTGTTATGTTACACCTTTGCGTCCTATGTCTCGGGGACAAGACTAATTTTTAAGGTTGTTATGATATAACACCCCGCAATTTTCGATTTTCCTGAAGTTTTAAAACCTATTCAATATTATAATTAAAAGAAGCGTCTCGTTGCAAGCTTTCCAACTAGTCCAAAAATGCGTAATTCCGAGTTCGGATGTGGAAGATATGCTTGTTTTCGTCAAGAGGGGTCATGAATATTGAGGGGATTAATGGTTACGGGATTAGATAAGTTAATTAAAAATTAAGGCTATTTTAGGGATCCCAAAACTAGGGTTTAAGTCCTAACCTATATTAAGACCCTCACCCTTCATCTCCCCTCATTCTCACTCCTTTCCAAACGCTAATCCATCTTTTTCTTCCTCCCCAAGTCATCCCCTTATCTCATTTTCCCTCTCCTTCTCCAAAGAAGCAAGGAGAGAATTGTGCCACCACCTTTATCAAAAGCTCTCGAAGCCACATAGCTTCGTGAGAAAAAGAAGACGAGGAGGACTATCGCATGGGAAAGACAACTCTCTCATCGGATTCTTGATCGAGCGACCAAGCACGCGGATTGGAGGCATGTGCTAGCATAGGTAACGGATCTTCGACTATCTACTTTTCGATTTTGGAGACTGTCTTTTGGGGTTGAATACTCGTTTCCGATCCTAACTCTGGGATCTCTTCTTGCTTTTGGTTTATCTTGGCTCGATTCATCAGATATGATTTTCTATCACGTTTGGATCTCAAAATCTTGGATGTTATATATGAACGGCGAAATCACAATTTTACGAATTAGAATGTTATGGATCTCATAAGGAGACAGTATCGTTGTGTGTATACTTCCAGAATCATTATCTCATTTTTGCCTTTATCTGTTATAACCAAACCTGTGGCTTAATATCTAAGCTTAGAAAGTTTCTATTAGAATGAGGTAAACCACCAATTAACGGAGATCTACCAGGCCTATATGGGTTCTTAAGCTAAAAACCATCGTATCTAAGATTTTTTTTGAGGTAGGTCGTTTCCAACCATATGGGTTTTCCAGTACTTCAAATGTCTTCTGTTTGTGATATGTTTGTTTTAATTTTGTTTAGAAGTCTCTATGGATATATACAATTTCTCCATTCCCAAGAGTTCGTAAAACTTTCTCGTAGACATTTCCCATTTCATGTTACTATTTTTTTGTATTATGCCTTACATTGGATTTTATTATTCAACCTCTGTGATAAATAGCAAAACCTGTCTTTTATAAATTATTAAATTCTATGATTAGGATCGTTATAACTTAAGTTATGGCATAGCGATTATTTTCCTATTTTTAGTGTTGCAATGATTATTGTTGTAACGTCCTAAATTAACCTGAGCTAAGTTAGTTATATTCTATCACTTGCTTTGGCCTAATTTGTTTTGAGTAAGTTTTTTTATAGCATAACGTAAGGTTAAATTACACTAGAGGATCAATACTTAGTTGTGAACAATTATGTCAATCATTGCATGATGGCTTTCTATATTAGAGTTATACTGCTACTCGTTAACTTGTATAACATCACTATGTCAATAAACATGAGCGGAGGGTATATTTACGGTTCAAAATAGTACATGTATAGTGTAGATTTAACAATCTAGATAGCTATATGCGTCTATTTAATTTTGAGTGGTTTTGACAATAGTCCACATCTGCCTGGGGTGACACTATGCACAGACTTTGTCTAATACACATATTTGACAGTTGGTAGTACAACACTCTGTTTAAATATTATACATCTAACTACGACAGGATAGTGTCTCATGTTGGTCTTACTGCTAAACCGATTGTATAGTAGAAGATGGGTGTTTAATTGATGATCAAAATCTATAACATTATAGCAATGGGCATGGTTAGCACCAGATTTTGTGCATAATGGTTATGGTTTAAACAACCCAGCTACTGGAAAAGTAATGTGTTAAAGCAGTACAACATACTTGGCGGGTATGCTTTCTTTTATGTTTGTTCAAGAATAATGGTATGCTTGTGACTCTAGCATATTAGTAATAATGGTCCGGTTCATCATCATTGAATGAGAATGAATCTGTATCCAAGACTAATTACCTTTCAAGTAGGGAACAAATACACACTTATAGGAATGAAAGATAATTACTACAAGGTGGGTGCACACCCTTGTAGTCCGGCGGAGCCCACGGTGAGTCGTCCCCACTCGAGGGGCATCATAGAGTGAGGTGGTGGTAGGTACTCTGGTGGAATTGAGGTGGATGCACGCGTGCATTGCACCGTACGGATATGTTTGGGGGCACTTGTTTTGGAGCGAGCGAGACTCCACCGGCAGACTCGGTTGACAGATTTACGACTCTTCGGGCTATATGCTCCCTATCACGGGTGTTAGAGTACTACTAGCCAAACTAGCTGAAGGATCGCGCTTGCGCAAAGGTTTTAGTCTGCACTCTGAAGGAAGTGTTGCAATCTTCATTCCTAGTGCAGGATTTTTCCTTTTGACGGGCGAGTCCGGGATAAGTAAATGAAAATATGGTTTTTGATATGTCAAAGATTTTGCTTTGATTGCATACGTGTTAAAGGCCTAGAAAATAGGTGATGGTATTTTGTTGTATGCTTTTAAAATGTTCTTCCTAACTTGTTCAGTTACTGCATTTGCATTACCTGCCTATAAACTCTTGATTTATAATTTACCTTATCCTTACTGGGTCAGTTGACTCATATGTTACATTCTTTGGAAATCCAATAGGAAGTGCAGAACACGAGACGGAAGCTCGCATTTTCGATGGTGCATCTGTAGGACATTGTTGAGGTTAAGGCTTAGTGATGTAGTTGTTTTATTTCCCTTTGTTTCAGCTATTATGTTATAATAAAGAGACTTTGAGGTTTTATTGTTATATTTCTATAGACATCTAATTATCAATGGGAGTTTATTTTTTTTCTGCAATTCTTTTTGTATGAATGGTATATCATGCAGGCTGTCTATAACTGTTGTTGGATAATAATGTGAATGGGTGTTGAGACGTGCTCCCGTCGAGGCGGGGTGTTTCACCTGCTCTGTCGTAGAGGGCCCAACTCGAATCAATCGAGTAGAGCTGCCAGAAGTAGGTTGATCGATGAACCATTGTCTAATAGAGTACGGTTGAACCTCTGTTCATAGATGTGGCATCTGACATACAGGGCTCCTGCATCTGGCCTCTTGGCTGGCAGATGGTTCTAAATCGCAAAGCATGTGGCGCGAGTAAGCACATGGATCTTTGATTGATGGTTCCTTCTATTCCTCCTAACTGTATCCTGTCGCTGAGGGATTTCTGGAAGAGAGGTATGTGATCCAGTGCCTCCTATAGAGTCAGTTGTATATGAAATCGGTCCATTATCTGCTCGCTGAACTCTATCTGATGGGACTTTTTCTGATTTTCTTTTTTAGGCCCCTTAGCCAAGTGGAGTGCTTGGGGAAAGGGGACGGCTAGGTCCTTCTCATATGAAGGACTAGGATCAGGTCTGGAATGCTCAGGCAAAGCAGAATCCACACATACATCATCAATTAACACAGATGGATCCGAAAATAACAAACCCTTTCCTTTATTCACAGAAGTGTTCCGAGATACATGAACTGAAGGGAAAACAACCGACTAGCAGAACTAGAATAGCACCACCCTCAGCATCTGGAATCGCGGCATCAATACCGCGCTCTAGCTCAGAAACTGGTATGGTGGCATCAGCACTACCTCCTCCATCTGGTGAAGCGACAGTCTCAGTACCATCGACTGGATCAACGTTCGTGGTGGCGTCAGCACCACCGTCATCATCAGGCTCATGAGCAGCATCAGCACCGCTCTCCTTCTCGTCTGGCGCTCCTGAAGTGGCATGGGGTCCTCGCTCAGACGAGGCACGCCTGCTGGCATCCTATCACTCCTAAGTGTAACAAAATCAGTATCAAACATGTATGCAGAAACATCACCAAGTGAAGCACTAGAAGTGGTAATCTCAGTGAATTCTATCTGCTCAGACTTCCTCTTGAGGTTGTTCGGATTAGGCTCGATCTGTGCAGGAATGGTGGCCTTCCCTCTCACAATCTCCCTCATCTCATGGCAAAACTCATCCATCTCCCGTCGGAATGTGTCCTGCTGCTCGGACATGAGGCAGGCTACGTCATCCAAGGCAGGGTTCTCATAGGTCGGCCCATGAGAACCTGACGGGTGGCCTCTGTGAAACTGAGGTGGCTGCTGTGGAGGAGGGTGAGAGGGGTATTGTGAGTGATACTACTGCTGAGGCTGACGCTGCCTCCAAGGCTGTCCATGCTAATAGGGATGAGGACCACACTACTCTCTCTGGTGGTATGGTTGTTGGTGTGACGGGAACTGGGGCTGCTGGTAAGTCTCTCGCTATTGGCCATACTGGCCACCCTGAACAGGAGGCTACTGCTGGGAACTGGTGCCTCTTGTCGACCAGCAGAATCCGAGATGGTCTCGTCTGATACCGGGCTGGGAGTAGTCATACCATATCCCGTTGACATCCATCAACGGCTCCTGCTCGTAAGAGGGTGGGGGAGTACTGCTAGGGGCTAGTCCGGCTGATACACCAGCATCTGGCTGTCCTGAGATGGTGGTGACTGGACGTACGGCTGCTGCTGTGGCTGGTAGGTCTCCGCCTTAACTAGGTGAACCTGTCGGTACTAGGCGGAGGCTTGGGCGAGCTGTTGCTGCCGGTGTCTGCCTGTGACCTGATATGGGGCTGAGAAGCCGTCTGTGCCTCCTGGAGACACATGATTTGTGTCTTCAGGACACAGCGTCTGTGCCATCTAGTCGATCTACGACATGCCCTAGCACTGCTTCTTCTTTATCAACTCGATCTGGTCCTGCTTCTCGCTGATGATGCCCATGTCGCGGCTGTCGACTTTGCCTGTAATGCTTCCGCTGACGAAGTGGAAGGACCAGTATCGTCTTGTGCTATCCTCCGATATGACACTGCTTGTGGCTGCAGTCTCCCTTAAGTGTAGAGTTTGGTTTGGGACATCACTATATAGTTCTCGACCATCTCCTCATAGATGGCCCAGACTTGATCCTCATCCTTGGAGAAATAAGATCCGCCACAGGATGCGTTCGCTAACCCCTGCAGCTCCGGTGTAAGCCTACAGAAAAATCTCTGAACAAGGTTGGGCTTGGATATGTCGTGGTGGGGGCACCGGTCTATAAGCTCTCGGAACCTCTCCCATGCCTCATGGAATTTCTCATTGGGGAGATTGGAGAAGTTGCTGATCAAGACCCTCGCTGCATTCGTATGAGCAAGTGGATAGTACTTATTCAAGTACTCGGTTCGGAGCTGCTCCCAAGTGGTAACAAATCTCCCTAAATGCTTCAGCCAGTTGGTTGCTCTGTCTACGAGGGAGAACGGAAAAGCAATCATCCTGATGGTGACCTCGTCCACATACCGATCGTGGACAGTGCTGCAGATCATCTCAAACCCCTAGAGATGAAGATGTGGCTCCTTAGTCGCGAGCCCATGGAAACGGGGAAGAATATGAATCGTCTATGGGGGGAACTTGAAGTCTCCCACGATAGCTGGAAATACGATCCACCGGTGTGTAAGTATCGATCTGGGGTTGTGTAATTCCTGCATCGGTCTGGCTGGTGCTGGCTAGATCGGCTCCTCAAGTTGATCTGGAACATCTCCCTCATCATCGGCTCTCAGCTGATCTCTCTCTGCTCTCAGCCTCTCCATCTCTCTGAGCATCTCGACCTTGAATGCACCCTGGTCATGGATCTGTCGCTGCATCATCTCTAAGGAGGCTAATAGGGTGTTGTTGATCGCACCCTGATCCAACACATATGTCTGCTCTGCTCGAGAACCATCGGTGCGCTCCTCTCTACTGGCCATGGTCTCTGTAAAGGAAAAAGACCCAAACTTAGGTGCCGAAAAATCAACTGGCTGCTTCTCTCTCTGATCTGGCATTGGTATCTCAGAACTGGTGGTAGAATGGTGGTCAAGGGGGAACAGGGTGGAATCGAACTCGGGTTCGGAGAGTAGGTCTCGTCTCTCACGAATTAACTTAGATGAACGGGCTGGAGTGCTGAAAAGCGGTGCAACCAAAGGCTGCCTAAGAGACCTCCTGCCCATCATCTTGATCTGACGAGTGAAGGCAGATGAGATCTGGAAATACACAAGATGAAAAAACAAACCCCCGATCACCTACTCAACACTAAGCTGAAGACTGTAAAGGTTCGGTCAATTTATCTTGTCAATTTTTATTAGGTGATCAAGTCAGTCTTTCAGAGCGATTAAGCGAGCTGATGGGAATCCAATACTCCCAACAGACTGTCCCGTATAACAGGCCGGTAGTCTGATAGGAAATCGGATGTGTCTCAAGCCTAGTGTGCGGGTCTCTCTCTTGCTCATCCAAACCAAAAAAGGAGGGGGTTACTCTCCCCAAGACAGATTATTAAGTGAGGTGTCTTTTAGGGTCAAGTGTGTTTAGCAGTCCCAATTTTATAGTTTTTATTTTTTTTAGATATTTTTTAAGCAAACAACGCCTAACAAAGTTTTCGGTTCTCCTGATTATTTAAGTTTGAAAACAAGAGGAGAAGGCGAAAAAATCGATGCGCGATCAAACACGATGATGCATGCAGAGTAAGAAATGCGTACTTGACTTCAGCTCTCTACATGCAGGTTGATCCACGCATAAAAGTAAAGACAGTAACCGGCCTTAGACGAAGCAATTCTATGATGCATGAGGAAAACGGCCTTAGTCGAAGCAATTCTACACGTGAAGAACAGTAGCCTGGTAACCAAGATAAGTCCAGAGTCCGATCTTGGGAGCCTCTCGTTGTTCGCCATAACGGATCCTGCACGTGTTGTATGTGACTCCTCACATCACATGGACTCAAGCAAAAATAATCCGACTTTTTTTTGTGATTTAATTAATAAGTTCCAATTAACGATCTATAGGTGCAGGCAGATGATTAGGGTTGGCCCTTAATTATATACGTCACAATCAGCAAAATCCTACGGCTAAGGCTAAATCCTCGAAAATCAGATAAGCAGTAAAAATGTGATAAGAACAAAACCGGAGAAAAACCGCAGTGAGGTCTCCTGAGCACCCATCGGTGCTCGTTGAAACAGACCCCGATAATCACAACAAAAATTCTTCGAGTCCTGTTGGTCATGTACTATTACAATAATAAGTCTGCTAAAGAAGAAACTACTCTATGGCTATTCTAAGGCTCCCGAACTCCTGCTCCCCTCCCTTGCGCTCTCCTGCGGCTTTATGTAGAAAAGAGTTGCCTATGGCTCCTGCGGTTGTGTCGTCTTCCCGAAGAAAGCTGCCTCGGTCCTCAGGTCCTCGCAATAAAAGTAAACAGAAGTGTATCATATATAAGTTATTATAAAAATATGCAGATTAAATGAGATAAAAAATATATACAGATATAGACAGAAAAGCCGCGAAAAATCTGTGAAAGAAAATCGACTACTAAGCCATGCTCCCCCGCAACAATGCCATTCTAATGAGCCAAAAAAACCGAGAGACAAAGGGAGATATGTATCAAGGGTCGTTGCGACATCAACCCCTCGAATCAGACTCAACAAGAAAATCGAAGACCACCAAATCAATAAATCAATCAATAAAGTCGAATAGCGGTCTCGCTATTTTATTTAACCTGTTATAGCGACCAGGGTCGAACTGAAGGAGCTAAAAAGCCTACAAAGTTGTCAGAAATCAAAAATAAGAGAATAAAATATTTTTGGTGGATTTTATCGGTTTTTAAATTTTTTTTGTGATTTATAATTATGAAGAAAATATAAAACAAAGTCGAAAAGTCACAATCAACCAAATATTTGACAACAAATCAAGTCAAAAAATTGTAATAAACATATTTTGGGTTTTATAATTTTTCATGTGTTTTTAATAGTTTTCTCAAATTTTTACAATTTTTAGTTGATTTTATAAAATTGAGACAAAGCTAAAAATGAAAGCTATTGTGCAACCATATTTGAAAGGCTATTCAAAAATATAAAAATAGCCTTAAAAATCTAGCAACAATTTTATGAAAAACTAAAAATAAAATCCTAATTACAAAAGAAGAAATTGCATTTTTTATTTTTTTCTGATTTTTTTATGATTTTTCTAAGGTTTTTAGGTTTTGTCAATTTTTAGGGTTTTTATAAGTCCAAATGCAACAAAAATTTGATTGAAGCAAGAACACACAAAAACAAGCAAGCCACAATTTTTTAAGAATTTTTGGAGATATTTTAATTTTTTAATTTATTTTTAAATTGAAATAGAAGCAAAAATGAGGGTTTTTGAGTTTTTAAAAGTAGTAAATCAAAGCAAAATTGTCAGAAAAAATCATTGAAATTTTTACACAATCGCAAGGGCTACGTGTCCAAATTTCAAGATATTTAGACTTGATTTGCTACTTTATTCAACCAATAAAAGAGGCACAGCAAACAGGGACCAAAGTGACAAGAAAACAAGTTCTAGGGGGCTTAACTATAACACATGCAAAGAATATAGGGGGTTCAATGTATTTTTCACGTTAAATTCAGCACATGTTCAAATCCATCATGCACAGGGGAACAAGTGCAAATATTGAAACTAAAACTTCATAGCATAACATCCATTAAACCCAAGCCCCATACATGCAAATATCCCAGAAAATCACGTGACGAAGCACGTTAAACCCAAACAGAGGGACTCAAATGCAAATTCTAAAAGTCTGAGGTCCGAAGTGCAATTTATCCAAATTAAAAACAACTACTACACATAATTACTGGACTGAAAAGTAAATGCCAAAACAGGAAGGGCCTAAGTGAAATTTACCGTTATTATTAAGGATCGAACGGTTGAAGGGATTCTACTCATGATCGGACGGCTGTGGATGGCTTGTACCCCTTCCACGATCAACGCTCTGGATCAGATCCTCAGATGGATCAGACGGCTACGAGATCCCCACAGATGGATGGTGGAGATAAGACCTGGCTGAGAAGCTCGATCGAATGGTCGAGGAGGACTCTGGAAGAACAGGTCACTGGCAAAATTCGTCTGGCCGTTACGCGTGCCCGAGGGCTCCTCCGGTTCTGCTCTGATAGATGAATCAAAGCTCATGGTCTTCTGCAGATGATGGAGGTCTCCGATGAGGCCAGGAGCCACTGGAGTGCTCCGCCGACTAGGAAGACCTGGAGATCCTGTTCTTCGATGGTTGGACCTCCATATGTGGTCCGTTGGCCTTCAAACCTGCACAGGAAGTCACTGGGTTGAGGGCAAATTGCCTCGACCCGGTTACGGGCGAAGTGGGTGTACGTATGAGGTGGCGCGATGCTCTCCGGTGAGGGACGACGAAGGATAGTCGGGGTCCTATTCCAAGTCTAATCAGGAGGAACGAAGAGATGAAGAACGTGGAGAGGAGTCCCGCAATGGTGATGGTGCGGTCGGAATAGGAAATGGATGATCACAACGTGCAGAAATGGCCGATGAAGGTCGGTGGTCGGAAATCGAAGAATGGAAATATACGACAGGCTAGGTGCTATCGAAGGTACCTGATGATCGAAGACATCTGCGCTGGAGGTGCTGGTCCTCCTGGGATCTTCGCCTCGATGGAGTGACGTCTCCAGAGGCTCTAGCTCGCTGGTGGCAGAGCACGACGAGATTGGTCTCCCGACCTAGGGCTAAGGGCCTCAAGCTCTCGCTACAACACCCTCCTACGCTCGCTATCACTGGAGGAGAAGGATGGAGGTCACTGGGGTCGAAGACAATGGCCAAAGATGCGTGAAATGGCGATTGGGGGGTCAAGCTTTATACGGTGAAGGTTCCGAGAAGATTGGAGTTGGGCGAGCATATCGAGGCATGGACCTAAAGAGGAGATCGAGCGTGAATGGCGGGTCATCCCTCGACAATCGGAGCCCTGGGTTTGAGAAGATGGAGGTCGGATCGATTCGAGAATATTTGGAGAAATCGGGTAAGAACCGGATCCGGGTGCAAAGTGGTCCAGGGGGGAGAGTTGACCCGGGGTCAACAATCCCACGTAGACCAATCAGAATTCAGCATTCCACAAATTATTTGTAACTTAATTTGAAAATAGCAAATGATTTTATTTAAAAATATTTATAAAATGAAAAATTCTTATTATTTTTCAAATTATTTTTTTGTGATTTCTATTTATTCTTTTGAAAAAAATAATGTATATACATAATATTATATTATATACAGGTAAAAATACCTATGTATTTTAGATTTTCATTTTTATTAGTTTATTTTTGTACAATTATCCCAATTTTATATTTTATTTATTTACAACATAAAATTTGGGATATGAAATAATTTTTATTTTAATTTTATTATGTATTTCAAGGGGTAAAATAAATAGATATAGGTACATGTGTACATGGTATACACATGGGTGAGAGAGAAAATTTATTTCTTTTTGTTTTTATTTTATTTTTCTAATTTTTAATTTATTTCTAGAAATATATACAAATTGTGAGAAACCCATATATTTTTTTATTTTATGAAAATAGCATATATACACCAAGAAGGAAATATGTACAGTGATGAATGGCTCTATCTCAGTCTACCTTTTTTATTTTGTGGTCAGGCCAATGCTTGGCCCTCCCTTGGATTCGGTCACTCGATATTTATTCTAAACATCTCCTCTTTTCTTTATTTATTTATTCTTTTATTTTTGAACAATAACATGCTAATTACTGTTATTTATATAAAGCATGCAATTTGGTAATTTATTATATTTACAATCATAAACATGGTGTTTTGCAAAGATTTTTAGCAAAAATAAAAGAATAAAGAGTGATGAACGAGGATTCGTCATTTATATAAGATTCTTCATTAATATTTCCATGAAATATTGGGAGAAGAGGTAAAATAATAGGCTTAAGCTCAAAATGCCCATGAACCGTAAGGATTTGTATCCAAGAAATTATATGTACTACCCCTAGATTATAAATATCCTTTAATGTAGGCATTGCAACGGGTTCTATGTGAGATTCTTCTCCCCCATTCCTACCTCCAAGCTTTCTGTTATCCCCCTCTCTCTTATCTTCTCCTTCCTATCTCATCTTGAGTATCATATCTCTCAGTGTAGTCTGAAAATTAGCCTGCTCCATTAACTGGGCTTGAATTTATTGAATGGAAGCTAAGATGGTATTACTGATCTCGCTCTGCTCTGACATGGTTCCCTTTCCCTTTAGTGTCATTGAGTGACCGACTTCTGACTCTGAAAAGGTGTATGCCACTCGATTAGTGCTCAGAATTGATGGAGTCTCATATACTAATTCGAGATTAAAGCCAATCTCCAATAGTAGATTAATGGATGTTATAAATGATGAAGTGGAGAAAGGGGAATATTCATGAAGTGACTCTCCCCGAATAGAAGGTGAATGACTCAGAGTGTAGAAGGAGTTCGCAAAGTCTGAATGGGAAATAATTCGGTCAGACATCTTCGAAATTAATGGCAGGGTGCGAGAACACGAAGGTCAATGCAAAAGTGAAAGTGAATGAAGGCGTAAATTGGGTAGAAGGAACTTTATCACTATCAAGCAAACACAATGTAAACCCCTCAGTTCACCAACTCAACTCAATGTGAAGACCGTGAAGGTTCAATCAATTATCTTGTCAATTTTAGAGTTTGGTGATAATACAATCTATCAGAGCGGTTAAAGCGAGCTGTTAGGAACCCAATGCTCTCAGGAGATTGGGCTAATCCAAAAGTTAAATCTTTCCCACCCAGTAAGATTTGCATATCGTTTACCGGCTACCCGATCAATTCAATTTGTTAAGGACATCACGGGCTGCTTTACTGGCTACTAGAGAGATACTCACTGGAGAATGACTAGTCCAAGATACTAGTCTAAAAAGAGTTTGGGCATGGTTCTATCCTAGTGTGTGGGTCGCTCTCTCGCTACATACAAACCAAACAATGAGGGGGTTACTCTCCCAAAAACAATGATTTTTCCTTTTATTTATTTTACGGTCAAGTTTTCTTTAGTTGTCCCGTATTTTAGGTAATTGTCACTAGGTTAAAATATTTTCAAAGAATCGACTGTCGAGTGTCCAATTCCCTTTTTAACTTATGTGAGTGAAAATGAGGAAGGAGATCAGAAATGTCAATGTGCGATTAAAGACAATGATGCATGCAGGGGTTAGACATGCATACCTTGTCTCCAGCACTCTACATGCAAAATGATCCATGCAGAATTCTAAATACAAAAAGTAAACTATCCTATATGATGCAAGTGAACCATCCTAGATGATATCTTCTATTAACATGCAAGAACAAGTTAATTTGACTCAGTTTAAATTACGCGCCACTCTATAGGTACAGAAATTCGTATTTAGGGTGTTTAGACCTAATTAATTGCCTGGTTCAAGCAAAATATTTAATGAAATCAATAGGTAGCTCATGAAATCCGCATGAAATATAGAAAATAAAATCTATGAAAACAAATCCGGTGAGGTCCCCCAAGTGCACTGGAACTTGGCAAAACAGACCCCGCAATAAATGAATGTCCTTTTTACAAGAGTTCAAATGATGAAATAAATAAGAAAACAATCTATGCTCAAAATGATGTTCTCTCTCAAAATCTTCTTCTCCTCCTTCTACCCTCTCATGCGGCTTCGAGATGAATCAAGTCGCCTCCACTTTCCTTGGGTACTTCAGCTATTCTAGGATCGCCTCCTTCACTCCGCGGGCCCTCACAGGAAAAAGGAAAGAGAGAATATGTAAGAAATACAATTATAAAATATGAGCACAAATAACGAAATGAATACAGTGGATATGAACAATGGAGTAAATGGCAAAATGTAAACAGATAATTACAACCAAGAATAGCAGGTCAAAAGAGAAACCTAACTACCCTTGTCGTGCCACACAAGCAACGACACCATTTTGTTGAGCGGCAAAATCGAGGATCAGTTAATGGATTATATGTTGAGTCGACGTTATCTCCAAATTATCCCACGACAAACAAACAATTTTTTTCTTCTCAAGCTTCAAAATTAACTATAAGCGAATGATGAAAGAAGATAATTTTTTGCTACTTATTTACCTATATAGTGGACAAGAACGAACTCAGAGAGGCTACAATTCCCGAGGGTTATTCGAATAATCGATGAAATTTAATTACGAGAAAAGGCAAGAATCTCAAAGGCAAACTATCCTCGGTTTTGTTGAATTTTTCTCTTTTTATTTTTTTATTTTCTGATTTTCATTTTTTTAATGATTTTAATTTTGTAATTTTTTTTATTTTAAATAAATAAAAATACGCCCAAGATAGGAACTACACACACCACACTCTTTTTGTATTTTAAATTATATCAAAAATACTTCGAAAAATCCAGAGAAAATATTTTTGGGTTTTAAAGACCTTGAAATGTTTTCGAGAATTTTTGTAGAATTCTTAGATGTTTTTATATTTTTAAATCAAACAATGGTAAAAATGATGAATAGTGCACAACCTGGTGTAATGTGCAACTTAAGAATATTTTAAGTACCCAAAACTTCTGGCAACTATTTTTATGATGAAATATAGGCAAATATTTACAAATAAGAACTGAAATCACGATTTTTTGATTTTTTTATAGATTTTTTATGATTTTTATTAGCTTTTAGTTTTTTCAAATTTTTTAGATTTTGGAAAGAATTAATGCACGAAATTTGCAAAGAAATTAGAAGACAATGAAATAAAAGTACTATACTTTTTTGGAATTTTTAGAGCAATATTCAAATTTTTTTGAATTTTTGAATTTTAGGAAGAGAAAAATACATTGTTTTTTATTTTTTAATATATTAAATGATGATAAAATGCAATGAAAAATTTATGCTAGAAAGACAACCACATTAGGAGCATAGCATGAATTTTGGGAAATTTATTGTCTAACAAAAACATTTATTTCAATAAGAAAGCAAGCAAAATAAAGTCTGTCAAATAAGGATTGAACTGTAGTCATTCAATGTTTGTTCATAAAAATGCAACAAAATAAAGTTGCAGGAAAAAGTTGCAATTTACCCAATAAATGTGCAAAGAACGTAACTTGAAGCTCTGATGGGGCTCTTTTGAAATATCATAAATGCCTAGCAGTATATATGTAATTTCTCCAATTTTTAACAATACCCCTAGGGTTCTTTTTGTGTTTTTGTTTCTTTCTTCTTAAGCAAGTCAAGGGGGGACGTGGTGGTCGTGCTGCCCAAAGCCAGAGGGGACCAAGGTGGACCGTGTGCTGGTTTGGAGGCGGCGTACGAAAGAACGTTGGCATTGGCCCAAAGGGGTGGATTCACCGCGTCATGCGATTGGCGCGAGTTTGGTGAAGAGGTTGACGACGAGCGGGTCGCGATGGTTGTAAGCATGTGGAGGCAGTGTGTCTTCAGCTATTTAGATGCTATGGCAGAGATCGTGTGACATCAGAGGGTCCGTCATAGTGAAGGCATGCGACGATGATGAGTCGGGCTTCGACGGGCAGTGGGCGAGTCGCGATGGTTCGGCAAAGGGGAGCTGGCGGTGAAGACGATGGCCAAGCGGCTCTGGCGGGCAAGGGTTCTTCATACGACCTTGATAGCGGATTTGTGTGCTACTCTGCCTCAGGCGGAGGAGGATGTTGGAAAGCGGAAGGCCCGCCCCTAGCGTCTGGCGCACGACGTTATTTATTTATTTATTAAATGTAAATGGAGATTAATTTTTTTTAAGTTTTTAGAAACAGAAATGTAAATAAATATTTTTTTAATTTTTTAAATTTTTTATTTTTGTAAGGTGATTTTGCAAAACAAAATTTAGAAAGAAGGGGAAAAATAATTTTTTTTTTAATTTTTTTTATTTATCAACAACTTAGGATGCAAGCATGATGAGTCGATCCTAAAATCACAAGGAAGATGTGAATGTGTGCGGTTTCGAGGGGTATGGCAGATGGAATCGGATCTCCGACCACCGTGCGTGGTCAGAGGTGAGAGATCGAGCGAGGTAGAAAGGAACGCATAAAGATCGAGAAAATGAAATGAAATATCGAGTTGGTGGCAGATCAAATCATGATGGATTTTGAGATCTAAAAAAGAACATCGAAGAAAAATACAGGAAAATAAAACTACGATTAACCTAGTATAAAAAATAAGAGAAACGAATCTCACCATAGGAGCAGAAAAGACCTTGCTCACCTCGTCGAAGGTCGACTCGCTGTCACCAGATGGCTCGGAGGCTAGGCACCCATCTGTGCCATGAAGACTCCCGGAGATCGAGCTCCTCTCACCAATTGATCAAGTTAAAAATATGGGTGAGGAGCCATATTAATAGATTATAGATGAATTGAAATTTGAATTTTTGAATTTCGGATGAAGGTAAGAGATAAGAGAGAAGAAAAATTGAAATAAGATGAAGTAAAAAGATAAAAATATTTACAAAAATTAACTATTTTCTTATTTTCATCACTTTATTTATTGGAAAAATAAATGTTAATTTTTTATTTTTTTATGGTGGTTAGTTAAGAAAATTAAATATGTACATATGCTAAATACATATATGACATTATATACGTGGGTAAATAAGCAAAATACATTTTTTGTTTTAAATTTTTTTAATTTTTTTAAACAATTAGTAAAAATTATTTACAAATATTTACAAATACAATATGTTCAAATAAATGGCAAAATTGCACAAACCACCACAGAAAATCGACTTTTCTACCGTAACTTTAAAAATTATGAAATCAAAGCCGTTTTAAAGATAATGTAATTTAGATTACAATGTAAGTGAGTTTGGTTCAATCTAACTTAATGGCGTTTTCCGGATGTGGTTACTTTTATTATATACATGATTTCATTGTGCAATTATTTTTGTTATTTAGCCAACATTTTTACGTACAACTTTTGTTTCTAATAATATTAGTTTCATACAGATTTACACAAAATAAGTGAGATTTATTTACAACACACATTTTTTGGATTAACATATATCCCCTACTTTATTCCCGGTCGATCAGGTCAAGTCTTGACCTTCTCTCGCGTTCGGGTCAGCCTGTATCTATTACATGTATATAGTCTTATTTTCCTTTCTTTATTTTTCCTTTCTTTCTTCATTTATTTATTTTAGGTTAAAATAATATACAAATATACACTATTTGCATACAGATGCGAATTAGTAAGAACATGGAGTTAGTTTCATATACATGTGTTTTATAAAGGATTTTAAGCTAAAATAAATGAATAAAGATGACGAATCACAGATTCATCAATAAGTGGTTCCAAATAATATTGAGGATGGAGCTCTCATCCTTTTCTTTAGCATTGGTAGTCATGTCGACAGTCTTGTTGATGGTGGCGGACATCTTCATGTAAGCACGTGATGAGAACTTAGCAGCCTCTCCTTCGGCCATCTCCTCAAAAATGTTATAGACTATGCCCTCATCCTTGTTGAAATGTGAGACACCACCAGTGGCATCGACGCGCCTCTGGCTTTCTAGTGTCAACCCTCCAAAGAAATGATGCACAAGATTGGTCTTGGGAACCTCACAGAGGTGATACTTTTCTTGTAACTCCTTGAATCTCTCCCACGCATTATGTATTGTGACAAAAGATGGAGATACGGGCACGTATCTGATTCAATCTGTCGATATGGTAAAATTTATGAAGAAATTTTGTTTTCAACTCCTCCCAGGTCGTCACTACTTTACCCATATGATCGACCCAATACAATGCCTTGTCTTGATGGTTGAAAGGAAAAGCGATCATCTTTATCACCTCCTGTGGGATATTGGGTAATGTGTAGTGGCACAGATGTGGTCGAATTTCTTGAGGTGGGTGTAATGTTCCTCAGTTGTATTCCCATGAAAGGTGGGAAGCAAAGACAAGAACTATGACTTCAGCTCAAAATGGGCATGGATAGGTGGAATCTGGATCCACTCGATGAAGCATTTCGCCCCAAGGTTGTAGGTTTCCTTCAGAGTTGGCTTCGGCGGTAGTGGTCATGCCTCCCTCCTGTCACAGTAGGGTCCACCCACTAATAATTAATCTCTATCACCTACCTGATTAAACTGATTCTCAGGTTCTTGTTCATCCTCCCTCCTAGAATCTCTCTCATTGGCCCTCCTCAAATCATTTAGCATTTCTTGAAAGGTGGTCTGGGCTAGGGTCGGATTGGTCAGCTGTTGTTGTATGACATGTATAGAAGTGAGCAGCTAACTTTTGACCTCTCTGTGTAGTGTATTATCCTTCCCCCTGATCATCCTACCAAGTTTGTTGGGACTTCATACCCTTTCCACTTCTTGTAGGAGCCATCTTTTAATCAGCTAAAATGTTTGGCTCGTGATCGAATTGAAAATCTGCATGATGGAGTAAACCCTGATCAAACTCTTTCTGAACACCAACCGTTGTGATGAATCTAGAATTAAGGTCAATCCTAGACTGTTATGAGCGGAGTATAGGATATTGACTGAAACTGATCTCCATCTACAAGGGGTTAGTTCTGGGACAAGAATAATCCCAATTTATTTGGAGAGGAGGAGTTGGCTCGAGCCTCAAGTCCATCCCGAATAGCAGATTTATTGGATAATGTTAAGTATTTAAAGAAGAGAGAATTGTGTAGTCCAAGGAAAAGTTCGCAAGATCCGAACTAACTTCTTAGAGATCACCCCACCTTATTGAAGATGTTGACGACACAAATTCGATGTAGGCATCGGTCGGGTCCCGACTAAACCACTAATGTGATGACATCTTGAGATGGTCAAAAGAGATAAATGATGATTGAAGAGTATGGAGGCAAACAATGAATAAAATGAGTGTAAAATAGTAGAAGACTCACAATGAGAAAGGGTCAAATAAGAAGGAGAGAAAATTTGCGCAAGTGTACGATGTTTTTGATCTTGACCTTAATAAGACTAATCAATCAAACTTCACAAAAATGGATTCACCAACTCGACCTGTAAAGCCGTGAAGGTTCAACAACTATCTTTGTCGATTTTAGATTTGATTTTCGGGCAATTTATCTTCTAACAAGTCCTTAATGCGCTACGCCTATAGACTGCTGGAAAAGTATCTCATACTTGTTCTCCTTCTTTGTAACCAATAGTATGTACTTTTTAAGATCCTAGTAACCCTTCCTGGATCCCTACTCAAACAAAGAAATAGAGGGAGGAAGTTGATAGGTGAAACCACTACTTTGGATCTCACTCGCAACGGAATCACCCGTGAGCATGTAAGAACCTACTCGGATGCAAGACATTGAGATAGACACCCCCATGAAGGCGTGGCCTAAGATCAATACTTCGGACAGTGTTGATGCTCTATACACTAGAGAACAACACCTTTAACCAAGCCCTACTCGTCTATGTAAAATAGAAGCGCCAATACTTCGGAAGTTCAAGTGATACACAAGGTAGCCACAAAATGGGTTTTGGGCTCCAATTCTTACGAAGCCGCTCTATCACTAGGAAGGAGACCTTCCAATTCAACCTAAAAATAAATGACGGTTTTGCTCACCCAAGGCAATGAGTCCAATTAATCAATTTTATTTAGGTCAAGTATTTTTAACAGTCCCTTTTATATTTTTTTGTGTTATCACTTTCTTTGAGTAGATTCAATACAAGCACCTATCGCTTTCGTATTTTATTTGATTCTATGTAATCAAAAAATGGAGGGAGATAGCGGAAAAGCAATGCAAGGTGACACTAAAATGACATTCTCACCTTAGTTCCTAAATGACGAATGCTCACTAGAAGACTTATAGAGCTCCCCAGCTCTCTCCTTGTGGGAAGAAAAAGAGGAATTTCTAAAACTATAATATACTTTGATATGCACATGGAAATCTTCCTGAGTAAGCAATTGATACACATGAAAAACCAAATGCTAAACACCACGAGTAAAACCCAGAGTCTTGTCATGGAGCCTCCTCAGTGCCCACCACAATGGGTCCTGCAAGCGTCGTATGAAGTGCTCTCACGACACGCATTTTCAAAACTATGCGACAAGAAATTTAATTAATCAAATCCAAATGTGAAGACTATAGATGCATGCAAAAAAATTATGTGTTTGGCCTTAGACTACACGATCAAGCAAGCCTAAAAACTAAGGGCTCATTCCACAAAACAATTAGAAAAAGGGTGGAAAACACAAATCGTGAGAAAGAAAATAAAATAAAGTGATAAAAAACTTGGAAAATGTGGTGAGCCCCTAAGTGAAAACAAATTGGGCATGGGTGTTCAAAGTCCATAGTACCAATATTATTACAAATTAATAGTTCAAATAAGTCTCTCTCTCACACAAGAAGAATAAAAATCCTAAACTATTTTCCTCTTTCTATCTTAAGAGCCTCCTGCTCTATATGATCGATTAGGTCAAAATAGAAAACTCCTCGTCCTAAGGCTACGTTGAGTCATCTAGGCAATCCTCCTCAGTCCGTGGTCCCTCTTAAGAAGACATGAGAAGAGATGTCAGATAATTCAAAATAGACAATCGAGTAAAAAGAAATATTCGCAAAAGTGGCCAAGCACATAAAGAGACAAAAGATACCCTACAAATCAATGCTCCCTAGCAAGGGTGCCATTTGAAATGTGGGAAAATGAGAGTCGTTAAATGAGCTAACAAATCAGCTTCACTTGTTGCTGATGTGACTAATCAAATCCTCCTGCAGTTCACCAATTAACGTACACATATAATAAAGCAATTAGGAGCAGGAGTTAAAATTTATTATACCCTACTAAGATTGTATAGGGGCATGCAAGTTGGGGTCAAACACATGAAGCAATGGAGTAGAGCAGGCAAGATAAATAAAATCAAGGCATTATTTCCCTCTCAATTAATTAGCCAACAGGAATTTTTATGGGTTTTTTATTTTTGATTTTTTTTCCTTTATTTTTTTTATTTTATATTTTTTGTATTTTCTTTTAAATTTTCTGTTTTTAGGTTTTTTTATATTTTTTATTTTCATTTTCTACTAAAGATACAATAAAGCCATATATAGAGTATATACAGAATAACAGATAAGAGAGATATAAATATAACTAAAAATATCCAACAGCTACAAAAATAAATATTTTTGGGTTCTGAACTTTTTTATGATTTTCAGGTAATTTTGCTAAATTTTTTTATATTTTCAAAGTCAAAAAAATCATAAATTAGGATTTACATAAATAGGCTGAAATTGAAATGGAAATTAAATTTCGAAAATCAAGTCCAAATTTTTCCAAATTAATTTAATAATATTAATAAGAAGAAGAAGAAGATTATAAAACAGAAAACAAGATCTTGAGAGTTTTATAAATTTTTATAAAGGTTTTTGGAGTTTTCAATTTTTAAGAGTTTCCTTCTGTAATTTTAAGGATTTTTGGTCTCGTGTTATAAAGTAATTAAATCAAGACAAAAAGGTATTTGTTAGAATATTTAAAATGATTTTATGTTTTTTATGGATTTTATATTGTAGATAGGGATATGTAATTAGGAAATGTTTTGGGTATTGGATGCAAATATTTCAAAATAATTTAAATGGTTAAAGAAAGTTTAAGGTCTAAATATTAAATACAAAACTGGTTAGGCTAAAGATGCAAAATACCCTGCGAGGCGTGGATCAGTGGCTCCACATCCTTACTTATTCATGTGTTGCACTAGGAGAGAGCGATGATAGTTCCCATCTACGACCCTGATTAGATCTCTATGTGGAGATCAATGACTGGAGGAGGGCCCGATCCAACGGCTCACGATTAAACTGGACGTATGTTTCTGATCCTACAACTAGGAGGCACGGTGAATGAACTGGGAAGAAATGTCGGCGATGCGAGCTTCCTCCGCCAAGATCTCCTTCCTCCGTCGTCCTTTGAGACTCCAAAAAGGCCCAATCATCTCATGAAGGGTCCCTCTTACTACTAGAAGCTTCAAATCAATCAATGGAGAGGAGCACAACCATAAGTGCAGCGAAGCATATGTCCTCCAAGTACCTCCAGCAAAGTGCGAACTCGTACTCAGATGGCTTCCTTGCTCCATATACATACAGTAGAGGTTAAGAGGGTCAAGGAAAAAATTCCTCAACCCTCTGGGTGTCGAAATGAGGCAAAGATGACTTGATGCGAGAGTCTCTAATGAAAGGAACTACAAGGAGATCAATTAATAGATTTGTACGATATTCGAGTGTATGGGAGTGGTCCAAATTATCAGAAAGAGATGAGGGAGAGGTTAACGGAATCAGGCAAGGCGGAAGTTGAGCGGAGTAGTCGAAGACAGATGGAGGAGGGGCAGTAGAGTTGGAACTCCGGCGAGATGAATTTTTTCGACTTTTCAATGATGAAATGAAATTAAACATAGTAAATAACTACTATATGCTACTGATACTCTAGGGATTTCTAATGATGAAGAAAATATAAAACAAGCTCATCGGGACATTTGGTACATTGGACTCTTCTATTCTACGCACGATCAGACCGTTGAAGAGTTGGGCCTACTCCTGCTCTCACTAGGAAGAAGATTCCAAGACTACGTTTAGGGTTCAATGACGTAAGAGGGATCAAAATCAAATTTTAGGAGGAGGAGGAGGTTACATACATGCATGTTGATTGACTCCAAAGAATGAGGTGTGTCGGGCAGTTAAGTGATCCATTATTCGAGGGTTCACGTGTGCGTGATTCTCCAATGATCGAGGTGCAAAAGTGTATAAGAAATCGAATCCACATGATGCTCGGATCGACTTGGAAAAACGAAAGAAGGAGGGTCAAAATGTAGGTTCTGACAAGTCACAAGCCTGAGGAGAAGAGTTGACAAGGGTCAACTCTTGACTCCCCACAGTTGGTCCACGTGGACCAACCAGAAAAAAGAAAAGGAGAAATTATTAAGAAATTTGATAATAAATAAGAGATAATTTTATTAATTTTAGATTATAAAATTATTTTTTTTATATTTTTCATAGTATTTTATTACGATTTTTATTTATTTTTTATAGATATATAATTATAAGTTACTTTTAGGGTAAATTATAAGTATATTTTTCTATATTTTGTGTCTTTAATTTTTTGTGGGTATTTGATTTTATTATTCTTGGTTATTATTTTATATATTTATAACTTTTTAGATACATAAATATTTTTTATTATATTTTTTGATATAATATATACACTTAAATAAATAGCTCTTTAATTGTATAGGTATAATTATAGGTATTTCATTTATGTATTTTTGTATACATATTATATTTTAATGTTTTCTTTATGTTTTTATTCTAGTTTTAATATGTAAATATATTATAAATAATAATTTAAAATTATCAAAATATAAAAATAGATAATAATAAATAATTATTCAAATGAATATTATAATAGGGTATAATATACAATATGGTCCAAATCCCAACTTTCATGCGTTAACTACAAAAAATATGCAATCACCTTCATCAAATAGATTATTAGAAGTCATATACAACTGAAGGTGATTTTGATATATGTTTGGTTTTTATTTGAGAGATATGGGTGTGGGAAGTAGGGATTTTGCAATCTTATTTACTCTAGAACTTTTATTCTATATATTATTTTTATATGAAATCAGTTTTGTATTTTTCGATATTTTATTATCTACAACTACCATGGATAATGATTCTTTATTTGAAGTATAAACCCTCTAAAATAAAATATTTCCCAAAAATGAATAATAAATGAATAAATCAAAAGGTTTTTTATTGTATTACTGTCCCTTATTCGTCCCTACTTTATTCCTTGTTGACCTAGTCATCGATATGCCTATGTCTCAGGGTTTAGGATCATAAAATATCTTCGATGTTTTATTATTTTTCTTTTCTTTTATTTTATTTTATTTATTCTATATGTTTCTCATTAAAAAATAACATTTTATACAATAATGCATGAATGTTGATTTATGCAAATTATTGGTATTTACATGCATTTAATAGTTTTTAAGGCCATGATGATAGAATAAAGGTGATGAAATGGAGATTCATCACCCCCTATACTTTCCTTTGCTAGTCCCTAACAAACACTTATGCTATAAATGTAGAAAATAAAAAGAAATAAAAGAAAAAGAAAAAATGGATAAAGTAAAATTCTCAAACTTGTCTTCATAAATTTAAAGCTTGGATCTTAAGTCAGACCTTTTGAATTTTATTGTTTACTGAACCTTATTGGAAATCAGTATTAAAATCTAACATCCATCAAGAATCTCCTAAACTACCCTCAATAGTCAGGTCAAAATACATCAACTCATACGCATACCCTTATAACTATGAATCTGACTTGTATAGTGTATGCGGTAGTGGCTCTCCCCAACTAAAATAACAAAGAGATTGACTTCTCCAACATGACAACCTAATGATTACTCAATCCAGCAACTCCTTCTCAAGGAACAGTGTATTCCCTTTTATGTTCAAGTGACAACCAGCTCAAGAGGAAGGGGTGAAGAGAAGAATGAATGGTAGCCAGTGCAACTACCTATCCGATGTTAGAAATGCGAGCCCACGGCGAGCCATTATGCAATAAATGTTATTGCAATTCACTCCTTAATATGAAATGAAGAATACATAATTTGCATAATAGGTCCCTTAGTACAATTAGGGTTATGTACCATGGCCATCTTAATGATCATACAGCTGTTGATTCAATTATTGAATCATAGAGGCTGGTGCTTGGATGAATATCTAATGAGTTAGATTGAGGACTCATCAAGCACCGTCAAATGATTGTTAAGAGATGATCTCTAGCCTGAGTAGGAGATGACAATCCTATCTCAGTTAGGCTGATATCTGACCGACCTCTTGATGCAGGTCCTCTGCATAGGAATAGAGATTCGGAAGTGTCAGATGAGTTAGGTCAAAGAGTTGACTTAACGAGATCGAGATAACCAAAGTCCTATATCGTATGCTGTCATGATATAGGCACACATCCTCTGACCAGAGATAGATGTGTTACCATATGTCTAAGTATGTACATTTGGCAGACCAATAGGCTGATGACCTAATCAAGGTCTATACACCAGCGCGCTGGTGTGCATATAAGGGCATATGAGTAATATGATCTCTCAAAGGGATCATACAGGTTCAGTTACTGAACCGGAAGACATGAGCTCACTCATGAGATATTGGGAAGAATCAAATTCCATGCGCATGGTCGTCTCGCTTTGGAAGCTTGACTGAATTTGTAGCTTTGATATATACTTTTGGAAAGTATATGATCAAGACCTAGGTATGATATATGCTTTTGGAAAGCATACGATCGATGCCGACTCCCAATGATTGAATGAGAAACTTACTGATAAAACCACGAAGTAGATAGTATAAAGTTGATCCAATACTTCGGGTTTATTCTGAGTCTTTCAGAATACAGGATGTACAGGTATTAGGAATACCTGAGGGTGATGTGATCATAAACGATTGTATAACCATGACGCTTCCATTCCTAGGGAGTGATGAAACGGGTCTGGATTTTAGTGACTCCTCTCAGTAGAGAAGTAATCTGATCTTAGTCTAAATGTTGGACGTTGATCTGAATATGATTCAGATGCAATGAGAAGATTAGATTTGCGGTCTTGATTTAATCAAGCATCCATGGGAGGCCCGCGATCTGGATTTGAGATATGATCTCAATATCCATGTCACTATACGTGGAACAATACAATCGCCTTGTCCTTATCTCCAAGTATTCGCGGAGAAAACGCATTATCCTTGAATGGGTTCAGGAAAATTTCATTGTTGATAAAATGTATCCGAGCATTGAGAAAATGGATAATTAAATGTGATTTAATTATCAAGATTAATATGAATTTGATTCATATTATAAAGAGAGTTATCTAAGATAATTGAATATGATTTAATTATCGAAGATGTGAATAATGTGAATGTGATTCATATTATTTGAACACATGAGATAAAGAGATCCAAGATGATTAAATATGATTTAATTATCATGGATAAGAATAATGTGGATAGCAATATCCAATTATTCATAATATATTATAAATGTGATTTATAATGTATTAGAGAGAGCTAATTATAATTTATATTTGTTGATTAATTATTATGTGTATTGGATACACATTTGAAGGATATTGTGAATCCTTAAGCGCATCACGGAAGCGTGTTGATCGCATCGTATGCAATCGGAGCAACTAGTCGTACTAGATGCTAGATGCAGCGGAAATTAAAATTTTTTAACTTTAAAGATGAAACCACATGATCACGAGAACACTTCTCGGATCGTTTCATCAAACCACAAAGTATAAGGAATACCTCTTGAAGCGTGGTTGTGATCGCGAAACCCCAAAGTAGAGATCCTTCTATCTTAAGTCCGACCCACGGAGAATGCGCTTGCGGGCACGATGATGAGTCGCGTCCTTCCCGCAATCCTTTGACGAAGATCCAAGCGTCGAGGCATAGCAAAAATGATCTCCTTCCTAATACACAAAGTGGACGGCCACTTGAATATTAGGGAGACCCCACGACAATGAGAGAGAGAGAGAGAGTAGAGTTCTTCAACTCAAGAATGTTGTCACTTGGAAAGGCTACCCTAGCCCTCCTTTTATACTAGTTTAGGATCCAATAGATCTCAATCCATGGGACACATGGATCCAAGGGCTATGCTTGGTCCATGCTAAATCAATGGCTATGATTGTTGTTGGTTAAAACCAACAACATTAATTTAAATTAAAAAAATATTGCAACATTATCAACATAATTTAATTTAACATTAACTAATTAAGAGATAATGTGATAAATAAAATGGAGTCCACCAACCTCCCTAAAATTGGGGGGCGTCACCCATGAACAATTCATGGGTGACGCCACCTATGAATGGTGGTCAATTTTGGTTCCTTTTTATTTATCTTATTATTCCTTAATTAATTTTGTATTCACAAAAATATTCACCAAATTAATTCCCAATTAATTTGTGAATATTTCAATCATGCCATTGAATATTATGTGAATCATATTCACAACCCAAACTAGTTAGTAAATTGCATTTCCAATTAATTAATAAATGTGAATCTAATCCACATTATTAATCAACAAATGCTATTCACATAAATTCTCTCTCTTATATATGTATATTATAAATCATATTTATAATACACATATATCATGGATAGTGTTATCCACATTCTCTTAATCCTTGATAATTAAATCCCATTTAATTATCATAGACAATCATTTTCATAATATGAATTATATTCATTTTAAGCTTGATAATTAAATCTCATTTAATCATCAAGTCCTTGCTTGGATATTTCATCAAAAGAATTATTCTTGAACCCTTTCATGAATAATGTGCTTTCTCCGCAGGTACTTGGAGATAAGGACAGGGCGATTGTATTATTCCATGTATAGTGACTTGGATATTGAGATCTTATCTCAAATCCAGATCTTACGAACCTTCCACAGATGCTTGATTAAATCAAGACCGCAAATCCAATCTTCTCATTGAATCTGAATCTCATTCAGACCAATGTCCAACACTTGGACTAAGATCGGATCGCTTCTCTACTGAAAGGAGTCACTAAAATCCAGACCTGTTTCATCACTCCCTCGGAATGGAAGCGTCATGGATATACAATCGTTTATGATCACATCACCCTTCAGGTATTCCCAATACCTGTACATCCTGCATACTGGAAGACTCATGGTCAACCCGAAGATCAAGATCTATTTTACACTGTCTTCTTCAGGGTTTGATCACCAAGTTTCTCATTTGATCATTGGGATTTGGTATCGATCATATACTTTCCAAAAGCATATATCATACCTAGGTCTTGATCATATACTTTCCAAAAGTATATATCAAACCTACAAATTCAGTCAAGCTTCCAAAGCGAGACGACCGTGCACGGAATTTGATTCCTCCCAATATCTCATGAGTGAGCTCATGTCTTCTTGTTCAGTAGTGAACCTGTATGATCCCTTTGAGAGATCGTATTACTCATATGCCCTTATATGCACACCAACGCGCCGGTGTATAGACCTTGGTTAGGTCATCAACCTATTGGTCTGTCAAATGTACATACTCAGACATATAGCAATACATCTGTCTCCGGTCAGAGGATGTGTGCCTATGTTGTGACAGCATTCAACATAGGACTTAGGTTATCTCGATCTCATTAAGTCAACTCTTTGACCTAACTAATCCGACACCTCCGAATCTCTATTCCTATGCAGAGGACCTGCATCAAGAGGTCGGTCAGATATCGGCCTATGTGAGAAAAGGATTGCCATCTCCTACTCAGGCTGGAGATCACATCTTAACAATCATTTGACGGTGCTTGATGAGTCCTCAATCTAACCCTTTAGATATTCATCCAAGCACCAGCCTCTAGAATTCAATAATTGAATCAACAACTGTATGATCATTAAGATAGCCATGGTACATAACCCTAATTATACAGAGGGACCTATTATGCAAATTATTTATTCTTCATTTCAGATCAGAGAATGATATTTGCAATAACATTTATTGCATAATGGCTCGCCGTGGGCTCACATGTCCAACAATCTCCCACTAGCCCAAAGAGCCATTAATGGGCTAATCATATAAACCCACACTCATGTGACAATCATAGGCTATTTAGAAATAGCTAGGTAAGCTGATCAGTCACTCTGTTCCCAAAAGACTATGCCAAGTCCTTTTACGGCACTTGCATATCCCTAGGTAATAGTGCTCGCATCCAATGCGAATGTTGCATCTAATGCAACCTATACTCAATCTAGTCAAAGCAGATATAGTGTCCTTGACACTATTTCTCAATAACTATTATAACCAGTATTTTCATAATCCTTATGCGAATACCCTTATTCCGGGAGATCACTATCTCTCAAGGTATCCACAGTTAAGACCTTTCAGATCTCTATCTATAAAGTCTTAAGCTCTTGAAGATAAGACTTAGAGATCACTATCTCTAAAGCCTTGTCATCTTTGAAGATATCGTTATTACTGCAATCAAGTGTTTTCTCTCCATAGTAGGATTAGTAACAGTTTACTACTCCCACTGCATGGCAGATATCTGTCTTTTGTACACATCTAGCATACACTTAGCTTCTCGTAACTGATGCACATGTGCAAGCAGTTCTAGCATTCACTTCCTCAACTCTTTGAGGTGCCATCCCTTTAGATAGGTCAGTACCAAATCTCAAGGGAAGGAAGCCTTTCTTGGAATTTCCAAGAATGGAATATGTCCAAGGTGTACTACAAATGTGACAATCCCAATACCCTCTTTTCTTTGATTCTGAACAACTTCAGAACTAAGAGCTAAGAGGTATCCTTGAGATCATATCTTAAGGTATGGAATAGCCAGATCATAAAACACTTATTATCATCCTTATATCATTCCAAATGATTAAGATATTATCTACATTTAGCACGGTGAACACAATGGCACTCCTACTAAGCTTCACATGGTACATCAAGATTCTATTTGAAATCATAACATTTATAATTTCATCAAATCTTATGTTCCAACAACAAGAAGCTTATTTGAGTCCACAGATGGATTTCTTTAGCTTTCATACCTTACTTTCCAAAATCATGAAGCCCTGGGGCTACTTCATGTGAATATCCTCAGAGAGGTATTCTTTAGAGGAATGCAATCTTGAATTACATCTTGAAGATGCAACAGTCAAGTTGTGTAGCTAAGGTTAGCAATATTCTGATGATTTTAAGCATGGTTACCAAAGAGCAAGTCTCATTGCAAGCGATGTCTTCTCTTCCGATGTGTAGCTTATGGCTACGAACCGAGCTTTGAAGGTCTCTACCTTCTCATCAGGTTCCCTTTCTCTTGAAGATCCATTTACATCTTAATGGGTCTAACCCTTATAGGTGGATCCTCGAGGGTCCATATACAACACTTGTATATGAAGTCTACTTTAGACTTTATTGCTAATATCCATCTTTCCATGTCATGATCTTCAGGAGATTCATCACATGAAGTCCGATCATTGTCAGACTTAACTGACACATGGAATACATCTTCAAACTCATTTGAAGAGGTATTAATGTTTCATCTTTAATTGTCCCTTTTAGTTTCCGATTTCAGGAGCCTCATTATCTTCTCAAGATCAAATGAGTTCCCATACTTCATTTTTGTCTTGATTCTCAAGAGAGTCATCCTCCAAGAATCACATTCTCAGGGATGAGATATTTTAAGAATCTCAAGGTCATAAAGCAGGTATCCAATACCATTCTTTATTTTCCTAATGAAGCAGCACTCTCAAGTGCTAGATTCCAGATTACATGCATGGAACCATATTAAGGATATATATTGTAGTTTCTACTACACATATATACCTGGAAACTAAGGGATAACTATGCTAGATATCATCATTGACCAAATCATGTCATACATGATCCAATTGTATCTCCCTACAACTCCAATGAGTTTAGGTTTATTAGGAGGAGTGAGATAGAAATGATATTCATATCTCCATAAGGTATTCTTTGAATTTTATCTAATAGGTACAAGCTACCTAGGTTAGATCAAATTCATTTCATCTTTCTTCAAACTTTGGTTCTAAACCAAAATTGTGAAATCTTTGAACATTTCAAAGGTTTCTCAGGTGAAGAGAAGGAATCTCATATCATACATAATCATCAATAGATATCTCATATCCATAATGTTTACTATGATATAGATGATCTACATACATCAATATGTATGAGATCTTGAATACCTCGACATCTAACACCATTCCCAGAGAAGGGTGTATTACAATATTCACAAGTATGTAAGATTTGAAATTTTAGACATTCTAAAGTTTCATCTCTTACTAGTCTATTGATCATATCAATAGACATATGTCCAAGACATGATGCCAGATCATTGTCAAATGATCATCATCCTCCTATTGATCTTATAAGGTTTGATTTTCAGTATTAGAAATCTTAATGAACCATTCATTAATTTTCTAATTTTGTGGAGTCCACTAGATGTTAGATTACTATCTGAAATATATCCATCATAACACTTTATGATAGTTCTATCTCAGAATTCATGTTTATTTCCAACATTTAGGAACAAACAATGAGGGTATTCTAATATCTAGGTCATAGAGACATTCTCTAAGACTAAGGACTCTCCCACTGAGAATATGAAGTCCATCTATCCAACAGAGATTGCTGCAACAATTACATCAATATCCATGTAGATGACTACTAAACCTTAAGATCGAATTTCTAATCTTCTAATATACATATGCAACCAATTGCAAATGTCATTAGAAGATTGGGATACAATTGTCGGACTTTATCTTATGAAATAAGAAAGTCAGAGTCAATGATTTATGTAGATTATTCTGATGCTCTATCTGAGTCCTTCACTAAGGATTTTAGACAGACTTGATAGTCATACTATCAACACATCAACATATTGCAGTATTGGCATTCATCCAATTCTTTGGATGTCATATGGAAGTCACAGAACTAGGTCAACTCTTTGACTTTCCTTCTTATTCGGGTCCGACCCATGCTTCCACTGCGCTCTCTTCATCTATAAACAACCATTGTTCAAGACAAAGAATCTCTTATGTTGAATTCTAAGAATTCAATGTAAGAGCATTTCAACATTTATACATGCTTCATTAAATTCATACAATATGAATATTATAAAGCTTCATGAATGACTTGAGTATAGATAGTAGAATGATGACACTCGTCATATCTACATTCATCTTAACTCTTGGAGACTTAGGTTCAGGTAGGTATTCAAACATTTTGAATACATCATCTCTTTCGAGCCACCATTCTGCATAATGCAGAGAACCATGTCATTCATGATTAAATGTCTAGAGCACATTTGTATGCCAAAATATCTTCTTTTATTTTATAAGGATTATTTGACAATTACGATCACCATCGACATGTTACTTCCAAAGTACCCTCGATGAAAGATCAAGACTATAGAGACATACAAACCCTAAGGTGATGTCTTATTGTCTTATTTAATTGTCATTCCTCATTATATTGAGGAATCTTGCATATTGTAACCACATACATTATGTGTCCAATTGCAAGTACAATATCTGGATCATGAGTCCAATCCAAGATATTTTTACTGGTTATCATTGAGTATAACATTGAGTGGGTTTAATGAAGGATTATCTGAAATAAGAAATTTGCATAAGTGTATATATATTATATATACATGTTTTACTTTGATTTAGGAATTTTTATATCAAAGTTGTCTTGCCTTGTCAACACTGAAAGTTCATTCCCTTAATCACTTTCAATGTAAGAGATATTCTTACCATTATATCTCAAGCAAGATCTGGGATCTCCTTCCTTATCTTCGTTGCATCCCAATAATATGAGAACCTACAACTCGGATAAAAAGAAGCGGGAATACATTCCGCCTTGCAAGTCCAACTTGCATCTCCCAATTCGGTCTTTAACACCCGGGCCCACCACCCCTAAGGCAATGTTGACCCGTCATTAATTGAACCAACCGTCAACAGGCTTAATACTCGCTATACGCAATCCAATATCGCCCCAATAATA
This sequence comes from Ottelia alismoides, assembly GCA_037367405.1. Taxonomy (NCBI): domain Eukaryota; kingdom Viridiplantae; phylum Streptophyta; class Magnoliopsida; order Alismatales; family Hydrocharitaceae; genus Ottelia; species Ottelia alismoides. Next base: position 154,359 of record JAZKJV010004813.1, on the reverse strand, counting down.
TGAGGACCCGATATTGGGGTCACTACGTATACGGCCTTACTCTTTCGAGAAGCAAAGAACCCGATCCAATTAAATCATGTACAAGATCTGTCACTTCGGACAGGCGTCTCCTATACACAACAACTGGCGACGGAATCCTTTGCCATGACGGGAGACCATGGATGTCACTTATGTGATCCTCCATCTCATATTCAAATTGTAATTAATTATCGTGAATCATATTCACATAATTAATTCTTCCAAGGGAAATACACATCTATTCATAATAGAGTGTTTATTGGATATAATTAATTTAATCACATTAAATTAATCATCAATCCAATCATCAATCAACAAACATGTCTTTTACTTAAATAGTAGGTATAGACTCAAAGTACGTATTATTCGAATTTTAATAATTAGAAAAATACACATTGTCTGTCTCCGGTATTATACAGTCCCTACCCACTGTCATGGCCAGTACCGACGAGAGTGGGACGGACCACATACGTTGCAACCCGCTACCCCAATGCTCTCCGACTAGGCACCACATCCGCCTCGAGAAAGGATAATACCAGATAGACCATCATGTACTTTGAGATGCTCATCGGTTTTTCAACCGAAATTATACCATATAATATAAATCAAAACATTTTTGATTATAAGGAGATTTGCTAGACAAATCCCCAATCCTATTAAAGCAAAAGGGTTTTTCATGTAAAAGTTATCCTACAACAATTGTAAGATAAACTATGGTTTTCATGAAAGCAATGTTTGTTGATGAACCAATGATCAAGATCTAATATCTTATCATTGTGGTTTAGGCAAGTGTCATTCAACGAAATAATTATCTCTTTAAATATTTCACAAATATTTATCACTAATTATTCCAGAAAATTAACAATTAATTTTCATCATGATAATTGAATGACATATCACTAGGTTCAAGATCAAAATTGTTAATTTCCAGCAGTGACCCCCAATCACTAAAATTAACTTATCTTGATCAATTTAAATCCAAAAAATGCAAACTCAGTTTCCAAAGATTGCCTATTTGATTTATTAAAGAACCTAAGTGATAATTCACGCATTTCAAGGCGGATTAAAACCGTAATTATCTCATTAATCACGTTCAAATCCGCAGTTCCCGCAACAGCGAATATAGTCATATTCAAAAAGTCATATCTTGAGCAAATGAAGTCTAAATTTAGTAAACTCAAGTCCTATGGTTTCCTTGTTTAATGGGGAACAAAATAAAATTGAAAATTTCGTGTTTAAACATTTTAAACAGTACAGAAAAATTCAATTAGACAGAGGTGCGAAAATTGAAATGCAGTAAAAATTTCGCAACCCTTTCAAGAACCAAATCGTCTAGGGTCTATGGATCATATCCAAAACCTTATTCTACCTATGGCTCTGATACCACTTGAAGGATATTGTGAATCCTTAAGCGCATCACAGAAGCGTGTCGATCGCATCGTATGCAATCGGAGCAACTAGTCGTACTAGATGCTAGATGCAGCGGAAATTAAAATTTTTTAACTTTAAAGATGAAACCACATGATCACGAGAACACTTCTCGGATCGTTTCATCAAACCACAAAGTATAAGGAATACCTCTTCAAGCGTGGTTGTGATCGCGAGACCCCAAAGTAGAGATCCTCCTATCTTAAGTCCGACCCACGGAGAATGCGCTTGTGGGCACGATGATGAGTCGCGTCCTTCCCGCAATCCTTTGACGAAGATCCAAGCGTCGAGGCGTAGCAAAAATGATCTCCTTCCTAATACACAAAGTGGACGACCACTTGAATATTAGGGAGACCCCACGAGAATGAGAGAGAGAGAGAGAGTAGAGTTCTTCAACTCAAGAATGTTGTCACTTGGAAAGGCTACCCTAGCCCTCCTTTTATACTAGTTTAGGATCCAATAGATCTCAATCCGTGGGACACATGGATCCAAGGGCTATGCTTGGTCCATGCTAAATCAATGGCTATGATTGTTGTTGGTTAAAACCAACAACATTAATTTAAATTAAAAAAATGTTGCAACATTATCAACATAATTTAATTTAACATTAACTAATTAAGAGATAATGTGATAAATAAAATGGAGTCAACCAACCTCCCTAAAATTGGGGGGCGTCACCCATGAACAATTCATGGGTGACGCCACCTATGAATGGTGGTCAATTTTGGTTCCTTTTTATTTATCTTATTATTCCTTAATTAATTTTGTATTCACAAAAATATTCACAAAATTAATTCCCAATTAATTTGTGAATATTTCAATCATGCCATTGAATATTATGTGAATCATATTCACAACCCAAACTAGTTAGTAAATTGCATTTCCAATTAATTAATAAATGTGAATCTAATCCACATTATTAATCAACAAATGCTATTCACATAAATTCTCTCTCTTGTATATGTATATTATAAATCATATTTATAATACACATATATCATGGATAGTGTTATCCACATTCTCTTAATCCTTGATAATTAAATCCTATTTAATTATCTTAGACAATCATTTTCATAAATGAATTATATTCATATTAAGCTTGATAATTAAATCTCATTTAATCATCAAGTCCTTGCTTGGATATGTCATCAAAAGAATTATTCTTGAACCCTTTCATGAATAATGTGCTTTCTCCGCAGGTACTTGGAGATAAGGACAGGGCGATTGTATTATTCCATGTATAGTGACTTGGATATTGAGATCTTATCTCAAATCCAGATATTACGAACCTTCCACAGATGCTTGATTAAATCAAGACCGCAAATCCAATCTTCTCATTGAATCTGAATCTCATTCAGACCAATGTCCAACACTTGGACTAAGATCGGATCGCTTCTCTACTGAAAGGAGTCACTAAAATCCAGACCTGTTTCATCACTCCCTCGGAATGGAAGCGCCATGGATATACAATCGTTTATGATCACATCACCCTTCAGGCATTCCCAATACCTGCACATCCTGCATACTGGAAGACTCATGGTCAACACGAAGATCAAGATCTATTTTACACTGTCTTCTTCAGGGTTTGATCACCAAGTTTCTCATTTGATCATTGGGATTTGGTATCGATCATATACTTTCCAAAAGCATATATCATACCTAGGTCTTGATCATATAGTTTCCAAAAGTATATATCAAACCTACAAATTCAGTTAAGCTTCCAAAGCGAGACGACCGTGCACGGAAATAGATTCCTCCCAATATCTCATAAGTGAGCTCATGTCTTCCGGTTCAGTAGTGAACCTGTATGATCCCTTTGAGAGATCGTATTACTCATATGCCCTTATATGCACACCAACGCGCCGGTGTATAGACCTTGGTTAGGTCATCAACCTATTGGTCTGTCAAATGTACATACTCAGACATATAGCAATACATCTGTCTCCGGTCAGAGGATGCGTGCCTATGCTGTGACAGCATTCAACATAGGACTTAGGTTATCTCGATCTCGTTAAGTCAACTCTTTGACCTAACTAATCCGACACCTCTGAATCTCTATTCCTATGCAGAGGACCTGCATCAAGAGGTCGGTCAGATACCAGCCTATGTGAGAAAAGGATTGCCATCTCCTACTCAGGCTGGAGATCACATCTTAACAATCATTTGACGATGCTTGATGAGTCCTCAATCTAACCCTTTAGATATTCATCCAAGCACCATCCTCTAGAATTCAATAATTGAATCAACAGCTGTATGATCATTAAGATAGCCATGGTACATAACCCTAATTGTACAGAGGGACCTATTATGCAAATTATTTATTCTTCATTTCAGATCAGGGAATGATATTTGCAATAACATTTATTGCATAATGGCTCGCCGTGGGCTCACATGTCCAACAACATTGTGTAATTAATTGACAATCTAAATTATATGTTGTTTTGGAAGGTGAATGTGATTCATAATTTTTTCCATGGCAAGATTGAAATATTCTCAAAATTAATTGTGAATTATTTTTGAGAATAAATCCCAACAAAAGTTGTTGGAAATAAATATTGAGAGAAATTCAAGGAGGAATGCAATCTCATGGAAATCCATGAGATTGCCCTCCATGGAATGTGAATGGCGGCACCCAATTCCTATATGGAATGGGTGGCCGTCCCTTTGGATATACATGGAGATGAAATCTCCATGTATATTCTCTCTCCTTAGTTGTTGATTTAATTTAGGATTGAATTATATTTGATTTTCTCAAATATGTTTTGATCAAAATTAGATTATATTTTATTGGTTTTACCAACAACAATCTTAGCCATTGGATTGACATAAATCAATCGCATCCATTGATTTTACATGTCACATGGATTGAGATCCATGGATCCCAAAACCCTATAAATAGAGAGGCATGCCCATGCTCTCTCTTTACACATAATGCTTGAGAAGCATCTCTCTCTCTCTCTCTATCTCTCTCTCTTTCTCTGTAGACGTCATCCTTATCTCTCCCTCTCATGGCCGTCCACCGTGGATGCCATGGAGAGGTTCTCCATCGCCGCAGCGTCGTCGTTATGCTGCCCGATCGTCTGCTCGCGGATCTCCGTCTCCTTCGGTGCGCCTCGCTCGTAAAGAAGACGACGGATCTCGTGTGTCGAGATCAGGAGATCCGCCGCTTGGATCATCAACATGGATTGCGAGAAGCACGAGGTTCATCCCCGCGCTCGCAAGCGTCTCCTCCGTCGGATTGGACTTGAGACAGGAGGTCTCTTCGTTTAGAGACTCGATCGCAACCACGCTTCAAGAGGTAATCATATTAATTGTTTGTAGTTTAGACGAAACGATCCGAGAAGTGTTCTTGGATCATGTGGATACGTCGTATAAAATTTTTTTAAATTCCGCTGCATCGAGCAACTAGTCCGACTAGTCGCTCCTCATCGTATTCGATACGACGCTCACGCTTCCGTGATGCGCTTGAGGATAATTTTACCATATACTTCAAGTGGTATCAGAGCCAGGTTGATGGTTTCTAATATGATTCGAAAAACCGAGGACGACTTGGGTTCGTTAAGGTCGCGAAAGTTTTTATCGCATTTGATTTCGCAGATCTGTTTAGTAATTAAATTCGGCCCTGTTTAAATTGTTTAAACACGAATTTAATACTTGTATTTTGTTCTTCATCAAATAAGGAAACCATAGGATCTGAATTTGCGTAAATCGGATTTCGTATGCTCAAGATATGGTTGTTTTATTGAACATGTATGCACTGTTGCGGGAACTGTAGATCTGAACGTGATTAAAATGTTAATTACTGTTTAGACTTGCCTATAAATGCGTGAAACATCATTTGCCTTCTGTCCTAAATCAAATTAGAAATCTATGAAAATTGATTTTGTCTAATTTGGATTTAATATGATTGAGATATGCTAATTTTAGTAAGTAGGGGTCACTGCTGAAATTACATTCCTAATCTAGAACCATGTGATTGTCAGTTAGTGAAATTAATTGTTAATTTCGTGAAATAATCTTGAAAAATATTTGTGAAATATTGGAACATGATTATTTGCCTAATTGACTTGGCCTCAACCAATTAATTGATTAAGATGTGATCGAAATCATAATTGGAAACCACAATCTTCAAACTTGATGCTTGAATAGGATTTGGGAATTTGTGTAGCAAATTTCCTTATAATCAAAAATGTTTTGATTATTACTGTATGGTACATTTTCGGTTGAAGAATCGATGATCATCTCAAGTACAAATTAATCAATTTGGCATTATCCTTTCCCGAGGTGGATATGGTGTCTAGTCGGGGATCGCTGTGGTAGCGGGTTGCAACATATGCGGTCAGTCCCACTCCCGTCGGTACTGGCCATGACATCGGGTAGGGCCGGGATAATGTCCGAGGGATTAAGTTGTGTTTTTCTAATTATTAAAATTCGACGTAACACGTATTTTGGTATATTACCATATATATTCAAGTAAAATAATCAAGTTTGATTGATTGAATTGGATTGATAATTAATTTAATACGATTAAATTGATTATGTCCAATTAGAATACTCTAATATGATTAGAGTTAATAATTCCCTTGGAAGAATTAATTGTATGAATGTGATTCATAGTAATTAATTAAATTTGAATAAGAGATGGAGGATCATATAAGTGACATCCATGGTCTCCCGTCAAGGCGAAGGGTTTCGTCGCCAGATATTATATGTGGGAGACGCCTGTCCGAAGTGATAGCTCCTGCATATGATCCATTTGGATCGGGCTCGTCGCTTCTCGAAAGAGTAAGGACGTATGCGTAGTGACCCCAATATCGAGTCCTCATATTATTGGGGCGATATTGGATTGCGCATAGCGAGTTGTATTCATGTTGACGGTTGGTTCAATTAATGACGGGCCAACATTGCCTTAGGGGTGGTGGGCCCAGGTGTTAAAGATCGAATTGGGAGATGCAAGTTGGACTTGCAAGGCAGAATGAGTTCCCGCTTCTTTTTATCTGAGTTGTAAGTTCTCATATTATTGGGATGCAACAAAGATAAGGAAGGAGATCCCAGATCTTGCTTGAGATATAATGGTAAGTATATCTCTTACATTGAAAGTGATTAAGGGAATGAACTTTCATTGTTGACATGGCAAGACAACTTTGATATAAAAATTCCTAAATCAAAGTAAAACATGTATATATATATATATACCCTTATGCAAATTTCTTATTTCAGATAATCCTTCATTAAACCCACTCAATGTTATACTCAATAATAACCAGTAAAATATCATGGATTGGACACTTTGATCAAGATATTATACTTGCAATTGGACACATAATGTATGTGGTTGCAATGTGCAAGTTTCCTCATAATAATGAGGAATGATAATTAAATAAGACAATAGGACTAAAACCCTAGGGTTTGTATGTCTCTACAAGTCTTGATCTTCTCGAATGTACTTTTGAAGTAACATGTCGATAATGATCCTAATTATCATATAATCCTTATAAAATCTAAGAAGATGTTCTGGCATACATATGTGCTCTCGACATTTAATCATGAATGATATGGTTCTCTGCATTATGCAGAATGGTGGCTCAATAGGAGATCATGTATTCAAATTGTTTGAGTACCTACCTGAACCAATATTTTAATAGTATAGATGGATGTAGATACGATGAATGTCATCATTCTACTATCTATACTCTAGTCATTCATGAAGCTTCATAATACTCATATTGTATGAACTTAAATGAAGCTTGTATAAATGTTGAAATACTCTTATATTGAAATTTTTTATTTTAACATAAGAGATCCTCTGTCTTGAGCAATGGTTGACTCAAGTAAGAAGTATTGACAAAAGAAGTTGACTGTACTTCTGTGACTTCCATATGACATCCAACGAGTTGGATAATGCCAATACTGCAATAAGTTGATGTGTTGATAGTATGACTATCATATCTATCTAGAATCCTTAGAAAAGGAATCGGATAGTACATTAGAATAATCTACATATAATCATTGAAATTGACTTACTTATTTGATAAGACAAAGTCTAATAATTGTCTCTCAATCTTCTAATGACACTTGCAATTGGTTGCATATGTATTAGAATATTAGAAATTTGATCTTAAGGTTTAATGGTCATCCAAGTTGAAATTGATGCAACTGTTGCAACAATTTCCACCTGATGAATATACTTCATATTTTTAGTGGGAGAGCACTTAGTCTTAGAGAATGTCTCTATGACCTGGATATTAGAATACACTCATAGTTTATTTCTAAATGTTGGGAATAAACATGAAATCTTGAATAGACCTATCATAAAGAGTTATGATGGAGATATTTCAGATAGTAATCTAAAATCTAGTTGACTCTACTAAACTAGAAAACTACTGAATGGTTCATTAAGATTTTTAATACTGAAAAATGAACCATTAAAGATCAATAGGAGGATGAATATCATTTGATAATGATCTAGCATCATGTTTTGGACATATGTCTGTTGATATTATCAATAGACTGATAAGAGATGAAACTTTAGATTGTCTAAAGGTTCAAATCTTACATACTTGTGAATATTGTATTCAAAAGTAGAAATATTCAATACACGCTCCCTTGGGAATGGTGTAAGATGTCAAGGTATCTAGGATCTCATACATATTGATGTATGTGAATCATCTATATCATAGTAAACATTATGGATATGTGATATCTATTGATGATTATGTATGATATGAGATTTCTTCTCTTCACCTAAGAAACCTTTGAAATTTTCAAAGATTTCACAATTTTGTTTAGAACCAAAGTTTGAAGGAAGATGAAATGAATTTGATCTAACCAAGGTAGCTTGTACCTATTAGATGAATTCAAGAAATACCTTATGGAGATATGAATATCATTCCTATCTCAATCCTCCTAATGGACCTTAACTCAATATAGTTGTAGGGAGATACAATTGATCATGTGTGACATGATTTGATCAATGATTAATCTTAGTATAATTATCTCTTAGTTTCCAAGTATATATATATATGTGGTAGAGACTACATTATATATATCCTTAATAAAGGTTCCAGTGATTAAGTTGGAATCTAGCACCAGAGAGTGCTACTTCATTAGGAAATTAAAGGATGGTATTGGATACCTACTTTATGACCTTGAGATTCTTAAAAGATATCATCTTTGAGAATATGATTCTTAGAGGATGACTCTCTTAAGAATCAAGATGAAAATGAAGTAAAGGAACTCATTTAATCTTGAGATGATAATGAGGCTCCTAGAATCGGAAACTAAAAGACAATTAAGGATGAAACACTAATAACCCTTCAAATAAGTTTGATGATGGGTTCCATGTGTCAGTTGAATCTGACAAAGATCTGACTTCATGTGATGAATCTCCTGAGGATCATGACATGGAAAGATGGATGTTAGCAATAAAGTGTAATGTAGACTTCATATACAAGTGTTGTATATGGACCCTCGAGGATCCACCTATATGGGTAAGACCCATTAAGGTGTAAATGGATCTTCAAGAGAAAGAGGGAACCTAATGAGAAGGTAGAGACCTTCAAAGCACGGTTCGTAGCCATGAGCTACACACCGAAGAGAATACATCACTTGCGATGAGACTTGCTCTCCAGTGACCTTGCTTAAACTCATCAGAATATTGCTAACTATAGCTACACAACTTGACTATGACATCTTCATGATGTAAGTCAAGATTGCATTCCTCTATGAATTCCTCTCTGAGGATATTCGTATGAAGTAGCCCCAAGGCTACATGGTTGAGGAAAGCAAGGTGTGCAAGCTAAAGAACTCCATCTTTGGACTCAAATAAGCTTCTTGTAGTTGGAACATAAGATTTGATGAAATTATAATTGTTATGATTTCAGATAAAATCTTGATGAACCATGTGAAGCTTAGTGGGAGTGCCATTGTGTTCATCGTGCTAAATGTAGATATTATTCTAATCATTTGGAATGATATAAGGATAATAATAAGTGTTTTATAATTTGGTTGTTCCACACCTTGAGATATGATCTCAAGGATACCTCTTAGATCTTAATTCTGAAGTCGTTCAGAAGCAAAGAGAAGAGGGTATTGGGACTGTCGCATTAGTATTACACCTTGGACTATTCCATTTTCTGGAAAATTCCAAGAAAAGGCTTCCTTCCCTTAAGATGTGGTGCTGACCTATCTAAAGGGATAGCACCTCAAAGAGTTGAGGAAGTGAATGCTAGGACTGCTTGCACTTGTGCATCAGTTACGAGAGGTTGAGTGTATGCTAGATGTGCAAAAGAGCCAGATGTCTACCATGCAGTGGGAGTAGTAATCTGTTATTGGTCCTACTCTGGAAATAAAACACTTAGTTGGAGTAATAATAATATCTTCAAAGATGATGAAACTTAGAGATCGTGATCTCAAAGTCTTATCTTCAAAAGCTTAAGACTTTATAGATAGAGATCTAGAAGGTCATAACTGTAGATACTTTAGGAGATAGAGATCAACAGGAATAAAGGTATTCTGATAAGGATTATGGGAATACTGGTTATGATAATTAATAAGATGTAGTGTCAAGGACACTATAACAAACAAAATTGAGTATTGGTTGCATAAGATGCAACATTCGCATTGGATGCGAGCACTGTTACTAGGGGATATGCAAGTGTCGTAAAAGGACTTGGCGTAGTCTCTTGGGAATAGAGTGACTGATCAACTTACTAGCCATTTTCTAAATAGCTTATGATTGTCACATGAGTGTGGGTTTAAATGATTAGCCCATTAATGGCTCTTTGGCTAGTGGGAGATTGTTGGAAATGTGAGCCCACGGCGAGCCATTATGCAATAAATCTTATTGCAATTAACTCCTTAATCTGAAATGAAGAATATATAATTTGCACAATAGGTCCCTTAGTACAATTAGGGTTATGTACCATGGCCATCTTAATGATCATACAACTGTTGATTCAATTATTGAATCATAGAGGATGGTGCTTGGATGAATATCTAATGAGTTAGATTGAGGACTCATCAAGCACCGTCAAATGATTGTTAAGAGATGATCTCTAGCCTGAGTAGGAGATGACAATCCTATCTCAGTCAGGCTGATATCTGACCGACCTCTTGATGCAGGTCCTCTGCATATGAATAGAGATTCGGAGGTGTCAGATGAGTTAGGTCAAAGAGTTGACTTAACGAGATCGAGATAACCAAAGTCCTATATCGTATGTTGTCATGATATAGGCACACATCCTCTGACCAGAGACAGATGTGTTACTATATGTCTGAGTATGTACATTTGGCATACCAATAGGTTGATGACCTAATCAAGGTCTATACACCGGCGCGCTGGTGTGCATATAAGGGCATATGAGTAATACGATCTCTCAAAGGGATCTTACAGGTTCAGTTACTGAACCGGAAGACATGAGCTCACTCATGAGATATTGGGAAGAATCAAATTCCATGCACATGGTCGTCTCGCTTTGGAAGCTTGACTGAATTTGTAGGTTTGATATATACTTTTGGAAAGTATATGATCAAGACCTAGGTATGATATATGCTTTTGGAAAGCATACGATCGATACCGACTCCCAATGATCGAATGAGAAACTTACTGATAAAACCACGAAGTAGACAGTATAATGTTGATCCAATACTTCGGGTTTATTCTGAGTCTTCCAGTATGCAGGATGTACAGGTATTAGGAATACCTGAGGGTGATGTGATCATAAACGATTGTATAACCATGACGCTTCCATTCCTAGGGAGTGATGAAACGGGTCTGGATTTTAGTGACTCCTCTCAGTAGAGAAGTAATCTGATCTTAATCCAAATGTTGGACCTTGATCTGAATATGATTCAGATGCAATGAGAATATTAGATTTGCGGTCTTGATTTAATCAAGCATCTATGGGAGGCTCGCGATCTGGATTCGAGATATGATCTCAATATCCATGTCACTATACGTGGAACAATACAATCGCCCTGTCCTTATCTCCAAGTATTCGCGGAGAAAACGCATTATCCTTGAATGGGTTCAGGATAATTTCATTGTTGATAAAATGTATCCGAGCATTGAGAAAATGGATAATTAACTGTGATTTAATTATCAAGATTAATATGAATTTGATTCATATTATAAAGAGAGTTATCTAAGATAATTGAATATGATTTAATTATCGAAGATGTGAATAATGTGAATGTGATTCGTATTATTTGAACACATGAGATAAAGAGATCCAAGATGATTAAATATGATTTAATTATCATGGATAAGAATAATGTGGATAGCAATATCCAATTATTCATAATATATTATAAATGTGATTTATAATGTATTAGAGAGAGCTAATTATAATTTATATTTGTTGATTAATTATTATGTGTATTGGATACACATTGTGTAATTAATTGACAATGTAAATTATATGTTGTTTTGGGTTGTGAATATGATTCACATTTTTTCCATGGCAAGATTGAAATATTCCCAAAATTAATTGTGAATTATTTTTGAGAATAAATCCCAACAAAAGTTGTTGGAAATAAATATTGAGAGAAATTCAAGGAGGAATGCAATCTCATGGAAATCCATTAGATTGCCCTCCATGGAATGTGAAGGGAGGCACCCAATTCCTATATGGAATGGGTGGCCGTCCCTTTGGATATACATGGAGATGAAATCTCCATGTATATTCTCTCTCCTTATTTGTTGATTTAATTTAGGATTGAATTATATTTGATTTTGTCAAATATGTTTTGATCAAAATTAGATTATATTTTATTGGTTTTACCAACAACAATCTTAGCCATTGGATTGACATAAATCAATCGCATCCATTGATTTTACATGTCACATGGATTGAGATCCATGGATCCCAAAACCCTATAAATAGAGAGGCATGCCCATGCTCTCTCTTTACACATAATGCTTGAGAAGCATCTCACTCTCTCTCTTTGTTTGTAGACGGCAGCCCTATCTCTCCCTCTCATGGCTGTCCACCATGGATGCCATGGAGAGGTTCTCCATCGCCGCAGCGTCGTCGTTATGCTGCCCGATCGTCTGCTCGTGGATCTCCGTCTCCTTCGGTGTGCCTCTCTCGTGAAGAAGACGACGGATCACGTGTGTCGAGATCAGGAGATCCGCCGCTTGGATCATCAACATGGATTGCGAGAAGCATGCGGTTCATCCCCGCGCTCGCAAGCGTCTCCTCCGTCGGATCGGACTTGAGACAGGAGGTCTCTTCGTTTAGAGACTCGATCGCAACCACGCTTCAAGAGGTAATCCTATTACTTGTTTGTGGTTTAGACGAAACGATCCGAGAAGTGTTCTTGGATCATGTGGTTTCGTCGTATCAATTTTTTTTAAATTCCGCTGCATTGAGCAACTAGTCCGACTAGTCTCTCCTCGTCGTATTCGATATGATGCTCACGCTTCCATGATGCGCTTGAGGATAATTTTACCATATCCTTCAGTCAAGTCATCCAGTTGTTGACTCACATGATTTGACTTTGAAGCAAAAGCTTGCTTATTGACTATACAAGATATACACTCTGATAGGCATTTTATTTTCAATCTGGCATGTCCACTTTTTTGAAGTTTTTGATTTTTGTTCTTTTTTGTTGAAATACTATATACAACAACATTTACATAAGGTGTTTTTCCTCTTGAGAAAGTAGACTATCCCTCTTTTGAAGCATTATTGCAAGCCACACTCTCCTATATTTAAACATCTACACCACTGGACAGTTTGGGGTGCACTTCCCTCCCTAGACATGGACAAATGATTCCACTTGTGTGCATCTAATACCAATAAATCCAATCCTCTCTCCACTCCATCTGAGTTAAGCCAAGTGAAAGGTGCAGGTATCCAAGTAAGGACATTATTGACAAGAGCCATGGGTGTGCTCCGAAATACTCTACTTAGACAATTAAGAATACATTAATCCAAATTTCGTGATTCTAAAAAATTAAGTCGACTAAATCTGAAGTAACTCAATTCCTGGTCCGATAAGATTCATGTGATTCGGTAGATTTTAAGGTCCACCCAAGCTATAATCTTCAGATTTACTTAGATTAGTTCAATTATCAAGCTCAATCTGAAAAATACAAATGCTATGCAAATGCTATGCGTAATGCACAAAATATTTTTGTGATGCAATTTTCAAAATTTTGAACTTTTATTGATTTTTGAAAAAGATGTTGCGCATGCAATTATTTGTTCCAAAAGAATTTTTGCAAATGTTTTTGGCTCTTTGAAAACAAACGATTTTGACAGAAAAAGTAGGTACAAATATTTACACGGGGATGCATTTTATATTTACAATAATTAATTTTTTAAGAATTTACAAGGGATAACTGATCATTTTTATAAATTTATACAATATTAAAGAATTTTAGTGTGATGTATATATTCCTCAACTTATTTGAAAAAGGTTTTTCAAACAATTATGGAAAACTATAGTCCAAAAAAAATTTTTGCAAACAATTTTTACAAACTTTTACACACATTTGAAAATCACTTTGCAAAAGATTTTCAAATAGTATATAAAGATATTTCAAAATATTTTTTCAGCCATTTTTCAAACCATTTGCAAATAGTTTTTCAAACATTTTTACTTCGTACATAGAAAATAAATTTTCCAAACAAAATATTTGTGCAAAGATCGAAAATATTTAACAAACCATTTTCCAAATAGTTTTCAAAAGATTTTTTTCAAAAGATTTTCAAACTATTTTTCAAACATTTTGTAAAAAATATTATTACTTGATTTATTAATAAGTGAATAAAAGAATTTGAGGAATAATCAAATTTCTTTATTAAATGGATTTAATGAATTTGTATAGGTATTTTAGACATCATTTTAGCCATAATTAAAATTAAAAATACAGAAGTACGAGTTATGGCTAAAGTATATACATAGTATATACGACCCCTCGATAATTAGCTGGAGATATGTCCTCACATATCAGGGGGAGAAAGAGAAGACATAACTCCTACTAAGTATAGGGAAGTCTAAAGAATAAATGAATAAAGAAATGAAAAGTCGATTGTCCCCCCTATACTTACGATCAAATAATCCTAAGTACAACCGACTATATACAAAGCAGGTAGGGTCAAGGGCCGGAATGACCATATCCTACTCAAACTATCCCCCCCTATACTTAGGATAAAATATCCCTATCTATAGAAAAGAAGAGGAGACAATGGAGAGGATCAAAGAATGAAAGAACTCAGGGTGCACACCCCTTATACTTAGGGCAAAGCACATCCTATAGAGGACTGACAAAAAGGGGTGACACCATTTCGGTAGAGCAAAAAAATGAAATGGAAAAGAAGAAAAGAATAAAGATAAGTGAAGATAGAATAAGAAAGTTAAACAATCCGGGGTGAACGTCCCCCCCATACTTAGGACAAGTACACCCCTAAATATAGCAATGATGAAGCGGATCACACCTTTTCAGTAGAACTAGACAAAGAAGGAAAAGAAGAAAAGTCATTCAAAAATATTTTGATTTTCTTTGTCTTTGACTACAGCTATGGAAATATTCAACATCATCATACATCACTTGTATTGAATCAATGATAGACAGAAATGTGTCGTGTTCAAGATATGGTTACAAAAGTTGTTCACTGACCAAAAATGATTGTGCGTGAGGTGACAAACTAGATATCATTACACTTCCATTGTCACACACATGCCTTACTGTAAACGGCTAAATCCATTTGCTCTTCAATTTTCCTGGAAAAATCTTTAGCTTTGCATCGAACAACCACACCTTTTGACTCGTCTCAAAGGATTTGCGGTAGATATGCTTTACATGCCACTTATTAACCTTGTCTTTGTACATCAAGATGTTGTCATATCCATAATCGCTAAATTCCAACAATCTGTTCAGGTACACTTTTCATATGTCCATGGATTTCTCATAGTCCAAGTTAGAGATGTTGATGGCCCATAATGATTTGTGAATCAGTTCAACAGGAAGATGACATGGCTTTTCATAGATCAAAAGTTTGGGAGTGAATCCTAAAGGAGACTTATACGCGGTTCTGTAAGCCCAAAGAACTAAATCGAGTAGCTGAGACCGGTTCCTGTGATCCGAACGCACAAATGATTGTTGAATTTTCTTTATCTCCCAGTTCCACAATTCATCTAAGCAATTGGACTGTGGGTCGTATGGTGAAGCGACACGATGTTCTATACATAATTCTTGAATTAACTTCTTCACCTCTCTGTTTATGAAATTGATACCGCCATATAATATTAGAATTTTGGGAATCCCGAACCGTGCAATGATATGATCTCTTAAGAATCGACAGACAGTCCCAGTGTGACGGTTCGGGCGGGAATAGACTCCACCCATTGACTCAGATAGTCGACAGTAAGCAAAATATATTCATAGCCTTGGTTGTTCAGAAATGAGCCCATGCATCAAAGACATAGGGTATCTGAATGAACTTCAGAGGCTTTGCATCTCTCATTCCTATTGTGCTTCCAATCTTTTGACAGTCAGTGCAATGCTTGATATAACCTTATGCATCCTTGAAAAATGTGAGACACCAAAGGCCACTCTGAAGAACCTTTATTATCGTCCATCTACCTAAATGGTGTCCTCCAGATTCTTGATCATGACAAAATGCAAGGACACTCAGGACTTCCTACTGGGGAATACACCTCCTCCAGATGCAATCTGCCCCCTCATGGAATAGATATGGATCGTCCCACTAGTATAAATGGATCTTAGATAGGAATTTATCTACTTTCAGCTTTGGCCAGTCTTGTGGGTTTCTCTTAGTCACAAGATAATACACAATATAGGTGTACCAGTGGAGTGAAGTAACTGAAAAAATTGCCTCATCTTGAAATGTCTCAGTGATAGGTTACAAATTTGGCTCAGGAGATTCAGGATTAGGAACTCTAGATAAGTGGTTGACCACCACATTCTTAACAATCAGTTTATCTCAAATTTCAAGGTCAAACTTCTGGAGGAGAAGGATACACCGGATGAGATGTTGGTTGGCATCCTTCTTATGTAATAAGTACCGTATGGCTGAGTGATCTACGTAGATGATGACCTTGGACTCAAGGAGATAGGATGTAAACTTTTCCAAGTAAAAGACTACTGCTAGAATCTCCTTCTCAGTGACTGTGTAATTTCTTTGATCTTCATCAAGTGTTCGTCTAGCACAATGAATAGTAAATGGGATGCTATCTTTCCTATGTCCGAGCACATCACTGATGGCATAATCTGACACATCAGCCATTGTCTCAAAAGGATGTGTCCAAATAAGTGGCTACAAGACAGGAGTCCAAGTGATAAATTCTTTCAACTGGTTAAAAGCTTGGAGCATACGGTCGTCAACAATGAAATCATTCTCCTTGCCCAGTAGCTCGGTCGATGGTCCGGCATACTCACTGAAATCCTTGATGAATTGTTAGTAGAAACCGACATGGCCCAAGAATGACCAGATCTTCTTTACGGTTGTAGATGGATCTAGCTTGTAAATCACCTCCAATTTGGCTAGGTCAACTTCCATGACGTGTTTAGATACAACGTGACCCAACACAATTCCCCCAGTCACAATGAAGTTGCTCTTTTTCCACGAGAGCACCAAAATTTCTGTGCAGCACCTCCGTAAGACTCGATCTAAATAATCAAGGCATTGATCAAAGGAATCTTCATAGACAGAGAAATCGTGCATTAAGACCTCAAGAAAATTTCCCACCATGTCAGCAAAATTTGCAAGCATACACCTATGAAATGTGGCTGTGGCATTGCATAGCCCAGATTAGATCCCTATGAAGGCGTACGTACCAAAGGGATAGGTGAATGTGGTCTTATCTTGGTCTTCAAGAGCTACAACAACTTGATTATATCCAGAGTATCCATCCAAGAGGTAGAAGTATTCCTTCGTGGACAGTCTTTCAAGAGTATGGTTGATGAATGGCAATGGAATGTGGTTCTTCTTAGTGGTGAGATTGAGTCTTTTATAATCCATGAACACTCACCAAGAAGTGGGTACCCTTGTCGTGATCTTCTCTCCTTTTTCATTCTCTACAATGGTAATCCCTTATTTCTTCGGCATTACTTGCATAGGGCTCACCCATTTGTTGTCTGAGATGGGATATATGAATCATGTATCTGACCATTTCTAATTTTCTTTCATTACAATATACTGAAGGTTTTGATTCAGTCTTCTTTGAAATTTATGGGAGGGTTTGTTGTCTTCTTTAAGAAAGATGTGATGCGAGCAAAGGGAAGAGTTAATCCAATGGAAATCCGAAGTTCTCCAACTAATTGCCTTGCGGTTTCATTCAAGAACCTCCATTAGATGAGATTACTTATCTTCGATCATATGATTATTGATAATGCCCAGTTACATATTAGGTTCACCCATGAGGAAGGCATACTTCATATTTGAGGGTAGTTGTTATAGCTCATGGGAGTGGGAGCTGCTTCAACAATGACATCGGCTATCATAGTAGGTGGTGGTTCTTTCGTTTGTTCGGTGTCCAACATGCTATGTTATGCCTCTTCATTCAAAAATTTGCAGAAGTATTCAGTAATTTCTTCTTCATTGCATAAATATTTAATGATATGCTCTTGGTCTTAATGGCACATCATATCCATAGGAATCTCAGTGAATCAACAAGAATCTCATCATGATTGACAAGGGGAAAGTCGACTGCTTTCTCCATTCCTTCCTTAGGGAAGATGAATTCATGGATCTCATTATATTCCATAAGAGGTTGATGTCTTGAAATTCTGCCAATAAGTCACAGTCTTCAGAATGATTGATCACCATTGCACAAGCTACAGATGTTCCCTCTTTGTGTCTTGCTTCATACTTGATCTCTATCCTGATGTTTTTATTACTGGAGCCGAATGTGATCTCTCTAGTGCCATAATTCACTACTACATTGGCCATTTGCAAAAACATTTGTCCAAGGATGATCGAGATGATGATCAAAGGTGCATAGACATCCATGTTTAGCACAACAAAATAGGTAGGGAACTGCATCCCCTGAACCGTGACGATCACGTCCTCCAACATGCCTCAAGGCCACTTGATGGATTTTATTTGAATTTCATAATCATCTTTGTAGGTTTGAGAGGTCCTAACCCGAATTCTATGAGCAGTGAAGCATGCATTAGATTGACAGAGGACCCATTATCGAGCAAAGTATGTTCGAACTCTTGGTTCAACAACTAAGAGCAAAAAATTGGTGCTCCCTTATCTGGATTCTTTTCTACGAGATTGTTGATGGCATTGACTATGTCCATTGTAAGAATATGATTTTTGAGCTTACCACCTTTACTTCTTCCAGTGTGAGGATGCAGCATGCGCCTAGTTGTACATTCATCATTCTTCCCATTCTTCACAATAGGAATGTACTCAAGAGATTTCATCACTAAAAGCATATTCAAGACCATAATTTGAATAATTTCTATGATGGTAGGATCAGACAAAGCATTCTTCAAATTTGTAATTTTTTATGTTTTTCATTATTTATGGAAAAGCGTTTTTATAGAATATGAAATAATATCCTTCCAAATTTTGTCAATATCATTATTTGCAGGTAGATGGCAAGAAGGTATAGAATCATCACTAATCTATGGACCAAAATACGTAGGATCGACATCTGGTATTGACTTTGGATTTGTTGTAGGTGGAAGATTCTTGAAGACTGAAGCTGGTTCTTTGACACGTGCTTGTGTATCCAATGTTGGCTGGTTTCCACCAAGGTTGTTGTTGTCTTTTGTATTTTTGTGTTTTCTTCATTTTTGTGATTTTTTTGCAAATGGTGTTAAAAAATGGTGCCTGACCATCGTGCTGGCTGGAATGACAATTCCCTGTCATATGCAATATACTTTCCCTTTGCAATTGTTGATGGCTGTAGTGCTCTACCGCTCTTGAGAGTAGCACCATTACATTTAAAAAAATTATTTCTACCTGAGTTGGGTAGATCACTGTAAACTTCTAGCTCTTTCCGTTAGAAATTATATAGATTAGCTTCGAGTTGGGCTGGTATGCGGTTTTGGCAGCCGTCAGGTCATTTATCTTCTGGGTCATCTCAGCTATGTTCTTGACGAGCTACTCCAGACATGCAAGGGTCGAGTTCACTGGTGCAACCTCAGAAGAATCGACCCCTTAGGCCTCTATTGTTGATAGTGTGGAGGAGGTTGATGCTCGTAACCCTGTGAAAAATGGTGAGGAGGGCAAGAGGAATAATGTGAATATTGTTGAGGGATAAGTATTTTGATATGATGTAGCTGATTGTTGCGGAGGAATGCCCTAATGATGATTGTCGGACTACTGTTGATACCCCTGCCTCCAGGTGCCCCCATATTGTGGAGGCTGCTGGTTCTGGGTAGGTAGGGTTGGAAGTTTCTCCCTCCCTGCTACTGGTGGTGGTGTGGCCAGTTGGCCGAGTTTCGACCCTGGAGGTATCCCTGAGGATGGGTCAGCTGTTGTTTGTGTTCCCACATACCATTGATCTCTTGAATTTGTAGTGGGAGTGGAGGAAACAACTACGATAGGTTGGTTGTATCTCTAGATTATAAATAGATATATGGTTATGGTACTACTAGGGTGGCTCCAAGACCTACACATAGTATATGTGATAGATAGGTTGTGGTTGTGGGAGAATTAGCTGTAGAGATTGTATCAATGATGGCTCCTTCTTCTCAGTAGGACTCTTGGTAGTGGCAGAGACAACATTGCAAGCATTGGCATTCAGATCTCAGACAAGTTGCTCCAGCTGTTGGGAGATCAGATCGAGCTTCTCCAAGTCATAGGTTTTCTTCTCAATGACTGACAATTTTTGTGGTCCCGTGACATCTTATGAATGATGTATACCTTAGATAAGTGTCTCCGAATAATACAGAGGTTGGAGCTCTCATCCTTGTCTTCGGCATGGGTAGCCATGTTGACAGGATTGTTAATGGTGGCAGGCATCATCATGTAGGCACATGATAGGACTGAGCAGCCTCTCCTTCGACTATCTCCTTAAAAATGTTCTAGACTACGTCCTCATCCTTGTTTAAATGAGAGCCACCACTAGTAGCGTTGACGAGCCTTTAGCTTTCCAGTGTCAACCCACCAAAGAATTGTTGCACGAGACTGGTCGTGTAACTCCTTGAATCTCTCCAACGCTTTGTGTATTGTCTCGTGCGGTTGCTGACAAAAGTTGAAGATGCGAGAATGCATCTGATTCAGTCAGTCGAGAGTGTAAGATTTATGAAGAAATGTTGATCTCAACGCCTCTCTGGTCGTAACTACTTTTCATGATCGACCTAATACAGGGTCTTGTATTGAAGGCTAAAAGGAAAACCAGCCATCTTTATCACCCCTAGTGGGATATTGGGATAATACATAGTGGCATAGAGAGGTGTATGTAGGGTTCCTCAATTGTATCACTGTGAAAGGTGGGAAGCAGAGATAGGAACTGTGCCTTCAGCTCAAAATGGACATGGATTGGTGGAATCTAGATCCACTTCGTGATGCATCCTACCCCATGGTGGTGGGTTTCTTTCATAATTGGCCTCGGCGGTGGTAGTCCTGCCTCCCTCCTCTTTAAGTAGGGTCCACCCACTGAGAATTCATCTCCTTCACCTCCCCGATTAAAATTATTTTCAGGTTATGGTTCATCCTCCCTGCTGGGGCATCTCTTGTTGTTCCTCCTCCTCAAATCATTCAACATATCTTGAAAGGCGATCTTGGCTAGGACCCGATTGATCAGTTGTTGTTGGATGGCCTGTATAGAAGCAAGCAGTTGAATGTTGACCCCATTCTATGTACTGTGTTTTCCTTTCCTCTAATCTGCATGTTCGGCTGGTTAGGGTTGCGGACCCTTTCCTCTTCCTGTTGGAGCCATCTCTGAATCGACTTGAACTTCTAGCTCGTGATCGGCTTGACAATCTGCATGATGGAGTAAACCATGATCAGTCTTCTAAACACCAACTTTTGAGATAGATATAGAATTAATGTCAATCCCAGAGTGTTGTGAATGGAGCATATGATGTTAACTGAAATCGATCTCCATCCACAAGGGGTTAATTCTGGGTCAATAGTGGTCCTGATTTATTTAGAGAGGAAGAGTTGGATTGGGTTGTGAGTCCATTCTAAATAGTGGATTTATTCGAGAAAGGCAAGTATTGAAATAAGAGAGAATTGGGGAGTCTAAGGAAACGTTTGCAAGATGCGAACTAACTTCTTGGAGATCACCCTGCATTATTGAAGATGTTGATGACATTGAATCAATGTGGGCATCGGCAAAGTCCCAATTAAACCGTATGTGTGATGACATCTTGATATCTTAAAAGAGATGGATGATGGATGAAGAGTATGGAGGCGGACAATGAACAAAGTAAGTGTAAAATAGTAGAAGGCTCACAATGAGCAAGGGTCAAATAGGAAGGAGAGCGAAATTGCGCACGTGCCTAATGTTTTTGATCTTGACCTTAATAAGAGTCATCAATTAAACCTCAAAATAATAGATTCACCGATTTGACCCGTGAAGTTGTGAATGTTGGGCAATTATCTTTGTTGATTTTAGATTTGATTTTCTGGTATTTTATCTTTTAACAAGTCTTTAGAGCGAGGCGCATATAAGAAAGTGAATACGACTGGAAAAGTATCTTGTTCTTGTCCTCCTCCTCTGTAACAACTTCTCTACACTTTTTAAGGTCCTTGTAACCATGTCAGGATCCCTACTAAACCAAAGAAATAAAGGGAAGAAGCCGATAGGAAAAACCATTAATTCAGATCTCGCTCGCAACAGAATCACCCGAGAGCGCGCAAGAACCTACTCGGATGCGAGACGATGAGACAGAAACCCTGGTGAAGGATTTGCCTAAGCTCAATACTTCAGACAAGGTCAATGCTCTACACAAAAGAGAACATCATCGTTGACCAAGCTCTACTTGTCTACGAATGATAGAAGCGTCAATACTTCGGAAATCTAGGAGATATACAAGGCAGCCAGAGATTGGGTTTTGGGATTTAATTTTTATGAAGCCATTTCACTACGATGGAGAACTTTCAATGCAACCTAAAAACAAATGAGGGCTTTGCTCACCTAAGGCTATAATTAATTTTATTTATGCCAATTATTTTTAGTAATCCCTTTTTTAATTATTTTATGTATCATTATCTTTGCATAAATTCAATACAAAGGCCTAACATTTTCGTACTTTCTTTGATTCCTATGTGATCTAAGAACAGAGGGAGACAATAGAAAAGCAATGCAAGGCAACACTAATATGGAAATCTCACCTTAGTGCCTAAATGATGAATGCTCAGTTAGAAGACTTACAATGCTTCCCATCTCTCTCCATGCGAGATGCCTTACAGGAAATGATAAACCTACACTATATACCGATATTTACACAGAAATCATCCTATGTAGGCAATTTCTACACCTGAAGAACGAAATGCTAAACACCATGAGCAAAACCTAGAGTTCTATCCCGGAGCCTCCTCGGTGCCCACTACAATGTGACCTGCAAGCAGAGTATGAAGCGCTCTCAAGGCTCGTGGCTTCATAATTGGGTGTCAAGAAATTTAATTAATCCAAGTCCAACCACGAAAACTATAGGTGCATGTAAAATAGTTAGGTATTTGGCCAAAGATTACATGATCAAGAAAGCCTAAAAACCGAGGGCTCAATCCACAAAACAAATAGAAAAATGGCAGAAAGAACAATACATAAGAAACAAAATAAAATAAAACAATAGAAAACTCGAAAAACACAGTGAGCCCCTAAGTGAACAAGTACTTGGAAATTAGGCCCGAGTGTCCAAAGTCCAAGGTATATGTAATATTACTAATTAATAGTTCAAATAAGTCTCTCTCTCTCACAAGAAGAATAAAAATCCTAAGCTATGGTCCCCTCTCTCTCTAGAGCCTCCTACGATGTCCTATATGCTAGGTCAGAATAATCAGCTCCTCGTCCCAAGGCCGCATAGAATAACCTAGGTGATCCTCCTCTATTTGCGGTTCCACACAAGAAGACAAGAGAAGAGATACCGGACAATTCAAAATAGATAATCAGGTAAAAATAAATAATCATATAAATGGCTAAGCATGTAAAGAGACAAAAGCTACTTTACAAACCGATACCTCCAAGCAACGACACCATTTTAAATGTGGGAAAATGGGAGTCGCAAAATGAGATGACAAATCAGCTTCACTTGTCATTTAGGCCACTGCTCAACTCCTCCTATAGTTCAATAATTAACCCACAAAGATAATAAAGCAATTAAGAGCATGTGTTAAATTTTATTATACCATATTAAGAATGTATAGTGGCAAGGAAGTAGAGATCGAGCACAAGAAACAATGGAGTAGAGCAGGCAAGATAAATAAAATAAATTCACAATTCGTCTCTCAATTACTTAGCTAAAAGGAATTTTTACGGGTTTTTATTTTTATTTTATTTTTATTGCTTTATATTTTTTATTTTAAATTTAATTTTCTATTTTTATATTTTCTTTTTACTTTTTTATATTTTCTTTTTCTAGTAAAAATATAATAAAGCTATATATAGAGTATATATAGAATAATAAATAAGAGAGATGTAGATATAACTAAAAATATCGAATAACTACAGAAATAAATATTTTTGGGCTTTGAATGGTTTGAATACTATTTATTGTCTTTGTGATTTTTTAGATAATTTTGCAAATTTTTATTCATTTTTAAAGTCAAAAATACCCCAAATCAAGATTTACTTAAATAGGCCAAAATTGAAATGGAAATTAGAATTAGAAAATCAAATCCAAAGTTTTCCAAATTAATTTCAATTTTATAATAATTAGAAGAAAATTATAAAATAAAACAAGATTTTTGGAATTTATGGGAGTTTTATAAATTTTTATAATTTTTTTGGGGGTTTTCAATTTTTAAGAGTTTCCTATTGTAATTTTTTATGGGTTTTTGATATTGTAAAGTACGTAAACCAAGATAACAAGATTTTTTTGAAATTTTTCAAAATGATTTTATATTTTTTATGGATTTTATACTGTAGACCGGGACAAAATAGAATATTTTTTAGTTTTAATAAAAATAAAAAGTTCTAAAATGAAAATAAAATAGAAGACATGAAAGCACAACAATCCAAGAAATCAAGCCTATTTTTGTTGATTTTTTGGTGTATATTTGTTATTTTAAATAAAAAAGGCAACAAAGAGAAATTAGATTTCTAGTAGGGGCATTTTTGTAAATAAAATAAAGTCCACGGGCCAACTTGCAATTTCCATAAAAATATATAACGTAAATAAAAAGTTAATGGACCAAATACAAATATCCAAACACATGACGGGGTCCCCTGGAAAATGCCCCCACCTCACACGCACAGGTACGTGAGGTGACGTGGACAAGGACCTAGATATAAATACAAGAAGTTTGGGGGCTTCAATGCAAATATTACAAAATATTCTGAACGTCTGATGAAAGTTTAAGGTCTAAATATCAAATACAAAACTAACTGGGGTTAATGATGCAAAATACCCGGTGAGGCGCAGATGGACGGCTCCCCAAAATTCACTTATCCACGTGTCGCACTAGGAGAGGCTGATGATGGTTCGCAGCTATGACCCCGATTAGATCTCCAGATGGAGGTCAACGGCTGGAGCAGGGGCGCACGATCAAACCGGTTGTGTGTTCTTGATCCGACGACGGGGAGGTACGGTGAATAAACTGGGAAGAAATTGAAAGACACTAAATTATCCTTTGTAATCCAACTAAGTTAATGATTCAATTTAATGTGTTCGTTGTAGTCTCGCAATATCGGATTTATCAAAAACCACTTTGATTAATATATTAAATAGTTTATTTTAGCTAATATACATGTGAATTTATAGAAGTGAATTTGTCTCCTTATTTAATACAAATATGAATGCTAAAATGCATATAATGTTTACACATGCATGAATGCTAATTATGCAATATAAGTGTAAATATGCAGCAAATTACTTGGGAAGTAATCTCCATTTTCAACTTTTAGAGTGTTGAATCAAAAATTCATCAGAAACATCGGTGACGCGAGATTCCTCTGCCAAGATCTCCTTCCTCCATCTTCCTTTGAGGCTCCAAAAAGGCCCAATCATCTCTTGCAGGGCCACTCTTAATGCTGGGATCTTCAAAATTGCCATAGGGATAACGAAGCACACCCATGAGGGAAGCGAAGCATAGTTCCAACAGGTACTTTCGGCGAAGTGCGAACTCACGCCCATGTGGCTTCCTTGCTTCATATACCTACAAGAGAAGTGAGGGTCGAGGGAAAAATTCCTTGACCCTCTAGGTGTCGAAATGAGTCGAAGATGACTCGAAGCGAGAGTCTCTGGTGAAGGGTGATGGAAAGAGACTCAATCACTGGATCCGTGCGAGATCCGGGTGTATGGGTGTGGTACGTATGATCAGAAAGCGATGAGAGAGAGGATGAGGGCGTCAGGCGATGTGGAAGTTGAACGGAGTAGAAAGAGACAAAATGCTGAGGAGTGATGGAGTTGGAGCTCTGATAGGGTGATTTTTTTATATTTTTCAAACAATGAAATGAATTTAAATGCATTAAATGACTTCTCTACGCTACTACTACTCTCGAGAGTTGAAACGATGGAGAAAAGATGAAAGAAGCTCAACGTGGACATGCCTGAAGAAAGCTCTGGGTGGAGGAACTCCGACGATCTGGGCCGCCTCGATTCTACGCGTGATCAGACTTTTGAAGGGCTGAGTTAACTCCTACTATCACGTATAAGAAGACCCAAAGCCTAGATTTAGGGTTTAACAAAAGAAGAGTGATCAAAATCCAATTTTGGGTGGAGATTTCTTATACGCATGGTGGAACAACTCCAAAGAACGAGAAGTGATGGGCGGTCTAGTGATCTATTATTCGAGGAGTCACACGTACGTGATTCTCTGATTATCGAGGTGCAAAAGTGTAAAATAAATAAAACCCAATCGATGCTCGGATCAAATTGGAAAAAAGTGAGGAGGAGGGTCAAAATGTAAGTTCTTACATGTCGTAGGCTTGGGGAGAAGAGTTGACCGGGGTCAACTCCTCACTCACCCTGGTTGGTCCACGTGCACCAACCAGAAAAAAGGCAAGGCAGAATTATTAAGAAATTAGATAATAATTAAGATATGATTTTATTAATTTTAGGTCAAAATAAAAAAAGTTTATTATTTTCATAATATTTTATTAAGATTTTTATTTATTTTTTATAAGTATATACTTATAAGTTACTTTTTAGGGATAAATTATAGACATATTTATATATAATTTGTGTCTTTTATTTTTATTTTGTATATTTGATTTTATTATTTCATATTAGTATTATAAATTTATAACTTATTTGTAGATATTTAAATATATTTTTTTATATTTATGGATGTAATAGATACACTTAAATAAATAGGTATAATAATTGTATAGAAAAAAGTTCTAGGAATTTGATCTATGTTTTTTATAGATATTATATTTTAATATTTTCATTATGTTCTAGTCTAGTTTTAATATGTACATATATTAGAGTTTTATAAAATTATAAAAAATAAAATAATAAAGAATAAATGAATATTTTAATCAAGTATAATATACAATAGGGGTTCAAAACCTAACTTTCACACATTAACTCCAAAAAATATCAAACAACCTTCATTAAATATCTTGTTAAAAATTATATACAATTGAAGGTGATTATGAGATATTTTGATTTTTATCAGAGAGATATGTGTCTAGGAAGTTGGGATTTTAAAATCTTATTTAGACTAGAATTATTATTGTGTATGTTATTTTTGTATGAAATCAATTTTATATTGTCTATATTTTATTATGTACAACTTTTATGTAAAAAGTTTCTTTGTTTGAAGTACAAAAAGTGGAAAATAAAATAGGTCCCAAAAATGAATAATAATTTAGTAAATAAAAGGGATTTTTATTGTATTGATGGCCCTTATCTCCCCTACTCTATTCCTTGTCGACCTATCCATCGAGATGCCTAGGTTTTGAGATTTAGGATCATAATTCTATAATTTTAGCATTAAAAATAGTATTTTATACAATATTTATACAATAATGCATGAATGTTAGATAATACAAATTAAGTGTGTTAATATGAATTTAATAGGGTTTTTAAGGCCAAAATAATAGAATGAAGGTGATGAAATGGAGATTCATCGGGAGTCTAAGAAGCTGACCGAAGAATACAACATAGAACATGGTGTTGTTGTGATGTACCACCCGTAGTCAAATGCCCTCGTGGAATGTTCAATTAGGGATATCAAAACTATCCTGTAGAAGTTTGTACGGACAGACAGGTAGAATTGGCCCCAACTCTTGGACTTGGTTCTTTGGACTTATCGCACATCGTACAAGTCTCCACTTGGCATGTCTCTCTACCACCTTGTTTATGGCAAGTTGTGTCAGATCCTTGTGGAATTATTTCGCAAATTTTATGGGCAATGAACTTGTGTAAATTGGATTCAGAAATAGCAGGTAAACAAAGAAAAGTTGATCTGAACCAGTTGCTTTAATTTACAGACTACACAGATAACAATAATAACCACCATATGTACAAGGAGAAAGTGAAGAAATGACATGATATACGTATTCAAAGGAAGACGTTCGAACCTAAACCGATGGTGTGGTTGTTCAATGCATGGTTAAAAATATTACCCAGCAAAATGAAGAGCAAATGGACATGACCGCATATCGTCCACATTGGTCGTGACAATGGAAGCCTCTTGATATCAGAACCATCATCTGATGCACAACCCTTCATGGTAAACGGATAGTTGCTCAAGCCATACATAGAACTATATATATTCTTGTTTGTTGTAGATTATATTCGGGTTGTATATGGAGATGAGCTAAGAGCATGTACCTTCGTTGAGTCAGACAAAGTAGAAAAAAACATTTTCGAATGATCTTTCTTTTTCTTCTTTTCTTCTTTTCTTATTTTCTTCTTTTCATTTATATTTTCTCGTTATTTTAAAAAATGTGTCACCCCTTTCATCATTGTTATACTTAGGATGTACTTTGTCCTAGGTATGGGGGAGGGTGGTGATCACCACGAGTTGTTCATTCTTTGACCCTCACATGTCCCCTCAACTTTGGACATTTTTCTATACTTAGGGATATTTTACCCTAAATATAAGGGGGACAGGTTGAGCTGATGATTTAGTACATTCCCACCCTTGACCATCCATGCCTTGTAAAAAATCTGATAGACTTAAGATCATTTCATCCTAAGTATAGGAGGGACGATCAACCTCTCATTTATTATTCTTTAGTCGGCATCGTTTACAGTTTTCTATACTCAATATGAGGTATATCCTCTATTTTTCTCTCTAAACTATGAGGGCATAGCTCAAGCTAAGTATAGGAATATTATATATACTATGTATATACTTTAGCCATAAATCGTACTTTTGTTTTTTCAATAAGTATGGACACAATCCATTTAACTAAGTGTAAAGAAAATACTTTTATAAAATTCATTAAATCCTTTGTATATAATGATTAATTAATCAAGTAAAAATGTTTTGTAAAATTGTTTGAAAAATGGTTTGGAAATATTTTTGAAAAATCATTTGAAAACTGTTTTGAAAATGTTTTGTAAAATTCTTTAATATTTGTAAAGTTTTTTTGTTTGTAAAAAAAATATTTTCTTTGTTAGAATTACTTTTTTAGAATCTACTAACAAATGTTTGGAAAATGGTTGCAAAAATAGTATGAAAAATATATACAAACTATTTGAACAATATATGCAAAATGATTTTTAAATTTTGTAAAATTTTTGTAAAAATTATTTGTCAAATGACTTTGCAAAATAAGTTTCCAAGATGTTTGCAAAAATATTTTCAAAATATTTTGAGAACTACGTACATAATTCAGAAAAATAATGATTCTTTACAAACCTTGTATATACAACTTGTAATTCATTAAAAACTAAACACTTATAAATATCACGACAAACGCCCATGTAAATATCTGTACCTATGTCTTGTGTAAAAACTTTTTGAAAAAATACATAAAAATTTGCACATTTAAAAATACAGAAAAATTGTAAAATCTTTTCAAAAATTGTATAAAAATGCACAATTATTCAAAATCCATAAAAATTTCAAAATCAGAAATTTATTTTAGAAAAAAATTCATCACTTTTATTTTCATTTTGGCCATTAAATTTTAGTTAAACGCGTGTAAATATCTCTTGTTTGCAAAAAATAACATTCATTATTCATTATATAAATATTGTATAAAGTACATTGTCTAAAGCTAAAATAAAAGATAAAATAAAAGAAAAAAGAAATAAATAAAATACCAAAGGTATTTATGATACTAAACCCTATGACCTAGTCATCAGGGTGATTGTGTCGAAAAAGAATAAAGTAGGGGATATAAGGGTCAAAACACAATAGAAACCCTAATTTTTATTATCCGGTAATACATTTTTAGGATCTTCTTTATTTTTTATTATTTTTACCCCAAATCAATAAACTTTGTACATGAAAATTGTAGATATAAATACAGAGAAAGATACAAAATTTATTTCACACAAAAATAATACATAATTCACATTCGATACTCTGAATAAAAATCCAAAATCCAAACTTCCCAACCCATATCTTCTACATACGAAATCAAAATGCATCGAAATACTTTAATTGCAGATAACTTTTTATTAGTTTTTTAGTGAAGGTGTTTTCATTTTATTTGCTGTTAAGATGCAAAAGTTAGGTTTCGGACTGCTATTGTAGATTATACTTGAATAAAATACTCATTTTATTTATTCTTTACATTTTTCATCATTTTATATTTTTATAATTTTGTAAATATTATTTTATTATGTGTACATTATTAGAACACAATAAAACTACATAGAAAATAATAAAATAAAATAATATACAATAAAACATAGATGAATATACTATACTTTTACGTATAAAATAAATATACATATTTGATTAAGTATACAATATACATGAGAAAAATACAATAAGAATATATTTCTGTATATTTTAGTAACTTATGAATTTATATAATATGTATATAAAATAATAAAATTAAAAATACAAAAAAATAAAATACCTAATATATAGATAAATAGACCTGTATTTATGCTTATACCTGTATCTGTATAAGATATTGAACATTTTTTTATATTTTAAAAAATAATAAAAATCACATACTAATTTATTTTGAATTATTTTTCATTTTCAGTATGTTTTATCATTTTACGAGTGATGTGGCCCAACCATGGTCGGCCCCTCGTTGCCTCAGGTTAACTCCCTGACCCACGCCCTAGGCTTGTCAGACTGAGCTTTGACCCCATATTCCTTATTTTTTGCAATAGGTTCTTTCACTATTTCGAGTGGAAATCTTCTTGACTTATGTTCCTCGATTGTCCATCTTACACATGCAAATCATTTCTTGGACAATGAGCATCTATATGGAGCTCCACCGCCCAATGATGATGACTTGTATAAAACATCTCCTCCAAGCTTCATTCGACTCTTGATCCCTCTTCTACCGACTAGAGACCTAACTTTAGCCCTAGATCAAGTCTTGGTGACATCAGCACTCCCTTCGGTCATTCAACAGCATAGTTTGGTATTGAATCGAGGCGAATTGAAGCAATACCACCTCCTCTGCTCGGAGCTCTATTTCAAGCAGCCTAGGTCTGGTAAGCTTCTTCCCTTCTTGTTGTTTTTGCCTCTTAGTGTATAAATATGCCAGATTCACATGTTATTCTTTTTTATTTAATCAATGTTAGTGTAAAATTCAAATCATTCATTGATGGATCTCTAGCTCCGCCGCTTGATTCCAACCACTCCAGTCTACCCGTGATGACCAAATCACTCTCCTCATCTGGCCCTTCATCTGCTAAACGCCCCACACACCTTCGTTCACCCATGTATCACTCATATAAGGAGATCCAGATCTCCAGCTCCGCAATTCTCTGGAGACCATCACCTGAGCCATTAGCACCTCGCATCTGCCACCTGAAGCTCCCCTGAGCTTTGCCTTTTTGCCTCTAAAACTCTCTAAACGAAGACAAAGAAAACAATGTTTTTACAGGGGATTTCGAGGTGAGTTTTGCAGTTGCTGGTCTTAAACTCCGCCAGACATCGCTGGAGCAACTCGAGCCATTTTTCTTCCACTACTAGATACGGAGCACCTCCATCTTGCTCTCAAGCATCTCAACAGCACATGTGGTGGTCGGAGGTGAGATACCTATTATCGAAGCAGGCCAACACCATTGTTCATCCCTATTCTTCTAACGAACTCTGTAGCCTTATGATTTGTCCTTGTTTAATAGGTCTCCAATTATCGTCCGATCCAGAAAAGCAACCACTGTAGGATCTCCAAATGATATCTAATCACAGTGCTTAATCAATGAAGCATCATCGAGCCACCTTGTGCAGCTACACATAAAGTGAAGATCTCTCCATCGCACGACCGCGCCCATTTTGTGGGGTAATTGCATACACAATACCACCTTTTTATATATTATATTTAATATTTTAATTTCTAGTCTTAGTTGAAACTTTTTTGTAGCATTTTCATGTGACTCTAGGAATTTGTTGCATATTAGATTTGAGTCCTTGCCAAGTCACCTCATGTGTTGTCCCAATTGAGGTGGCCATTTTGCACTCAAGCTCACAACTTTTTGTATTTCAGTTTAGTATTTATAGTTTAAATTTTAGTTGTATTATTTCGGGTAATTTGCACTGTAGCCCTCGACTATATTTTAAATTGCAAATATACGCTTGCTAATTCATTAATTTTTGTGTTTATTTTCTCTTTATTAAAAATATCATCAGTTCTCAAGAAAATATGCAAAAATACGATTAGATGCCAGCTTGCATACACCATTCTGCCATATTTTTAGTTTTGCACTTTTGGCATTTACCTATTTAATGAAAATAAAAAATAGCAAGTAAAGTCCTTTCTCGTAGTAAAAAAAAACCCATAAAATATAAAACCTTTTTGAATAATTCTAATATATTGTGTATTATAGTATTTTAGAACTCGAGACCAAAAATCCCTAAAATAGAAAAAGAAAATGATTAAAATTTAAAAACTCCATAATCTTTTAAAATTATAGAAATCCACCAAAAATATTTATTTTATTATGTTATTTGTATTTATACATATTAAAATATATTAAAATAGATTTCTATAATTTTTTAGACTTTTGTCTTTTTAAATCCAACTCCATTTGACCTATTTAATTGATCACTATTTTTTTTACTTTTTCCTACTTTAAAGTATACGAAATAAAAAATACCTAAAAAAGCATAAAAATGGTAGATAAATAAAAAATCACAAAACAATTTATTCTGAAAATTTTGGTTATTTTTTGGAACTTATAATTATATTACCTTGTATTGTGTATATAGTTTTATGTAAGCCTGTATTATATTAAAAAAGTAAGAAAATAAAAAATTTATAGTGAAAATGAAAAATATATATAATTAAAAACAATAAAAAATATAGAAAAAATTTATCCAAAACATATACATAATTAAAAACCCACAAAAACTAAAAATACCTTAAAAGCCCAAAATCATTTATTGTCTTTCTTTACAAAATTTTATTGTCTATCCTCCATTGTTTTCTTTGTTCGTCCACTACTATACTTGTCCACTGTACAATATATTGTATAGTATAATAAAATTTTATTCACGTTGATTGCATTGATTTTTATTTATATTGTGTGGATTAGTTGTTGATTAGATATAACTTTTAAGAGGTCCTCATAGCAAAAGAGTCCTTGCCTAGTGAGGCTCATTTTAGACCACTCAATTTCCCTTGTTTATAAGTAGAGCCAATATTTCATGAATCCAATCATTAACATAGCAATATTTATGCTAGATTTTGGGCTCTAATCCTTATGGATCGTGTCTCACTCAGTTAGGATAGTACTTGAAAATAACGTGGGATTTATGAACCCCAAACAATGATTGTTCGTTGTGAGTTTTAATTTAGGTCAAAATTTATTAAAAATACCTTTTATTTTATTTTATGATTTTCATTTTTTTGAGTATTTTTTAAATAAAACACCTAACAATTTTTTGTATTTTTGTTTAAAGTCCTAAGTAATACAAAAATGAGAGAGAAGACAGCGAGGTCGTGCAAGTTGACAGTGAGAATCTCACTAACTATTTAATGGTTCATGCAAAGTAAGAACACTTACATCACTTCCCAACTCTCTCCATGCAAGATGCAAAATAGAATTTTAAATCTACACTATATGAAGATGCAAGCTGATGAAATCGCCCTAAGCAAGAATTATTATTAATCATGAAGAACCAAATGCTGAATACCTAGAAGAGAATCCCAAAGGTCCGGTCTTAGAGGCTCATGGGTGTTTGCCACAACAGATCCTACTAGCACTGTATAGGGCCTCTCATAGTGCTCAGGCTCAAGTCTAAGTAAATAGCAATTTTAAATTAACTAAAGTACAAACGTAGATCTATAGGAGAATGCATGTATTAAGTTTTTGGACCTAATTTACTCAGTAAACAAGTTCCTAAAAAGGGCTAAACTGTAGAAAATAAAGAGAATAAAGACAAAATTTTCAAAATGCAAAAAACAAAAAAAGGAACAATAGGGATAATAAAAGTCAAAGAAAATGTGAAAAATCTAACGAAGCCCCCAGGTGAACAATCACATGAGAAATGAAACTTGGAGTGTGATAGTATCCGAAAATGTCCAACTACATGTATTATTACAAATTAGTAAGAAAAATAAACATCTATATCTCAAAAAATAAAATAAAATAAAATTTCCATTCTAAAAACTCTACTCTTCACCCTCTCCTTGTCTGTCTATTTTGTTCTCTCTAATTAGCATATAAAGAAAAGGCTAGTCTCCTTATAGCTCTAGTGCACCGGCTTCTTAAGAAGTCGCATTCTCCTCATGATCCCTCGTAAGAAATTCAGCAAAGAAAATGGTTAGATACAGATAAACAATTATTTAGCAAAAGAAATAAAAGATATATAATTATGCAAATAAATATTTACACTAAAAATATATCCTAGGCATTGCTTCTCGATAACGACCCCATTTTGTTGACAGATCAGTGAGGGTCTCCTAACATCCGATCTTGGAGGGTTTGTGGTGCCTGACATGTTTGGTTCGACAACCATTTTGTCGACTGCTTTCTCAGCACTCAGAACATAACCAATCAAATCAAGCAAACAATCAACCGACGATAATAAAAAATCAATGAAAATGTACATGGTCAAATTTATTATACCGTGCAAATAAACATGTATAGTTAAGTAAGTGTAGGGATTGAACCACTGAGAGCTACGAGGATAGGCAAATAGTTATTGTCTATAAAAACAAACAACAACTATTTTTGTGTCTATTATACTTTTTTATTTTTGTTGATTTTTAATTATATTTTTTTTGTTTTTCATTTTACAATTTTTATTTTATTTTTATATTTTTCCAATTTTTATATCTTTTTGATATGTAATAAGTATATATATGTATATATAAATATAAATTTATATAATACTTTGTAGAATATAAGTTTCATATATAATGTATATAATAGATTTGTAAAAATATAGTAAATATAAATAAGAACAATCTTATTTATTTTTAAGCGTTTAAAATATATTTATAGGTACTTATAATAATGTCATTATTATTATTAAGTATATATGTACATATATATATATTAATGTAAAAATCATATAGACTTTTATATTTATAAATATAGATATAAATTCTAGAAAATTATAAAAAAATCATTTGTGTTGTTTTCATATTTTTATCTTTTTTTATGAATTTTCATATGAATTTTACTAATTTTTATGTATTTTTTAAAGTCTAAAATACTCCAAACCAAGGAGTTAATAAATAGGTTGAATTGTTTTTTCTTTCAAAATAGATAATGTTGTTAAAAAATCTCCAAAACTAATTCTAATATATACTATATTATATAAAGAAAAGTATATAGAAGAAAACAACTTTTAGATTGTATATATTTATAATTTTAATTTGGATAGGAGGTTTTTTAAAATTTGATGTTTTCCTTTTGTTTTTTTTTTGAGTTTTGGTCCATAGTCATAGTAAATATTAATATTTAACATATAATTTTTTGGGATTTTTAAAATTTGTTTTGTATTTTTTGTATTTTTACATATAAATAGGGAATAAATAACTCTTAAATGATTATTAATAAATAGGAAATGCAATAAAATGACAAATAAAAATCATGGCTTGATTAAGCATCATTTAATTCGTATCATGTAATTTTTCCACAATTGTTCAAGTACTTGGTCTATTTAATTTAAAAATAAAAGTTAAATTAATAAACATAAGATCTAACAATGTTATATTTACAATAAAAAATATGCAAGGGTTTCTGTGCAAATACACCAAACAATTTACATTATTACATGATTATTATATAAATATATAAACCCATGAGGGGCTTATGTAAATAGCCCAAGTCATGCGGGGGATCATGTAAGTTGAGTTGGCACGGATCCCTATGCATTATACAATAAATTAAAGGATCCCATGCAATTTTCATTCAAAATTTTGAACGTACTAAAACATTTACTTGGCATTTTTATAAATACAAAAAGTGTAAGTGGTCCTATATAAATTACCCCTCAAGTTTGCGCGATCAGAGGGTGTTGGAGCTTCAACGTGGTTTGATGGATGGCTTGGGAGGATGTCGGTTCGCCAAATAATTGAAAGTCCCAAATTAGATCTAAACCACCTTCCTAATCTAACAATTCGTGAGGGTTCACGATGAATATCTCAAGAACTTGACTCGGACAAGATTTGATCTTCTGTATATACTCCTTCGGCCTCCAATCGACTCATTCGGTGGCTCTATAGCTTCTTGGTTGCCTTCTACACTTGCTGGTGCCTTCAAAGAGGTATGGGGCTCATTGAAGGTGCCCTAGAGCTTCTCCTACATTGAGCTACTATTAAGGTAGAGCTCTAGGCTCTATTGATTGTCACAGATCTTCACAAAAATAGAGGGGGATAGAGGGGGGCTTCCTCGACTCGAGAAGTAAAGTTGGTAGCATAGGAACGAAGGGGGGTGAAGAGCTCTGAAGAAGGCGGGTGAGTTGACCTTTGTCGTTCTCAATCTGTGCATGATCGAGGTGGAAAAAAGTGGGGTTTGATGGAGAAAAGCAAGGGAAAGAAGATGCGGGCAAATAAGGATCACATTGAATTTGGTGTTGGAACCAAGTGCTCCAGCGATTTAGATTTTTAAAATTAAGCTAAATATATAACTAGTTACATAAATTATTATTAAGTTATAACTACTGAAATGAAAAACACAAAATTAAACCTAACCTAACTACTCGACGGGACATTACTAGAGCAGGAAGAAGTTCGGCTAGGGGATCTCCAATGAACTTGAATCACACCTATCTACACTATATCCACGTCGACAAGGCCGAAATCTCGAAGTTGTCACCGACGAGATGCTACAAGGGTGATCCTATTGGGGTTATAGGAGAGAAAAAGGGGATAAAAAAGAAAGGGGTGATAGAGATTTTATTTATAGACGGTGGTTTTGAGAAGAAAGGCAGAGTGATTGCATGTGGAAGATGGAGGGTTGATGAAGATTCTGGTATGAGTGAAGGAGGAAGACAGATGAGCTACACGATGGTGGTTGTATTGAGGGAAATGGAGGACACAAGATGGCATAGAAAGTTGGCAATGTCAGAGGTTTCGTGACGTCTGACACGAAGGTGGTTGGGGCAAGGACTATTGAGCGGAGGTCAACAGTCCGGTGGATCTGATTGATCCACGTGGACTAAGTAGAAAAATTGAAAGAAATTCATAGATAAATGTATTAAATTAATAAATGATTTTTTGGGAGAGAACAACGAAAATATTTGTATATATAGTATTTTATTTGGATTTTTATTTATTTTTACAAGTTAATTTATTAAATAATAATATTTACATGTGTATATATAGGTAAACATACATGTATTCTATAAATTTTATTTTTCATTTGTATTACATATTTTAATAATTTATACACATAATTTATATATTTGTGACTTATTTAAGTACACTTTTACATTTTTTATTATATTTTTCTGAGTTTATTTACATAATTAAATAATCATGTATATATATTATAGTTGTATTATATGTATATTTCACATATATATTTTATATCCTTATTTATTTTTATAAATTTATTGGTTTTATTCTAATTTTATTATGTACAAGTATTTCGAATAATATTTACAATTATATAAAAAATATAAAAGAATAATAAATATATTGAATATTATATACATATATATTGCATAATAAGGGCGCAAAAGTCATTTTTTCATCTTAAATCCAAATTAAATCAAACCACCTACATTAAATAGACACTTTAATTTAATGAATAATAAAATGAGTTTGGTGAATTTTGAGTTTGTTTGGAGAAGATACATGTGTGCAATGTTTTCTTTACGGCTTTTTATTTTGTGTGTCTCGGGTATATTATTCATTATTTTTGAATGAAATATATTTTGTATTTTTAATTGTATTTTATGTACAAGATTCATGTTTAAAATTTATTGATTTTAGATAAAACAATATGAAAATACAATAGATCCTAAAACGTAAATACTGGGCTATAAAATTAGGGTGTCTGAGTTGGGTTTTCCGCATAATTGACTACCCTATCTCCCCCTACTTTATTTTGTTTTCGATCAAGTCATCATGATGACTGGGTCTCGAAGAGTAGGGTCACTCAATATCTTTGTCACTTTATTGGTTTTTTTCTTTTCTTTCCTTTATTGTTTTAATTTGGTATAAATACATTATTTTATAGAGTATTTTATGTGAATTATGGAGTGTTATTTTTCTCAAATTAATGACATATACATGCATTAAGTTGGGGATTGAAAGCCAGAATGAAATAATAAACATGATGAAATGGGGATTCATCACATACACATGCATGCATATATACATATATGCATACATACATGTATTTGAACATATTAAGACACGCATACTCTCTCTCTTGTTTACTCAAGCATACATGTTCATACACATTAACATACAATGTGTGCGTGCTTGTGCACTCTCTCACACACACAAATATTGACATATTCAAACTTGTTCAACCCATGTACATACACATTCACATTCATTAACCCCCCCCCCCCCACACACACACAGTTTCACTCATTTAGACATGCCCATGTGCACTCACACATTAGTACACACTCATACACATGTATATGATGAATACATGATTGTCACTCTCTATTCTTTTATTTTAGCTTTTTATCTTGCCAAATCATCATGTAAATACAATAAGTTGGCATTATGCATGCATCTATTAATACTTCGTAATTAGCATGTATTTGTGCAAAAATGAAGAATAAAGGAAAAAAGGAAGAAGGTATTTAGAATAAATATAGAGTGACCCAAACCCCAAGAGAAGGTCAAGGTTTGACTTGATCTCCAAATAAAATAAGTAGAGAGAGATAGGGCATGCTTTGTGTTTTACATATTACCTATATATGTAAATAATTATTTTTCATAAAATTAAAATTAAAACATTATTTTAACTCCTTTTATATATTTCTAAAAAAATAAAATCGAATAAAAATCAGAAAAATGAAATAGAAATAAAAATAAAATACTTCTTACTTGTACAAAACACATGTATATATGCCACATCCCCTATTTATTCAATGCCTATAAATAAATCATAAAAAAATTATTTTTTTTAAAACTCATGAAATTATATTGAAAAAAATAATATTAAATTAGGGTATTTATGTAAAAATATCAAAATAAAACTAATTGTACATAATACATAGATATGTTATACTTATATATAACACTATATATTGTATATACACTGATTTGTTTTTCCTAAAAATAATTAAAAATAACAGAAAATAGCTTGAAAAATAATAAACATTTTTCATTTAATATACTTTTATTTTGAATTATTTATTATATTTTATTGATTTTATAAGTATTTTACAAATTCGAATTTTCTGATTGGTCCTGGAGGGTTTGTTGACCCCGGTCAATGCCCCCTCCAAGCTCGGGTCAGGTCGAATCTACGTCGTCGGAGCATCTTCTCTGAATATTCCCGCACGACTCAGAGCTCCTCTTGTCTCAAGATCCAATCCCGAGATTCCTTGTATATCCTACATTCTCGTGGATCCTTCGGTTGATCCAAATCTCTCTAGGGTTCTGTGTACCATGCCAATCTTTCTGGACCCTTGAGTCGGTTTTAAGAGTTTTGATTCCACTCCCTGATCATGTCGCGCCTCTTCTTTCAATACTAGGGGGGATAGGTCACGTAAGAGGGTAGGTGGTGATGCAAAGCATCGATCGAAACGGATGGATGCGTGAGATGGGGCTCCGACCAGCTGGTCGGAGCAAGTAAATGTGCGATGAAGCTAAATGGATAGATCTAATATGAAGAGAAAGTGTAGAGGATGGAATGGGTACCTGAATATCTGAAGGAACTCCTGAGCTCTGGGGGATGATGGTCGTAAAAATTTTGACCTCAACTGGGCTATGGATTGCCAAGGAGGCTTAACGCGGCGGAGGTCCGACCATGTAGGTGAGCTGCGTCAATCATGCCACCCAACTCTGATCCGAAGATGGTCTCTGGTCCCTGTCACTCAACTGGAGGTCGACCATCAAGTCGAGATTAAGGTTGCAACCTCCTTCCTCTACGTTCTCCAGAAGTCAACCCCTAGTCCCCAATGTTTCTCTATGTTTTGCCAAGCAATTCCCCGACCGGAGAGTCCCCTCCGAATCACTCTTCCATTTAGAGGTCCTAATGCATGTGGGGGGCTCATTTCAAGCCTCCAAGTGCTCTAACGGATCTATCCCATGATCCCCTCCACCGTCACGCTCATCCGGCCGATAGCTCTTGCATCAGAGCCGCTCGTTCGATGGGAAAGCGTATATGATCTTGTTAAAGACCTCAGATAGTTCATCGGAGTTTCGGATCCCATCTGAGGCTAATGTGAAAGTTGATGGGGCCCTTTTCTTGCAAGCCCACTCCCTGCCGTCAGATCAGCCCCACTGCTGTGAGATTCCATTAGAGTTGCCGACCAGATCAGCTTTTGGGTTGTTGGATTTGACACCCCCTGATGCATCTACTCTGTATGTTCTAGACACCATCGGCACCATCAGATCAGCAGTAGGAGGTGATCATAGACGTACAATGTTGGAAATGCGAGCCCACAGCGAGCCATTATGCAATAAATGTTATTGCATATATCATTCCCTGATCTGAAATGAAGAATGAATAATTTGTATAATAGGTTCCTTAGTACAATTAGGGTTATGTACCATGGCCATCTTAATAATCATACAGTTGTTGATTCAACTATTGAATCATAGAGGCTGGTGCTTGGATGAATATCTAAAGAGTTAGATTGAGGACTCATCAAGCACCGTCAAATGATTATTAAGAGATGATCTCCAACCTGAGTAGGAGATGGCAATCCTATCTCTGAAGGCTGATATCTGACCGACCTCTTGATGCAGGTCCTCTGCATAGGAATAGAGATTCGGAGGTGTCAGATTAGTTAGGTCAAAGAGTTGACTTAACAAGATCGAGATAACCAAAGTCCTATATCATATGCTGTCATGGTATAGGCACGCATCCTCTGACTGGAGACAGATGTGCTACTATATGTCTGAGTGTGTACATTTGGCAGACCAATAGGTTGATGACCTAATCAAGGTCTATACGCCGACACGCTGGTGTGCATATAAGGGCATATGAGTAATACGATCTCTCAAAGGGATCATACAGGTTCAGTTACTGAACCGAAAGACATGAGCTCACTCATGAGATATTGGGATGAATCAAATTCCATGCGCATGGTCGTCTCGCTTTGGAAGCTTGACTGAATTTGTAGGTTTAATATATACTTTTAGTATATGATCAAGACCTAGGTATGATATACGCTTTTGGAAAGTGTATGATCGATACCAACTCCCAATGATCGAATGAGAAACTTACTGATAAAAACCATGAAGTAGACAGTATAAAGTTGATCCAATACTTCGGGTTTAGTCTGAGTCTTCCAGTATGTAGGATGTACAGGTATTGGGAATACCTAAGGGTGATTTGATCATAAACGATTGTATAACCATGACGCTTCCATTCCTAGGGAGTGATGAAACGGGTCTGGATTTTAGTGACTCCTCTCAGTAGAGAAGTGATCTGATCTTGGTCCAAGTGTTGGACATTGATCTGAATGT
The DNA here is from genome assembly GCA_037367405.1 of Ottelia alismoides. Taxonomy (NCBI): domain Eukaryota; kingdom Viridiplantae; phylum Streptophyta; class Magnoliopsida; order Alismatales; family Hydrocharitaceae; genus Ottelia; species Ottelia alismoides. Next base: position 112,650 of record JAZKJV010004813.1, on the reverse strand, counting down.
GATTCAGATACAATGAGAAGATTAGATTTACGGTCTTGATTTAATCAAGCATCTGTGAGAGGCCCGCGATCTGGATTTGAGATATGATCTCAATATCCATGTCACTATACATGGAACAATACAATCGCCCTGTCCTTATCTCCAAGTATCTGCGGAGAGATTGCATTGTTCTTGAAGGGTTCAAGAATAATTCCATAAGATCTAAGAAATGAAGAAATAATGATTAACTGTGATTTAATCATCTTGATGTGTGAAGAAATTATCCAATTTAATTAAATGTGATTTAATTAATGTGGATAAGAATAATGTGGATAGAAATATCCAATTATTCAAAATATATTATAAATGTGATTTATAATGTATTAGAGAGAGCTAATTATAATTTATATGTGTTGATTAATTATTATGTGTATTGGATACACATTGTGTAATTAATTAACAATATGAATTATATGTTGTTTTGGGTTGTGAATATGATTCACAATTTTTTCCATGGCAAGAATGCAATATTCTCAAAGATAATTGTGAATTATTTTTTGGAGAATAAAACCCAATAAATTTGTTGCAAATAAATAAGAGAGATTCCAAGGAGATATGCAATCTCATGGATTTCCATGAGATTGCAATCTCCATGCAATCTTAAGGGGCGGCACATCATTCCTATAAGGAATGTGTGGTCGTCCACTTGGAAGGTACATGGAGATAAAATCTCCATGTATCTTCTCTCCTTAATTGTTGGGTTGATTTAAGAATAAATTATATTTGATTTTGTCAAATATATTTTGACCTAAATTTGTTGCTTTTGACAACAACAATCTTGGTCATTGGATTGACACAAATCAATCTCACCCATTGATTTTATGTATCCCATGGATTGAGATCCATGGATCCCAAAACCCTATAAATAGAGAGGCATACTATGCTCTCTAATTACTTGCAATATTGGAGCTCTCTCTCTCCCTCATTTCTTCATACACGCCAGCCCTCTCTCCCTCTCTTGTTGGTGGCCGTCCACCATACCCTAGAGAAGGGAATCGTCGTCGCCATCGCCACCGCGCTGCCGCTTCGACGTTCTTCAGTTTCTCCGCCTTCTTGGTGTGCTACGCTCACGAAGGAGACGTTTGATCTCGTGCGACGAGATCAGGAGCAACCACGCTTGGATCATCTTCTTGGATTGCGAGGACAACGCGGTTCATCCCCGCGCTCGCAAGCGGTCTCGCCGATGATCGGACTTGAGACAGGAGGTCTCTTTCTTTAGAGACTTGATCAACCACGCTTCAAGAGGTATTGCATTATACTTGTTGTGGTTATAGATGAAACGATCTGAGAATGGTTCTTGGATCATGTGGTTTCATCGAATAAAATTTTTTAAATTTCGCTGCACCGAACAACTAGTATGACTAGTCGTTCTTCGTCGTATTCGATACGATGATCACGCTTCCGTGATGCCTTGAGGATATTTTCCATATCATTCAAGTGGTATCAGAGCCTTAGGTCGACGGTTTCGAATATGATTCGAAAAACCAAGGACGACTTGGGTTCGTTTAGGTCGCGAAAGTTTTCATCGCATTTGATTTCGCAGATCTGTTTAGTAAATAAATTCGGCACTGTTTAAATTGTTTAAACACGAATTTAATACTTATATTTTGTTCCCCATTAAATAAGGAAACCATAGGATCTGAGTTTATGTAAATCGGATTTCGTATGCTCTAGATATGGTTGTTTTAATGAACATGTATGCACTGTTGCGGGAACTGTAGATTTGAACGTGATTAAAATGTTAATTACTGTTTAGACTTGCCTCGAAATGCGTGTAACATCACTTGGATTCTGTCCTAAATCAAATTAGCAATCTATGAAAATTTATTTTGTCTAATTTGGATTTAATATGATTGAGATATGCTAATTTTAGTAAGAAGGGGTCACTGCTGAAATTACAGTCCTAATCTAGAACCAAGTGATTGTCAATTAGTGAAATTAATTGTTAATTTCGTGAAATAATCATGAAAAATATTTGTGAAATATTTGAAGATGATTATTTACATAATTGACTTGGCCTCAACCAATTAATTGATTAGATTTGATCTAAATCTTAATTGGAAACACATTCATCAAACTTAATGTTTGATTGGTGATTGTCATTTAATCATTTAGTGAAATTAAATTGTTTAATTTCCTAGAATAATTGTGTATAAATATTTGTGAAATATTTGATGATAATTATTCCCTTAAATGACATTGCCTTAACCAATAATTGATTAAGATGTGATCTAAATCATAATTGGAAACCACAATCTTTCAAACTTGATGCTTGAATAGGATTTGGGAATTTGTCTAGCAAATTTCCTTATAATCAAAAATGTTTTGATTATTACTATATGGTACAATTTCGGTTGAAGAACCGATGATCATCTCAAGTACAAATTAATCAATTTGGCATTATCCTTTCCCGAGGCGGATATGGTGCCTAGTCGGAGAGCATTGGGGTTGCGGGTTGCAACGTATGTGGTCCGTCCCACTCTCGTCGGTACTGGCCATGACAGCGGGTAGGGCCGGGATAATGTTCGAGGGATTAAGATGTATTTTTCTAATTATTAAAATTCGAATTAATACGTATTTTGAGATATTACCATATATGTATTCAAGTAAAATAATCAAGTTTGATTGATTGAATTGGATTGATAATTAATTTAATATGATTAAATTGATTATGTCCAATTGAAATACTCTAATATGATTAGAGCTAATAATTCCCTGGAAGAATTAATTATGTGAATGTGATTCACGATAATTAGTTAAAATTTGAATATGATATGGAGGATCACATAAGTGACATCCATGGTCTCCCGTCAAGGCGGAGGGTTCCGTCGCCCGGGATTGCATGTGGGAGACGCCTGTCCGAAGTGACAGCTCCTGTATGCAAGCGCATCTGGATCGGGCTCGTCGCTTCTCGAAAGAGTAGGGACGTATGCGTAGTGACCCCAATATCGGGTCCTCATATTATTGGGGCGATATTGGATTGCGCATAGCGAGTTGTATTCCTGTTGACGGTTGGTTCAATTAATGACGGGTCAACATCGCCTTAGGGGTGGTGGGCGCGGGTGTTAAAGACCGAATTGGGAGATGCAAGTTGGACTTGCAAGGCGGAATGTGTTCCCGCTTCTTTTTATCTGAGTTGTAGGTTCTCATATTATTGGGACGCAACAAAGATAAGGAAGGAGATCCCAGATCTTGCTTGAGATATAATGGTAAGTATATCTCTTACATTGAAAGTGATTAAGGGAATGAACTTTCAGTGTTGACAAGGCAAGACAACTTTGATATAAAAATTCCTAAATCAAAGTAAAATATGTATATATAAATACATACATTTATGCAAATTTCTTATTTCAGATAATCCTTCATTAAAACCCACTCAATGATATACTCAATAATAACCAGTGAAATATCTTGGATTGGACTAAATGATCCAGATATTGTACTTGCAATTGAACACACAATGTATGTGGTTGCAATGTGCAAGTTTCCTCATAATATTGAGGATTGACAATTAAATAGATAATAGGACTACAACCCTAGGGTTTGTATGTCTCTATAGTCTTGGTATCATCAAATGTACTTTGGAAGTGACATGTTGATGATGATCATAATTGTCATATAATCCTTATAACAATCTAAGAAGATATTATGGCATACATATGTGCTCTTGACATTTATCATGAATGACATGGTTCACTGCATCATGCAGAATGGTGGCTCTGTAAAGAGATGATGTATTCAAATTGTTTGAGTACCTACAAAACCTTTGTTTTAAGAGTTTAAATGGATGTAGATGATGAGTGTCATCATTCTACTGTTTATACTCTAGTTATTCACGAAGCTTCATAATATTCATATTGTATGAATTTAATGAAGCATGTATAAATGTTGAAAAACTCTTACTTTGAATTCTTTTGAATTTAAAATAAGAGATCCTCTGTCATGAGCAATGGTTGCTCATAGATAAAGGGAGCGCAGTGGAAGCATGGGTTGGACCCAAGAAAGAAGGAAAGTCAAAGAGTTGACTAGACTTCTATGACTTCCATATGACATCCAAAGAGTTGGATGAATGCCAAAACTGCAATAAGTTGATGTGTTGATAGTATGACTATCAAGTCTGTCTAGAATCCTTAGAGAAGGACTCGGATAGAGCATCAAAATAATCTACATAAATCATTGAAATTGACTTTCTTATTTGATAAGATAGAGTCTAATAATTGTATCTCAATCTTCTGATGACATTTGCAATAGGTTGCATATGTTTTAAGACCAGGAAATTTGATCTTAAGGTCTATAGTTATCCACATGGATATCAATGCAATTTTTGCAACAATCTCTGTTGGATTGATAGACTTGTTAATTTCAGTGGGAGAGCCCTTAGTCTTAGAGAATGTCTCTGTGACCTAGATATTAGAATACACTCATTGTTTATTTCTAAATATTGGAAATAAACATGAATTCTGAGGTAGAACTATCATAAAGAATTATGATGGAGATATTTCAGATAGTAATCTAAAATCTAGTGGACTCCACTAAATTAGAAAAATTAATGAATGGTTCATTAATATTTCTAAATACTGAAATTAAAACCTTTATAAGATCAATAGGAGGATGAAGATCATTTGACAATGATCTAGCAACGAGCCTTGGACATTTGTCTATCGATTTGATCAATAGACTAGTAAGAGATGAAACTTTAGAATGTCTAAAATTTCAAAACTTACATACTTATGAATATTGTATTCAAAGTAAAATGTTCAATACACCCTTCTTTGGGAATGGTGTAAGATGCCGAGGTATTCAGGATCTCATGCATATTGATGTATAAGGATCATCTATATCATAATGAACATTGTGGATATGTGATATCTATTAATGATTATGTATGATATGAGATTTCTTCTCTTCACTTAGAAACCTTTGAAAAGTTCAAAGATTTCACAAGTTTGGTTTAGAACCAATGTTTGAAGGGAGATAAAATGAATTTGGTCTAATCTAGGTAATCAGTACCTATTAGATGAATTCATAATATACCTTATGGAGAAAGGAATATCATTCCTGTCTCAATCCTCCTAATACACCTTAACTCAATAGAGTTATAGGGAGATACAATTGGATCATGTGTGACATGATTCAATCAATGATGAAATTTTAGCATAAATTCCTCTTAGTATCCAGGTATATATGTAGTAGAGACTGCATATAATTCCATGCAAGTAAGCTGGAATTGAGCACTTGAGAGTGCTGCTTCATTAGGAAAATAAAGGATGGTATTGGATACCTACTTTATGACCTTGAGATTCTTAAAATATCTCATCTCTGAGAATGTGATTCTTAGAGGTTGAGACTCTTGAGAATCAAGATGAAAATGAAGTGTAGGAACTCATTTATAATGAGACTCCTGAAATTGGAAACTAAAAGGACAATTAAAGATGAAACATTAATACCTCTTCAAATGAGTTTGAGGATGGATTCCATGTGTTAGAGAAATCTGACAATGATCGAACTTCATGTGATGAAGTTTCTGAAGATCATAGCGTGGATAGATGGATAGCAATAAAAGTCTAATGTAGACTTCATATACAAGTGTTGTATATGGACCCTCGAGGATCCACCTATATGGGTAAGACCTGTAAAGGTGTAAATGGATCTTCAAGAGACAGGGAACCTGATGAGAAGGTAGAGATCTTCAAAGCACGGTTCGTAGCCATAAGCTACACACTGGAAGAGAAGACATTGCTTGCAATGAGACTTGCTCTTCGGTGACCATGCTTAAAACCGTCAGAATATTGCTAACCTTAGTTACACAACTTGACTATTGCATCTTCAAGATGTAAGTCAATATTGCATTCCTCTATGAATACCTCTTTGAGGATATTCACATGAAGTAGCCCCGGGGCTTCATGGTTGAGGAAAGCAAGGTGTGCAAGCTAAGGAATCCATCTATGGACTCAAATAAGCTTCTTGAAGTTGGATCATAAGATTTGATGAAATTATAAATGTTATGATTTCAGATAGAATCTTGATGAACCATATGAAGCTTAGTGGGAGTGCTTTTGTGTTCATCGTGCTAAATGTAGATGATATCCTAATCATTTAAAAATGATATAAGGATAATAATTAGTGTTTTATAATCTGGTTGTTCCATAACTTGAAATAAGATTTCAAAGATGCCTCTCAGATCTTAGTTCTGAAGTTGTTCAGGAGCAAAGAGAAGAGGGTATTGGGACTGTCACATTAATAGTACATCTTGGACTTATTCCATTTTATGGAAAATTCCAGTAATGGCTTCCATCCCTTAAGATATGGTACTGACCTATCTAAAGGGATAGCACCTCAAAGAGTTGAGGTAGTGAATGCTAGAACTACTTGCCCTTGGGCATCAATTCTGAGAAGCCGGGTGTGTGCTAGATGTGTACAAAAGCCAGATGGCTGCCATGCAGTGGGAGTAGTAAACTGTTACTAATCCTACTATGGAAATAAAACACTTGGTTGCAGTAATAACAAAATCTTCATAGATGACAAGATTTTTGAGATAGTGATCTCGAAGTCTTATCTTCAAAAACTTAAGACTTTATAGATAGAGATCTAAAAGGTCTTAATTGTGGATACCTTAAGAGATAGTGATCTCCAGGAATAAGGATATTCTTATAAGGATTATGGAAATACTGGTTATGATAATTGTTAAGCTGTAGTGTCAAGGACACTATAACTAACAAGATTGAGTATTAGTTGCATAAGATGCAACATTCGCATTGGATGCGAGCACTGCTACTGGGGATATGCAAGTGCCGTAAAAGGACTTGGCATAGTCTCGCGGGAACAGAGTGACTGATCAGCTTACCTAGCTATTTTCTAAATAGCCTATGATTGTCATATGAGTGTGAGTTTAAATGATTAGCCCATTAATGGCTCTTTGGGCTAGTGGGAGATTGTTGGAAATGCGAGCCCACGGCGAGCCATTATGCAATAAATGTTATTGCATATATCATTCCCTGATCTGAAATGAAGAATGAATAATTTGTATAATAGGTCCCTTAGTACAATTAGGGTTATGTACCATGGCCATCTTAATAATCATACAGCTGTTGATTCAACTATTGAATCATAGAGGCTGGTGCTTGGATGAATATCTGAAGAGTTAGATTGAGGACTCATCAAGCACCGTCAAATGATTATTAAGAGATGAGCTCCAGCCTGAGTAGGAGAAGACAATCCTATCTCTGAAGGCTGATATCTGACCGACCTCTTGATCCAGGTCCTCTGCATAGGAATAGAGATTCGGAGGTGTCAGATTAGTTAGGTCAAAGAGTTGACTTAACAAGATCGAGATAACCAAAGTCCTATATCATATGCTGTCATGATATAGGCACGCATCCTCTGACCGGAGACAGATGTGTTACTATATGTCTGAGTGTGTACATTTGGCAGACCAATAGGTTGATGACCTAATCAAGGTCTATACGCCGGTGCGCTGGTATGCATATAAGGGCATATGAGTAATACGATCTCTCAAAGGGATCATACAGGTTCAGTTACTGAACCGGAAGACATGAGCTCACTCATGAGATATTGGGATGAATCAAATTCCATGCGCATGGTCGTCTCGCTTTGGAAGCTTGACTGAATTTGTAGGTTTGATATATACTTTTAGTATATGATCAAGACCTGGGTATGATATATGCTTTTGGAAAGTGTATGATCGATACCAACTCCCAATGATCGAATGAGAAACTTACTGATAAAAACCATGAAGTAGATAGTATAAAGTTGATCCAATACTTCGGGTTTAGTCTGAGTCTTCCAGTATGCAGGATGTACAGGTATTGGGAATACCTGAGGGTGATTTGATCATAAACGATTATATAACCATGACACTTCCATTCCTAGGGAGTGATGAAACGGGTCTGGATTTTAGTGACTCCTCTCAGTAGAGAAGTGATCTGATCTTGGTCCAAGTGTTGGACATTGATCTGAATGTGATTCAGATACAATGAGAAGATTAGATTTACGGTCTTGATTTAATCAAGCATCTGTGAGAGGCCCGTGATCTGGATTTGAGATATGATCTCAATATCCATGTCACTATACGTGGAACAATACAATCGCCCTGTCCTTATCTCCAAGTATCTGCAGAGAGATTGCATTATTCTTGAAGGGTTCAAGAATAATTCCATAAGATCTAAGCAATGAAGAAATAATGACTAACTTTGATTTAATCATCTTGATGTGTGAAGAAATTATCCAATTTAATTAAATGTGATTTAATTAATGTGGATAAGAGTAATGTGGATAGAAATATCCAATTATTCATAATATATTATAAATGTGATTTATAATGTATTAGAGAGAGCTAATTATAATTTATATGTGTTGATTAATTATTATGTGTATTGGATACACATTGTGTAATTAATTAACAATATGAATTATATGTTGTTTTGGGTTGTGAATATGATTCACAATTTTTTCCATGGCAAGAATGCAATATTCTCAAAGATAATTGTGAATTATTTTTTGGAGAATAAAACCCAATAAATTTGTTGCAAATAAATAAGAGAGATTCCAAGGAGATATGCAATCTCATGGATTTCCATGAGATTGCAATCTCCATGAAATCTCAAGGGGCGGCACATCATTCCTATAAGGAATGTGTGGTCGTCCACTTGGAAGGTACATGGAGATAAAATCTCCATGTATCTTCTCTCCTTATTTGTTGGGTTGATTTTGGAATAAATTATATTAGATTTTGTCAAATATATTTTGACCTAAATTTGTTGCTTTTGACAACAACAATCTTGGCCATTGGATTGACACAAATCAATCTCACCCATTGATTTTATGTGTCCCATGGATTGAGATCCATGGATCCCAAAACCCTATAAATAGAGAGGCATACTATGCTCTCTAATTACTTGCAATATTGGAGCTCTCTCTCTCCCTCATTTCTTCATACACGCCAGCCCTCTCTCCCTCTCTTGTTGGTGGCCGTCCACCATACCCTAGAGAAGGGAATCGTCGTTGCCATCGCCACCGCGCTGCCGCTTCGACGTTCTTCGGTTTCTCCGTCTTCTTGGTGTGCTACGCTCACGAAGGAGACGTTTGATCTCGTGCGACGAGATCAGGAGCAACCACGCTTGGATCATCTTCTTGGATTGCGAGGACAACGCGGTTCATCCCCGCGCTCGCAAGCGGTCTCGCCGACGACCGGACTTGAGACAGGAGGTCTCTTTCTTTAGAGACTTGATCAACCACGCTTCAAGAGGTATTGCATTATACTTGTTGTGGTTATAGATGAAACGATCTGAGAATGGTTCTTGGATCATGTGGTTTCATCGAATAAAATTTTTTAAATTCCGCTGCACCGAACAACTAGTACGACTAGTTGTTCTTCGTCGTATTCGATACGACGATCACGCTTCCGTGATGCGCTTGAGGATATTTTCCATATCCTTCATACAATAGTGACAGGTTCCATGTGTGCCACGCGTCCCACGTTCCCTGCATGCTCCCTTAAGGGTATATCGCTCTTTTAACTCCCCACCCCCGCACATTTATGCTTTATTATATGGTTCTGAAATAAAGATGTAGTTTAATCATTTTGTAGTTATGACCTATATGTTTTCAGTATTTACATTTTTGTCCTTCTGAGCCTAAGACAGGTGCATGTACACGGGAGTTTGTGGGTTATTTGTATGGCTTATACCTGAAGTTTATAGATGTTATGTTTTGAGTAGAACTTTTCTAGTATTGCAAACATACCCATGTACATGCGTTTTTGAACATGTGCGTGAATATATTGGATAATTTGCAAGATTCGACCTAAGTTTTTGTATGTGTTATCATTTGCATGTAAACTTTAGTATAATTGCATTTTGGTTAATGCTTGTTGTGTATGTTATTTTTAATCAATAATTATAAAATCAACTCCAAAAATTATACAAAAAATATTGTTAACTCATGCTAATACGTAGTATTTGTGGTATTTTTTGTGAATTAATTTTATTTTGTTTGGTATTTTTCTAAAAACAACCTTAAGAAAGTGCTATGTCTATTTTATAAAATACATAAAAAAATATAAAAATTGCTTTAAAAATCACAAAAACATTAATGTGTGCTTGTTTCGGTATGTTTTAATTCCAGTAGCATTTTTATTGCAATATCCCTTATAAAAACCCTAAAAATCTAAAAACTCTTAAAAACTTATTAAAATAAAAAAAATCTATTAAAATTAAAAAAAAATAAATATTTTCAATTTCTGTTGTTAGCTATTTTAATTTTCTTTCTCATAAAAATCACAACACTAGGCACTATAGCATTTTTAGTAATTTAACTTTGCCTTTTAGTTCAGGCTATACATTGTTTACACTGTTTGCCTCCTTTTGATTTTTATAAAATCTTATAAAAATTGGAAAACCTTATAAAATCACCAAAAACATCTAAATATTTTAAAAACATAAAAATATTTTTATTTCCTATTTTTGAGCATTTTTGCCCCTTAATAAAAATTGTGAAAGCTTGCTAGTTCTATATTTCCTTATCTTTTTTTCTTATTTTGTATATAGAAAAAAATTACAAAAGTAAAAAAATACAAAAATGATGCCCTTTATTCCCTAATTACGCCTACTTCGTAGATTTCACTCATTCTCCTTGTGTTTGACCATGGTTGTTGTACCAAGATAAATAAGTAGCAGAGACTGCTGACATTGTTTTTTTCGATTTATCTGTTTGATCGTATGGTTTCTATTTTCTTGTTGAGTCCAACCATATAATTGGGGTTGCAATGACCCTATTTATTATTTATACTTAACCCTAGTCAGCTAGACGCTCATCAGAATGGTACTATTACCGGGGAGCATGGCTTAGTAGTATTTTCAGATTTTAGTATATATTTTATATACATAATATAAAATATATAATTGTTTTATGACATTCTTCTACTTTGATTTTTCTGCGAGGGACCACCCGAGGATGTTGTGGCTTTCGGTTGGAGTACTCACACCTGAGGAGTAGTAGGAGAAGAGTACAGATTAGTTACATTAGATAGAGTAGTGTACTTAGATTTATTTCATCACATTAATATTATTGTTGTAATAATACAGGAATTCCAGTCTCTCTTTGATACTTGGCTTATCAGGGTCTGTTTTGCCGAGTACAGGTGTGCTTGGGGGACCTCACCGTAGTTTTCTTCGATGTTTTTTCTTAGCATTTTTATTCCCTTTGATTCTTGAAGAATTTGGCCCCTAGACTAAGGAATTTCTTTGATTGCGACCTAAATATTAAGGCCCAATCCCTAATATATTGCATGCACCTATAGATTCGTAATTGGACTTTATTAATAATTCAGAATAAAAAAGTTGGATTAATTAGATTTGATTCCACGCATCGTGAGGAACCACATATAGCTCTAGCAAGACCCATTGTAGCGGGCACCGAGTGGTTCCTAAGATAGGACTCTAGACATAGTCTAGTTAGCTGACTCTTGTTCTTCACGATTATTAGAAATTGCTCGTCTAACGTTGTTTTCTTCGTGCATCATATTGATTAATTTCAATTCAGTCTTTAAATTTATACGTAGTTTACCCTACATGTAGAGTGTTGGCGACAGGTACGCATCTCTTACTTTACATGCATCATAATGTTTGATCACGTTTCGGCTTTTTCGACTTCCTAACCCTATTTTCGAACATAAAATAATCAGGAGGTCGAAAAATTAGTTAGTCATTGTTTGTTATTGAATAATACTTAAAAAAAGAGAAAATCATAAAATTGGGACTACTAAACAAACTTGATCCTAAAAGACATCTCACTTAAAAATCTTTTTGGGAGAGTCATCCCCTCATTGTTTTGTTTGCTTGCGCGAGAGAGTGACCTACACACTAGGTTAGAAAACCTGAAATCTCGTTAGACTACTGGTCTTGGGATAAGTCGTTCTGCAGCAAGGATCTCTCTGGTATTCGGTAAAGCGAGCCACAACATTCTTAACAGACTCTTGGGAGCATCGAGTGGCCGGTAAATGGTCTGCTACTTGTATTGGTTGGGCTAGTCTCTTGGGAGCATTGGGTTGCTAATAGCTCGCTTAATGTCCCTGCAAGACTGAACTATGACCTAAATAAAATCAACAAGATAAATGACCGAACCCTTACGGTCGTCATCTCAGTGTTGCGTAGGTGAATTGGGTGTTTAACTACTGATATTGTTTGTTTCCAGATCCCGTCCACATTTTTCCACATCACGATGATGGGTCGGAGGTCCCTTAGGCTGCGTCTGGTAGCACCGCTCTTGAGCACTCTGACTCGCTCATCTAGGGAGGTTCTAGAGAGCTTAAACCAGCTCTCTAAACCCGAATTCGATTATGCCCTATTCCCGCTTGACCATCCATCTTCCAGTACTGAGGTTCGCGAGCAATGACCAGCGTAGATATTTGTTCATTTGATGGCACTTGAGTTCGGGTCTTTTGCCTTTGTAGAGACCCAAGAGATGGCCAACAGTGACGGACTCATCGATGGACAGCGCCAAAGTGCCACATATGTTCTAGACCAGAGCACCATCAACAACACTTTGTTAGCATTCCTAGAGACGATGCAATGACAGATCTGAGATCAGGGATCATTTATGGTTGAGGTCGGTCAAGAGTTAGAGCAGATGTGGCCCAACAAAGAACAGCGACAACGAGCAGCCAGTGGAGACATACTTGTACCTAGAGTAGGAGCGGGAGGCCAACCAGAAGAGCCAAAGGACCAGCCAGAGCCAGCTAGGCAGCCACGACCGATGAGACAGTTACACAATCCCGGTACAAATCTTACACACCACTGGATCTAGCTTCCGGCAATTCTGGGTGACTTCAAGCTTCCTCCCAAACCATTTAGCTTTTGCCCAAGTTCCATGGACTTACCACCGAGGAGGCGCACCTGCATCTATAAGAGTTTGAACTGGTTTGCAGCATTATCCACGATAGATACATGGATGCGGATCCCATAAAGATGATGTCAATCCCATTCTCCATGGTCGACAGAGCAGCCTACTAGCTAAAGCATTTGGTGAGATACATCACTTCATGGGAATAGATATGGACTGAGCACTTGAACAAACACTATCCACTTGGACAGATGAACGCATCGCTGGATCTTATCCATAATTTCTCCGTGATCCCCAACGAGCAGTTCCATGAGGCATGGGATCATTTCCATGAGAAAATAGACCGGTGTCCACATCACGACATATCAAATACCTACCTAGTATAGTGCTTCTTTTGTGGGGTTGACACTAGAGCTGTTGGGGCTAGTCAACGCTTCTTGTGGTGTCTCCTACTTCTCCAAGGACAAAGACCTGGTCTGGGCCATCTATGTGGAGATGGTCGAGAATTACACAGTGATGTCCTAGACTAGGCTTGACAGTCAGGGGAAACCCTCACCCCAAGCCGTGTCCTATCAGAGGATAGCACGTGTTGATGCGGGTCCATCCACTTCTTTGACAGCCGCAGCACAGGCAGAGTCATCGGCCATTAACGTGGGCATCATTAGCGAGGAGCTAGACTGTAATGAGATCATCGAGAAGAAGCGGTGCCAGGGCATGACACAGATAGATCAGTTGGCACAAACTCTTAGTGACATGAAGACCTAGATCATGTGTCTCCAGGAGGCACCTATGGCTTCTTAGCCCCATCTCAGGTCACAGGTTGATTCCAGCATTAGCAGTTCGTCCCAACACTCCACCCTATTTTTCCAGGTCCACAACATCCAGGCAGAGTCGTTCCAGCAGTTGCTGCACCAGTACTCTTAGCCACTGCCATCTTAGGACACTTAGTTGGCGGTGTGTCAGCAAGATCAGCCACTGACAGTTCTTCCTCCATCCTCCTACGAGTAGGAACCGTTGATGGAAGTCAACGGGATTTGGTATGACCGACAATAGCCTGGGATCCACAAAGATCATCCTGTATTCTCATGGTCGACCGGAGGTACCTCATCCCAATAGCATCCTCCAGCTCAAGGTGGATAGTTCAACCACCAGTAGCAGTAGCCCTAGTTCACCCACCAGCCACAGCAGTACTATCAGTCGGGTCCTCATCCCCACCAGCAGAGACAACAATGGAGGCAACACCAGTAGCAACCTCAACAGTATTACTCTCTGCCTCCCCCTCACAGTTCCAGTAGTAGCTGAACTTTCAGCGAGGCAACCCATCTGATTCTCATGGTATAGCCTATGAGAACCCAACCCTTGATAATCTAGCCTGCCTACTCGCAGACCAGCAGGATTCCTTTAGGCGGGATATGGACGAGTTCCATCAGGAGATGAGGGATATCATAATGGAGTGCCACCATACCCGCTCAGATCGAGCCCAACCTGAACAACCTAGAGAGGAAATTTGAGCATGTATAGTTTATAGAGACCACCACTCCTAGTAAGTCATTGGGTGATATTTCCTCATACATATTTGATGTTCATTTTGTAACACTTAGGAGCTGTAGAATGCCAGCCGACGAGGCGTCGTCTGAGCGATGAAACCATGATGAGCCAGGAGTTCCAGACGAGGAGGATAGTAGTGTTTATGCCGCTAAGGATGATGATAATGGTGGTGGTGCTGAAGCCACCAAGGACATTGATCCAGCCGACAGTGTTGAGGTCGTCGCTTCTCTAGATGGAGATGGTGGTACTGACGCCACCAGATTTACTGATGCTGAGCCAGAGAGTGATGCTGATGCTGCAAAGTCTGATGTCGTGGGAGGTACTGATACCACCACTTCTATTCCAGTTGTGTTTCCTTCAATTTCTGTACCTAAGGACTACATGAAAAATAACAAAAAATTTAATAAAGGAAAGTTTTCTTCATCTTCTAATCCATATGTGATGCATGATTATACTTGTATGGATTTCATTCCTTCTCAGCAGCAGAAACCTCTTCCTAGCCCTCTATCTGAGGAGAACCCAGCTATCCGCATTACTCAATTACTCCACTTGGTAAAAGGGAATAAAAGAGAAAATCCAAAAAAAAGATCAACAGTTAGAGTTCAACCAGCAGATGATAGATAGATTCCACATTCAGGTGTCTTTATAGGAGGCACTCGAGCACATACCTCTCTTATAAAAGAACTTGAGAGAGAAGGACACTATTCATAGGAAGAAGAGGAACCACCAAGTAGAAATCCATGTGTTGACCCGTGCCACCTGCTTTGCCATTCAGAGTCGTCTGCCAGACAAGAGGTCAGATGCAGGAGCACTCTATGTCATATGTCACATTCATGAGCAGAGATTCGATCCTACTCTATTAGACAGTGGCTCTTCCATCAACCTCCTTCCGACAACCTTACTCGACTGGTTCGAGTGTGTCCCTCTTCAACAGAGCATGACATTACTTTAGTTTACTGATAGATATGTCAAGGGGTCGAAGGGATTGTTAAAGGATGTAGTCATCACAATTCAGGGCCTAAAATTCCCCATGGACTTTGTTATGTTGGATATGGAGATCCCTGAGTCTGTAACCAATACCATCATCGTTATAGGATGTCCATTCTTGTCTACAGCCAAGGCGGTGTCCGATCATGATAGTGGGAAGGTATACTTCGACGTCGAGGGAGAGAATATACAAATAAAGATGATTGATGAGAATAAAGCGCGAGATTCAGCTTCCTCAGAGCAGTTCAGCGATGTAGAGAAGATGACAGAGGCAGAGCGAGACGTCCACCAAGAGTGTGACTTTGTGATCATAGATGATGAAGCTGCTTGGTCTGATCCCATTTCACGATCTCTTCTTTCACCTTTAGATGTCACATATTCACAGATTTCAGTAGAGGAGAGTTCGAAGAGCATACTCTTAGCCAATGACACTTTTGAGGCTAATGACCACGTTCAGGATAGTAAGGCAGAGTATATATCTTGTGATTTTGATTCAGATCCATCAGAGTCAGACATAGACTGGAAGAGTTTGATGACTTGTTACCTTGCCTGATTCCAGCAGAGCCAGCTGCTAGGGTGGAGACAGAGCCAACATCGAGCACATATACACTAGCAGGATCGTCTTCGCCAGTTTTTCATGATCATCAAGATTTCTCTCGTTCAGATTTGGTTACCTTCACTTAGACCTTTCAGAGGACAGATTTTCCAACTCCTAGTTGTCCATAGATGAAGCCATTACCATAGTTGCTAAAGTATGGGTTCCTTGCGGGCGAGCCAGATATGTATCCAGTCATTATGTCAGCATATTTGATTGGAGAGCAAGAATCTCGTATGATGGAGGTTCTTGAAAGAAATCACAAGGCAATAGGATGGAGTGTAGATGATCTTCAGGGGATTAGTCTGGTCCTGTGCTCCTACCATATCTATCTCGAAGAGGATGCTAAGCCATCACGTGAGTTCTAGCGATGGCTAAACCCGAATCTTCGAGAGGTGGTTATGAAGGAAATAATGAAATGGTAGAGCGTCGATTTTATCAATCCCATCTCCGAATCCAAGTGGGTTAGTCCATTACATGTGTTGCCCAAGAAGATGGGTATCACTATAGTTATGAGAGAGTCTCGAGAGGATGTAGCTACCCGAGTATCCATTTCTTGGATGGTCTATGTGGACTACTGAAAATTGAATCAGGCCACCAAGAAGGATCATTTCTTGCTTCCTTTTGTTGATCAGATTATAGAGAGACTATCTAGAAAGAGTCACTATTATTTCCTTGACGGGTAGTCTGGATACAATCAGGTGGCCATAGCACCCGATGACCAAGAAAAAACAACATTCACCTGTACGTTTGGGACCTATGCTTTCAGACGGATGCCCTTTGGTCTATGTAATGCCTCAACGGCATTCCAAAGGTGTATGTTGTCCATATTCTCGAACATGGTGGGTGATTGTTTAGAGGTCTTCATGGATGACTTTTCGGTCTACAACGATGGGTTTGATGCTTGTCTTGATTGTCTAGATCGTGTTCTTTAGCAT
This sequence comes from Ottelia alismoides, assembly GCA_037367405.1. Classification (NCBI taxonomy): domain Eukaryota; kingdom Viridiplantae; phylum Streptophyta; class Magnoliopsida; order Alismatales; family Hydrocharitaceae; genus Ottelia; species Ottelia alismoides. The sequence goes on along the minus strand of JAZKJV010004813.1, from coordinate 95,685 downwards.
TTCATAGAGGTCCATCTTGTTTTATCTTAGGAGAAGAGTCATTTCATGGTGACTTGGGGGATGGTTCTTGGTCATATCATCGATAACAAGGGCATGGAGGTTGATTCAACCAAGGTGGATATCATCAAGAAACTCAATCCACCGTTCAACTTGTGGTAGTTGCGGTCTTTTCTGGGGCATGTCGGTTTCTACTGACGTTTTATTCATGACTTCAGCAGGATTGCCCACCTGTTAAATGATCTTCTGATGAAAGACACTAAGTTCATTGTAGATGATAAGTGTCTTGTGTCTTTTCAGACTCTCAAGAACCTAGTTGTTGAGGCCCCTATCCTACAGCCTCTTGATTGGTCTCTCCCATTTGAGATCATAACGAATGCCTCTAATTTTTCCGTAGGGGTCGTGCTGGGACAGAGGAGGGACGGAGTATCATTTTCCATTCACTATGCTAGTCGTACATTGGATGTCGTGCAATGGAACTATACAGTCACAGAGAAAGAGATGCTAGTTGTAGTTTTTACCTTGGAAAAAATCAGTTCATATTTTCCTGGATCCAAAGTGACTACCTTTACCAATCATACCACCATCAGGTACCTCACGGCAAAGAAGAATGCCAAAGATAGACTGACTAGATGGATCCTTCTACTCTAGGAGTTTGATATTGAGATTAAAGATAAGCCTGGTCTCATGAATGTGGTGGTGGATCATCTCTCCCATTTGGATAATCTTGAGGAATCTGAGCAGACTAATCCCATTACAAAGACCTTCCCAGAATAGGCGATCCTTGTTATCGCATATCTCCCATGGTGCGCCGACATTGTGAACTATCTTGTTGCCAAGATAGTTCAACAAGGTTGGCCCAGAAAGCGACTTGAGACCTTCCTAGTGAAGGCCAAGTCCTACCATTGGGAGGATCCCATCCTTTATCATGAAGGAGGGGATAGCATATAGTGTCGGTGCATTCCTCAAGATGAGCACCACAACGTCCTCACTTACTGCCACAAGCTTGAAGCAGGAGGACATCATTCTGGTAGGAGAACAACACAAATAGTGCTCCAATCCGGCCTATGGTGGCCTACCCACTTTAAGGATTCTAATGAATTCGTGAAGAGGTGTACTGACTGTTAGAGGATGGGCACCTGTGGACAGCGTGATTTGATGTTGATGCAACCCATTCACTTCTGTGAGGTTTTGATGCATGGGGCATTGATTTCATCAGTCCATTCCATAAGATTGAGGGATTCGAGTACATTTTGTTGGCTGTTGATTATTTGAGTCGTTGGGTTGAGGCCATACCTGCCCAAACCGCAGATGCTAAGATTGTTTGCAGATTTTTTAGGAAGAATATCATTTCACGGTTCGGGATGCCTAGATTATTGATATCTGACAGGGGGTCTCACTTTATCAACGACAAGGTAAAGGCCCTTGCTAACGAGTTCAGCATAGACCATCGAGTTTCCACTCCATACCATCCTCAGACCAATGGTCTTATTGAAGTATTGAACAGGGAGATCAATATGATACTGCAGAAGGTAGTCCGCCCAGACCGAAAGGATTGGTCACAGCTTTTGGGCTCGATCTTGTGGGCATATCTGACTTCCTTGAAGACTCCTTTGGGTACATCTCCCTTTCATCTCTTTTATGGCAAGCCATGCCATTTATCTATTGAGATTAAGCATAAGTCATTATGGGTTGTCACTAAGATATTATTAGATCCAAAGAGTATATGAGATCAATGGAAAGCAGAATCGGCAACCATGGAGGAACATAGAGATATATCCTTTTCAAATAACCTACAATATAAAGAGCGAGTAAAGGAATGGCCTGATTCTCATATCATTCATAAGCAGTTTGAGCTAGATCAGATATTATGGTTGTTTGATACCAGGCTTAGATTATTTCCAGTGAAATTACAGAGTAAGTGGAAAGGACCATACCTAGTCTGAAAGATGCCTGACAATGGTGTATCGACGTATCTGAAATGTCATATGATTCCATTTTCACGTTAACAGTCAACACCTCAAGCCATATCTAGATCATGATGTGCTAATCGTTGTTGTCGCCCTGATTAATTTTGTATGAGATGTAGTCTTTAACTGACATCAGTTGCATCTCGTGCCTAATTATCACTATCTTCCACCTTGTATAGATCCAAATGTCCATATCATCTAATTTTTTGATATAGCACCCCATCTGTGTTGTATAATTATGCTATACTTAGGGTGTACTTTGCCCTATGTATGGGGGGTGTCAGGTTGATGATTATTCTTTTGATTCTTTTTACCTCTGTCTGTGCTGCCTATACTTAGGAATATTTTACCCTGAGTGTATAGGAGGTAGACCATATACATCCTAACCCTCGGTTCCCCCTTTGTGTACAGTCTATTATACTTAGGATCACTTGATGCTAAGTAGGGGGATCACCGATTTCTATTCATTCTTTTCTTTTATTCATCATTATAGTATAGCCTTTATTTTTAATTTCCTATACTAAGCATGAGTTATGACTTCTCTTTGAGGACATCGTTCGAGCTAAGTATAGGGGTTGTCATATATATTACATATATACTTTAGCCATAACTCGTACTTTGAGTGAGTGTTGTTAATAAATAAAATGTCTAAAAATCACCTATTAAACATCACAAAAATTTAAAGTTTTCTTGTACATAAAACACTTTCTTGCACATACATAGCTATTTATAAAAATTATTTTGTACAAAGGTGTGTAAAAATAATTTGAGTGTAAAGGTTTGTAAATACTTTTGTATAAAAAAATATGTATATAGTAAAAAAATTTAAAAAAATGTTTGAAAAATAAAAGTTTGCAAAAATCCTAGTGTAAGTATTTGTAAATAGTTTGCAAAACTTATGTATTCATGCATACATTCAAATATTTTCAAAAACTTTGTACATTTTCAAAAAGTTTGCATAAAATGAGTTTTGTAAATATTTATATATTCTTCTGAATCATAGTTGACATTGAAACTAGTCTTGACTTAAATTCGAAAATGGAGCTTGGTTAAGACCTTAATTCCCCCTTATTCTTAGAGGAACCTTATAGGATTTGGGGTTAAGATTTTTTAGGTTTATTAATGACTTAAATCTTTGAGTCCACTAGGCTATGTTCACATGTCATCTTGATGAGCCTAAGTAGAACACTTAACAATGTACTCATGACTCTTACAAACTATGGCTTTACTTGGACAAACACTTTACTCTCAGCTCCACACGGATGAGGTGGTGAGGAGGTAGTTTCCTTTATATTGGGTTAGCATACGAGGGTAGAACTTCGAGGCGAAACCTCTCGTCTTCCTTTAGGGAGGGATGTGCGCCTCAACTTGGTCTGGCAGTGTTGAGGTCTAAAGATAAGAGTTGTGGGTTGCAATAATGCTTCAAAGGAGGGATAGTCTACTGGCTCGAGAAGAAAAAGGCCTTATGTAGATATGTTGCACCATGTAGATATGTTGTACATATGCACATCCAAAAAAAGAAAAATTCAAAAAAGTGGAGGGCTTGATTGAAAATAAAATGCATGTTGGAATGTATATAGTCAAATAAAGCAAAGCTTATGTTACACCTTCTCATCTCAGGAAGCTTGCAGCGGGAAACTTAGCTACACTGGTTGGGACCCAGGTACATGGCTACACTGGACATGGTCCATTCTCTTCTTTCCCCTCTTCTTGAGCCGGTTGAACTTGAACTTAGAAGGGAATACCCCGCTCCTCAAGGAAAGAGCTGCTAGACTAGGGAATTAGAGTTATCTTGTTGAGGCGGGTTGTTCCTTTATCATTTCTGTGGTGGGGAGCTACATATCACTACAAAGTACAAGAAATGATTCATAGTCATTAGAGTTTGTGTATGTAGACTTGTTCTGATCTAGATTATTGAGATGTCTTGATTATAGAATGGTGGAACTTAGAGGTTGTTGAGTCTTAAACTTAGATTTCAATAAGGTTCCCACAAACTTATAATCCAAAGGTCTGATTGAGCTCCATACTTTAATTTAATGAAGACAAGTTTGATATTCAACCTCGATTCTCCTTCTTTTTATTTTCTACCCTTTTTCACTTCCTTTTCAAAATAAGTGTTTGCTAAGGGACTCGTAAAGGAAAAGTATAGGGGGTGATGAATCCATGATTCTAACTCTTTATTCTTTTATTTTAACTATTTATCCTGGCAAATCATCATGTAAATAGATGCAAATACAATATGTTGGCATTATGCATGCATCTGTTAATACTGCATAATTAGCATGTATTTGTGAAAAAATAAAAGCATAAAGAAAAAAGGAATGAGGTATTTATAATAAATAAAGAGTGACACGAACCCTAAGAGATGGTCAAGGCTTGACCTGATCGCCAAATAAAAAAGTAGAGAGAGAAAGGCAAGCTCTGTGTTGTACATGTTACCTATATGTGTAAATAATTATTTTTGAAAAAAATAAAACATTATTTTACCTCTTGTATATATTTATAAAAAATAAAATAAAATAAAATAAAAATCAGAAAAATGAAATAGAAATAAAAATAAAATCCGTCTTACTTCTAAAAGACACATGTATATATGTCACATCCACTATTTATTCTATACATGTAAATAAATCATAAAAATAAAATAAAAAATATTTTATACTCCTAAAATCATATTGAAAAGAAATAAAATACAAAAAAAGTGAATTTTTGTAAAAATATCAAAATAAAAATAATTGTACATAATACATATATATATTATACATCTATATAGTATTATAAATTATATATACACTAATTTACTTTTCCTAAAAAATAATTAAAAATCATAGAAAAATAGCTTGAAAAATAATAAACATTTTTCATTTATATACTTTTTATTTTGAATACATTTATTTTTTTATTGTTTTTATAAGTATTTTATCAGTTCGAATTTTCTGATTGGACCTGGAGGGTTTGTTGACCCTGGTCAGTGCCCTCTCCAAGCTCGGATTGGGTTGAATCTACGTCATCGGAGCATCTTCTCTGAATTTTCCCGCCCAACTCCGAGCTACTCTTGCCTCGAGATCCGGACCCGATATTCCTTGTATATTCTACATTCTTATGGGTCCTTTGATTGATCCGAATCTCTCTAGGGTTTTACGTGCCATGCCAAATTTTCTGGATGCTCGAGTTGGCTATAAAAGCTTTGATTCCACTCCCTGCTGCATAGCTCGTGCCTCACCTCTTCTTCCACCCCCAGTGACCTCCATTTGAGTGACAGCAACCAGAGACCACCTTTGGATCGGAGTTGGATGGTGTGATTCACACAGCTCACCTACGTGGCTGGACCTCTGTCGCCTTCAACCTCCTTGGCCAGTCATTTCCCGGTTGAGGCCAAAACCTCGACGACCATCATCGCTTGGAACTCAGGAGTTCATCCAGATCTTCATATACCCATTCCATCCTCTGCACTGGTTAGATTTATCCATTTAGCTCCGCCGCACGTTGACTTGCTCCGACCAGCTGGTCGAAGACCCATCTCACGCATCTGTCCGTTTCGATCGACGCTTCGCATCACCAGCCACCCTTATGCATGACATATTCCCCCTTAAACTCGACCATCAAGTCAAGATTAAGGTTGAGACCTTCCTCCATGTTCGCTGGAGGTCAACCCCCAGTCCCCTATGCTTCTATGTGTTTCGCCTAGCAATAACCCGACCAGAGAGTCCCCTCCGGGTCATTCTTCCATTTGCAGGTCCTGACGCACACGAGGGGCTCATTTCAAGCCTCCAGGTGCTCCGAGGCAGCTGTCCCAGGTCCCCCTCCACCGTCATGCTCACTTGGTCCATAACACCAGCATCAGAGCCACTCATTCAATGCGGAAAGCCAATACGATCTTGTTGGAGCCCTCAGATAGTTCATCGAAGTATCAGATCCCATCCAAGGTTCGGGTGAAAGTCGCAGGGGCCCTGTTCTTGCAAACCCGCTCCATGCCGTCAGGTGAGCCCCACTGCTACCATATTCCATCAAAGTCGATGACCAGATCAACTTTTGGGTCATTGGATCTGAGAACCCCCCCCCCCCGGACGTATCTACTCTGCACGTTCTAGACACCATCGGCCGTCAGATCAACAGCAACAGGCGATCAGAGATGTACGATAGTGACATCTTCCATGCACGCCACGTGTCCTGCATGCGCCCTTAAGAGTATATTGCTTGCTCTTTTACCCCCCCCCCCCCCCAACCACCTCCCCCTTAGTTTTATGCTTTATTATATAGTTTTATAAATAAAGTTGTAGATTGAACATTTTGTAGTTAGGACCTTTATGTTTTCATAATTTGCAATTTAGTCCTTCTAAACATGGGACACGTGCATGTACACGTGAGTTTGTGGGTTATTTGCATGACCTATCCCTAAACTTTATAGATGTTATGTTTTGAGTAGAACTTTTACTTGCAAACATACCCATGTGCGTTTCTGAACATGTGCGTGAACATATTGGACAATTTGCAAGATTCTCCCTAAGCTTTTTGTTTGTGATATCATTTGGCTTGAAAAATTTCATATAATTGTATTTTGGTCCTTTCTTGTTGTGTGTGTTGTTTTTAATCAAGTAATTATTAAATCAACTCCAAAAGTTCCACAAAAAATACTATTAGCTCCTGCTAACATGTAGTATTCGTGGTAATTTTTGTGAATCAATTTGATTTTGTTTAATATTTTCTAAATATCAAAAGCCCTAAAAATTGCTTTGTATATGTTATAAAATACATAAAAAAATATAATAATTTCTTTCAAAATCAATAAAAAATATGTGTGCTTGTTTTTTGTGTTTTGATTCCTGTAGCATTTTTATTGCAATATCCCTTACAAAAACCCTAAAAATAAAAAACTCTAGAAAAATTATAAAAATCATTAGAAAATCTAAAAAAACAAAAAAAAATAATTTTAGTTTCTCTTATTAGCTATTTTATACTTTATCATAAAAATGACAACCAGTACATTAGGGCATTTTTAGTAATTTAAATTTGCCTTTTAGTTCAGATTTTATATTGTTTACCTTGTTTGCCTCTCTTTGATTTTTGTAATTATATAAAAAATGAAAGATCCTAGAAAATCACCAAAACATCTGAATATTTGAAAAACATAAAAAAAATTATTTCCTATTTTTGAGCATTTTTATCCCTTAATAAAAGTTATGAAAGCTTGGTTGTTCTTTATTTCCTTGTCTTGTTTTCTTATTTTGAATTTATAAAAAATTTACAAAATAAAAAATTACAAAAATGATGCCTTTTATTCTCTAATTACGACTACTTCGTAGGTGTCACTCGTGCTCCTTATGTTTGACCCCAGTCGTTATACCTGGTTAAATAAGTAGCGGAGACCGCTGACATTGTTTTTATTGACTTATCTGTTTGATCGTGTGGTTTCTATTTTCTTGTTGAGCCCGACCAGCTCATTGGGTTCATAACGCCCCGTGTTTATTCCTGATATTTAACCCTAGTCGGCAGGATGCTCATCAATATACACACATGTGTTTTTACATATTAACGTACATACATGTTCTATATCTCATTCACACACGCATACATGTCCATACACCTTGACACATGAACAAATACTTGCACGCACATACGCACATGCATGTCCACACTAACAAAACCCCATTCACATTCACATATACACCATAAACACAAAATAATTCACTCATACAAAAATAATTTCACTGTAGCACATATGTTCACATTCTCACACGTATATTTACATTCTTATTAAAAAATGCATATTTTTTACATCTAAAAAGAACAATTCTATGCAAAAAAGATGAAAATAATTGAAAAATTACCTTTTTCCCTAGCATCATTTCAAGTCATGTGTTAATAAGCAGAGTAGGAGGAGCAATAGTGGAACATGAGGTGGTGGTGAAGGAGGGCAATGAGAAGTTGGTGGATTGTAGGAGGAGTAGTGAAGAAAGTGGTGGTGGAGAAGGAGAAGGAAGACGAGAAGGATGATATGGTGGATTAGAGGATAAGGAGGCAGAGGAGAGGTAATGGTGGTGATGGAGGCGGAGGTGCCAGAAGTGGAGGGAGAGGTGGAGGAGAAAGAGGGTCAGGAGGAGGAGAATGGATGTTTTTTAGGTTTAGGGCATAGGAGAATATAATGCAAATTGAGTATTTTTGTCATTGGGGTAAAGAAGGGGCAAGCATTTGGAATTTTAGCAAACACTGCGACTAGAAATTGCAACCACTAGTGGTAGCAATGTGGTGCCTACAAGCCGGTACCACAATACGACCACAATGTTATCACATATTGTAAACACATCCTATGAGATCATATTGCAACTACTTTATGACCACATGTAGTCGCAACATTATGATGTGAAATAGACAATTTTCTTATAGTAAGAAATAAATATACTCCCTAATGTCCCAATGACAAATGCCTGCCTCTTGTAAGAGACAACCACTACAAGCAGAGTACCCAGAGGGGACGGTCAACGACCATCCTCATTCCTACACAAATCATCCCATCTGATCAGATGGGATGGTTACGAAACCGTCCCCTTTAATACCGTCTCAATTGACCAGAAGGGACACTAATTACGAATGTCCCCTTTCTCCAACTAATGGAGACGGTTTCGACCATCCCGTCTGCACTGAACAATAGGAGAGGTGATGCCCGTCCCTTATATATCGTCTCCTATGTGCATACAATGCGACGGTTTAAGTAATCGCATCCAAAGCTAGACGGGACGGTCGCAACCGTCTCCTATGCTCAAATGTCTTTTCACGACGCCCACAGAATCTTTTCGAAAATGGTTTATACCATCCCCTTTAGGCACCGTGGGACATAATGATAGACAACGAGGTGTTGTCAAACAGAGGTGACGGTCGTAACCGTCCCGAATAAGTTCTCACGCCAAAATTCCATAAAATCTTTAGTTCATCAATCAATGGTTGCATATAAGTGTCTATCGCATTACCTGGCCCTTTAGATCAGGTATCAATAACGACATCATCATAAAATAAGATGCCATCGACATCCAGGGTGGCATATTATATGTAACAAGTATTATAGGCCAAATAGAGTAGCTTGTACTCATATTTTCGAATGGATTAAAACCGTCAGAAGCGAGAGCTAATCATACATTTCTAACTTCTTCAGAGAACGTTGGATATCTTTCATCGAATTTCGTCCACTCCTTGGTATCTGATGGATGTCGCATAACACCAGTTATATCTTTTTTTATATTATTGTGATATATCATCATTCTAGTTGTTCTTTCATATGAATATAATTGCTGTAATCGGGGAATCAAAGGATAGAACCGTAAAATCTTCTCTGATTTTTTTCTCTTCGAATCATGACTAATAGTCTTATATCTGCTAGTTTTGCAGTCAGGACATGTATCTAAATTGAATATTCTTTCCAATATAAAATGCAGTCGTTTGTACATGCATCAATTTTCTCGGAATTTAGTCCAAGTGAGTGGAATCTTTACTTAGCGTCCTTTCAATCTTTTGGAAAACCTTCAGGATTATTTAATAATATCCTAATTAACTGTAAGACGTCTGTCATCATAACCGCTGCATCGATTCTTCACTTTTATCTTAAATAACTCTACAAGAAACATAAACGAGACATTTTGATTCCTGAGCATATAGGATTTTCTACATCTTTTATCTTTTCATGTAAAGTATCCGGAAGCGATTCCATCCTTTCATCAGCGTTATGCCCTCGAATATTGTTTAACATCTCAAACATACCACTACAGTCATCTATTATAGACAAATTTCTTATTATCAACTGGGGCATTATTGATTTCCCTTTTATTATCAATTGGGGCATAATTGACTTCTCTTTTATGATCAACTAGGGCATTCTTGACTTCTGCTAGTATGACTCTACACCATGATATGTTCAATTTGTGTAATGAAGATAAAAATGATTTAATATCATATGCTCGTAAATTACGGTTCGATTTTGACTCAGAGTGTTCTTGCATCTTATGCAAGGACAATGGATCCTATATCCTTCACCTCCTACAATAAGATAGAATGACTTACATCGAAATGCTCAATCTATGAACCCGATATACCTTTGTTATATGTCCGATAATCATCAAACCTTTTGTTCATCCAACTTTTATCCATTTCCTAAAGGTAAAAATCCAAAGATAATAGCAATGTTAATATCTGTTATGAATCTCTTGTACACCATATTTCCTATATTATAAAAGTTTTAGTTACAACATCCTATTTAATCGTGTGCACTATCCAAAGATAACAACAAGGTCAAAAACTAAACATAGTTAAAAACAAGTATATTTCAAGTATTAATGTATTACATTATTAGTCCTAAAGACTAAGCTATTAGTCCTAAAGACTAATGTATTACATTTTATTCATTAATCATAAACACTAAGCTATTAGTTTAAACATTTAAACAAAGTTAAAAATAAGCATATTTCAAGTAATAATATAATAAAAGTAAAAATAGTTGAAAAAACTCACAACTGAAAAAGAGGACTCTGTGTATCGTCAAATGAGAACCGAAAATGGACCCGACAAGGTCGATGGAGGCTTCAAAAGGGAGGAGGAGGTCGGGCGGCGGCGCTAGGGGAGGAGGAGGTCAGGGCGGCGGGTAAGAGAAGTAACGAGCGAAATGCGAAAAGGACTCGGGCCGAGAGGGATATAAGACAATTGGGGACGGACGTATGACCGTCCCCTAGAATAATGATCGTGGACGGTTTTAAGTGAACCGTCCCATTTGATCACAGATATTTCTATATGTCCTGCTAGTACAGACACATCGGCGACGGTTATGCAACCATCCCTCATACCTATCTATAAGAGACGTTTGCGACCGTACCCTAAAGATAAGTATACGCGACGTCAACAATGGCGTATAGGGGACGGTTATGACTGTCCACAAATGTTCCCGTGTAAAGAAGAAACAAACAGAAGTTGTACTCGTAAGGGATGACTATGTAACTGTCGCCAAAAAGTCTATCATCTGAGATGGTCAATAGCGACTGTCCCTTATACTTACCGGAGGGGACAGTTGTTCTTCAACCGTCTCCTCTGATACTATAGGAGATGATTTTTTTCCGACCGTCCCAGTAAGCGTCCCAAAAGATGGATAAGTTTGCAGTGAACCCTTCACCTATTCCTAAATTTTCCTTTAACCTTTAGAGTCTTTACCATTCTAAAATTTTCAAATTATGGGGGAGCTTGGAAGATTTACTTGAAGAACGTAATTAACGATCATATTCCTCATCCATTGGTAGATATTTGCCTCACAAGCATTTGTGCAGTGGTTGATGCGGAGGGGGTGAAGTTCGGGAGTACTTCTCACCCTCCCATGAAAATTGTAAAGGATGCTCTTTTTTCCTTAATCATTCAGCGTAAAATCATTCTAGAGCCTGCTACGAACAAATTCCCTTTAACACATTGTACTTTGTTTCTATGTTTCTTATTCACTAACCTTTGCATTGCATCCAAAATGCCAAATGCTCCACGAGCCCTTGCACCCGACGAAAGATGGCTACAAAATAAAATGTGGTGATGTTGAACCCATGAAACTTCATCCGCTTCATCAACATCATTTACCAGATTTCAACCCCCATCCTCCACATTTTTACTGGAAATACTTAATTTTTATGCCGATAAACATTAATATATGCATTGTCTTGGGTGTCATGTATTGCTTGTGCCAAATGCCGATTCTCCCAAGTATCACATAGTTGCTTGTTTCCTTTTGGAGAGCATGATGTTTTGCCCTTCGTGGTCACAAACTCTCTTTTTTGATGAATACAATCTGACTTTTTATTAAAAAATAAACTCCGCTAGTTTCTAATAAATTTAGATCTACTTAGCATGATACGAAATAACCTATGTGTTGCATATAAAACTAACTTTAACACTTGAAAAATCTCTTAAAAATACTTGCTTATCTATATGGGGAATAAACCACTACAACAAATAGGACTTGTGGCCATAGATCTTAGGCGACGGAATAGTACCACTTGGTGGCAGAAAACACTTTTGGGACGGATATTTCGCCACCAAAAACCTCGTCGCAAAAGAGTTTGGCGACAGAAAATCTGCCACCATAGGATGTTGTGACAAAAATCTATCGCCATAGTTATTGGTTACATTTAAAGTAGGATTTTTATCAGTTGTGCCCTGCCGAGATATTCCACTATCAGTTATGCCCCTCTCTTTTTAAGAATATCAGTTGTGCCCCCGACTTCTTACCATTCTATCACTTATACCCCTCGCGTTAGTTATCGTCCATTCCCAACACAAAGGATGTCAACTTTAAGAATACATCAGGAATTAAATTTAAAAATATAGGCTGGAAAGTCAATCCTCTTCCCCTCCCCCTCCCCTCTTTATCATCCCCAACCTCCCTACTCCTCTTGCAGCACCTCCTCCCCTCACCCTGGCACCTTCCCTCCGCCTTGAGCTCCTCCCCCACCTCCGTACCTCCCCTCCGCTCCCGCACCCCCACCTTCGCACCGAGCTCCTCCCAACCATGGCCCCTCCCACCTCCCTCGTACCTCCTCGCTGTCCCTCCCTCTCATCCCCCACACCTTCCTCTCGACCCGCAGCACCTTTCCTCCACCTCCACTCCTCCTCTCCGCTTCACTCCTCCTTCGTCGAACTGAAGGATATGGTTAGATCCTTAAGCGCATCACGGAAGCATGAGCGTCGTATCGAATATGACGAAGACGACTAGTCGGACTAGTTGTTCTGTGCAGCGGAAATTAAAAAATTTTTATGCGAGAAACCACATGATCCAAGAACACTTCTCGGATCCACTACAGGCGGATGGCACAAAGGGGGCGGTCAAGGACCGTCCTCTTTGTCATCATAACCGTCCCTTCTGCGTATCGAGGACGGTCCCACAACCGTCCCTTCTGCCACCGTCTCATTTACTTAGATGGGACGGTTCTAACAACCGTCGCTTCTAGTAAACCATTGGAGACGGTTGAAACCGTCCCCTTAAGGATAACCAATGGGGACAGTTATAACCGTCCCTATCTGTGAAGCATGAGGGACAGTTGTAACCGTCCCGAATGGTTTGCAACCATTCCGCGATGGGCACAGAAGCCTATTAGCGACGGTTTAAACCGTCCCCGTTGGTCCCTCTGGCGGCTAAAATGGGACAGAAGGTGTTTAACTTTCTGAAGGGACGAATTGAACCGTCCCCTTTGATTTGCAGTGGGGACGGTTGCAACCGTCCCCTCTGTTTCATATAGGTAAAGGGGACGGCAACAGAAACGTATAGGGGACGGTTGTAACCGTCCCCATAATCTCTGAAATGCAAAATTGCGTCCCGTGAGATATCCTAAACAAGGGGGACATTTCTGTAGCACGTTTGGGGACGGTTACGACCGTCCCCAATGACCCCTGCCTGGAAAAAAACATACTAGCTTCATTGTGTTTTGTTCTCGCTGCCCCTGTGAAATTGAATATCACAAATCCACATAATCAAAATGAAAAAAGCAGATACGACACTTTATAGCTCTAAAGAAAATGTTTATCAATTCAACATAGTCTTAATACTAATAGAAATATTACAATAAAATGTCCAGGAAATTAAAAACTAAAATTACTACAAGAGTTGTTATCTATTCGGATCCTTGACTCTCGTCGCTCTCCTCCTCACTCTCTTCATCGTTGCCGAGATGTGTTGGTTGTACAGGTGGCGTGGCTTGACTTTGAAGACGGCTTATAACGGATATGACATTCGCCATTTCTGCACGCATCTTTGCCATCTCTTCGTCTTGTGCAGACATCTTCGCCTTTACCTCCCGCAGCTCCCTCTCCATCTCTCTTTCTCTCTGGCTCCCTTGAGAGGATGAGTGTGAACCACTTGCACCACCCATTACGTACCATGTACGGATCGTTTCTCCACGTCCTCCACAACGGATGCGTCCACTATGTTCCAGACCAGTGGCTTGACGGAATGCATCATCGGCTGACAACGAGAGAGTACTCGTCCCCATGCTGTCTAGCGAGGGGGTGGTAGATAGCCTAATCATTTCTTCCGGCATGTATGAATATTATAAATATTGTCAATATATGTAATAAATTAAGTCATTATATAAAGTAAAAGTAAATATTATTTACATGAATTGGTGCGTAGGCGTCATCAACCCATTGCACTTCTCCACCTAAATCCCGACTCTTTGACCCAGCAAAAACCTCTATGCAGATCATTTCTCGTTCGTTATCCATCGACTAAAAAACACATTAAATAATGTTTTAAAATCAATTCTGCACTCAAACTTAATAATTACAGAAAATGTTTAAATACTTACAAAGTCATCCTTCAACTGGTTAGTGTTCTTCCTTCCCATCTTATGGGTGGACCGGAAGCCTTTGGATCGATTCGCCGTATTTTTCGTAGAAATCGACTGTAACTAAAAAACGTTATTACAAGCATAAATCAAGTAAAAAGTAAACATTGTACGTACTGCGAATTCCTCACTGGATCAAAAATTAATCAACGTCCTCAATTGTTCTCGTGTAACACCAGGTGGGACGTTTTGCACAAGCTGATCATATGGAATCTGGGGGTTGTAATACTAATGATGGAAAAATAAATATCGTTAATTTTAATTCTTCCGAATTAAAAATAAAAAAATATCCGTACCTTCGTCTTTGTGCATCCCTTGTATCGACGCAACATCTCAGCAGCATGGGAGAGAATCTCGGAATCGACATGGGCATTTCGTTCCCAAGAAAAGACAGCCTTATACAACAAAAAATACAAAATATTAGTACAAAAACTTAATAAAAAATGGTTGTATGATTTTAAAATACCTCCAAGTCAGATAGTATGGCAGCCTTGACAGCATAAGGAAGCTGCCGAAAGTCGTGTGTAGTGATGGGGACGCGCGCACGAGAAACCTGGTCAAGGTAGCTCTGAAACTGCGTAGAGTTCTCATCAATCGCATCCCCGCCAACAATACGCACATGCAACGTCTGCCCGGGTGCAAGACGATCCAAAAATCTACACTGAGATGGTCCACGTCGTCTCGGGGTACCTCCACTACCTGCATCAGACGAACCTGCCTGTGGCTGCTGAGGAGGTTCGGGAACCTCCCGAATACGTCTCGGTCTAGGAGCCATGTCAGAAATTTAAAAAGAGTTATTTCAAAAATATACATTTAGATAGATGACAATAATTTCAATTAATAGAAATTGAAAATAAAAAAACATTATCTGAAATTGCTAGTTCCAACGTCGTTGTCTAATACTTCATGGAAAAAATCATTGGAGTTATTTTGATATGCAACATCATTGTCTAGTGCATCTTCCTCTTCGTTTACGTCGAAGAAATCTCTCGGTGTTTTTCTAATTGATATTATCCATCCACTAACTGAGTTATCTGGAACATAAAAGACATGTTCGACCTGACTGACAAGCGTATACGGTTCATTGGTTTGTAACCGACCTGTTTGCTTTAAAGAAAGAATCCCATTTCTATCCTTCTTGTAACCTAATCCAACTCGACCCACATTGAACCAGATGCAATGAAATAGAACACACCTTACATCATGTGTAAAACTGATTTCTAGTATATCAATAATCTCGCCATAGTATCCGTCAATTTCAGCATTGAGATCAGCCTTCACTATTACCCTGAAAGCTGTGATGCTTTATTTTCATCAATTGACTTCTTTCAAATCTAAATCCGATATAGCCGGAATGTGATATTATTAATGAGTATGGACTCCTGTGAATTATATCGAGATTTGTGCTCCACCGTTCATCTTTGGTAACTTTTAATAGTTCAATTTTATCCCCGAACCATTTCAGAAAGTCTGATTTGCTAGTGGTTGTTGACTGAAACTCTTTGAAGAAAGAATCAACCTCGTCTACTTCCATCAAAATATAATAATGAATAAGGTCTCTTTCATTGTCTGAAATACTACGACGGGTACTCTTTAGGATAGCTCGTCCATTTTATTCCAAAGTTTATTTGAATCTTCTGTCCACAACTCACCATCATTATTTCGTTCGAACCTATCGAATCTAATACTCTTTCCATCACCCATATACATGTCACAAAATGTGATACATTCTTCACATAAATATCCCTCGGCAATGCAACCTTCAGGTGCAGCTTTGTTAAATACCATATTCTTTAATGTCCGTAGATATCTTTCAATTGGATACATCTATCGATACTGTACAGGACCATATATCCGTGCTTCGCTAGCAAGATGAATAATTAGATGAACCATTATATCAAAAAAAGTAGGTGGAAAAAGCTGCTCCAGCTTACATACAGTTATAACAATATCTGTCTCTAGTCTGAACAATACTTCCGGGTCTAAAGTCTTCGAACACAAAGCTTTGAAAACTGACTGAGTTCAATTAGTGGCTGCAAAACATCAGGATGTACAACTCCTTTGATTGACAACGGGAAATGAACTTGCATAAGTACATGACAATCATGACTTTTTAATGACGATATCTTTCTTTCCGTCATATTTATGCATCTGCTAATTTGAGAGGAGAATCCATCAGATACTCTAATTGATTTAATAAAATTGAGTATCTTATCTTTGTCAGCACTGGATAAAGTATACACTGCTTCGGGAATTATTACTTTAGAATTGTCTGACTCAATCGGATGTAATTCGGGTCGGATACCCAATTGTATTAGATCACGTCTGGCTCGCAAACTGTCTTTGGCAGTACTAGAGATATTCAAAATTGAAAGAATATTTTCCATAGCATTCTTCTCTATATGCATCACATTCAAGTTATGATGGACCTGTAAAGTATGCCAGTAGAGTAGCTCCTGAAAGAATATACTTTGTTTTCGCCATACACCAGTTGCCTTCCTCTTAGATAAACGGCATAGAGAGAAGTTGCCCAAATTTTTTTGTTCCATCCACATTGTGCTTCCTGATTGGCGATTCAAACTTAAACGACGTCCAAACGACTGTCCATCGAACTTGTAATTATTTTCACTTCTTAACCATCTATGACTTACCGGTAAGAAACGACGATGTCCCAAATAACAATGTTTCATACTCGCACTTAGCCATATCGAATGTGTTTTATCCATACAAATCGGACATGCGAGTTTACCTTTCATACTCCATCCTGATAAATTGACATATGCTGGAAAATCATTAATTGTCCAAAATAAAGAAGCACGCATTGTAAAGAATTCTTTCTTTACCGCGTCATATGTACTCACTCCAGAATTCCACAGAATCTTTAGTTCGTCAATCAAAGGTTGCATATATGTATCTATCGCATTACCTGTCCCCTTAGGATCAGGTATCAATAACGACATCATCATAAAGGAAGATGCCATTGACATCCATGGTGGCAGATTATATGTAACAAGTATCACATGCCAAATAAAGTAACTCGTACTCATATTTCCGAATGCATTAAAGCCGTCAGAAGCAAGACCCAATAGTACGTTTCTTACTTCTTCAGAAAACGATGGATACATTTCATCAAATTTGCTCCACTCCTCTGTATCTGATGGATGTCACATAACACCGGTTACATCTTTCTTTTTGATATTACAGTGCCATATCATCATTTTAGCTGTTCTTTCATATGAATACAATCGCTGTAATCGGGGAATCAAAGGAAAGAACCGTAAAATCTTCTCCGGGTTTTTCCTCTTCGAATCATCATCATTATTCTTATATCTGCTACTTTTGCAGTCAGGACATGTATCTAACTTTGAGTAATCCTTCCAATATAAAATGCAGTCGTTCGGACATACGTCAATTTTCTCGTAGTTCAGTCCAAGTGCACGAAATCTAGATTTAGCGTCCTTCCAGTCCTTTGGAAAGTTTTTCTGGATTATTTAATAATGTCCTAATCAAAAGTAAGACATATGTCATCGTAACCGATGTACACCGATTCTTCACTTTTATCTTAAACATCTCCAAAAGAAAACATAATCGAGACATTTTGACTCCTGAGCATAATGGCTTCTCTGCATCTTGTATTTTTTCAAGCAACGTATCCGGAAGCGAATCCATCATTTCATCGGGCTCATGTCCTCGAATGTTATCTACTGTCTCAAATATAGCATCACGGTCTTGTATTTCTGAGACATCTCTTTCAGTATCACCGTGGACATTACTATCTTCTTCTAAATTAACTCCTTCACCATGATATGTCCAATTCGTATAATGTAGCCAAAACCCATTTAATATCAAATGCTCGTAAACTATGGCTCGATTTTGGGTTAAAGTATTTTTGCATCTTATGCAAGGACAATGTATCTTATCTCCTTCACCTCCTAAAATATGATAGTGTGATTCATATCGAAAAGCCCAGTCTATGAATCCGATAACTCCTTTATTATATGTCCCATAGTCATCGAATCTTTTGTTCATCCAACTTTTGTCCATTGCCTGAAGGTAAGATCCAAAGTTAATTTCAAAAATGTTTGGTAATTTTCAAAGTTGTATTTAGATTATATTTTTTGGATCCTCTAAACTAAACTATTAAGCAACTATTAAATCATTAGAAACTATGTATGCATATATGATTAAACTTTACAACATCTACTTCACAATCATAAACCAACTAATTTGGGAGAATTGATTAAGCACCTCTACTATACAACCTCTACTTTATAATCATAAGCATTCATATATCATTACACATACTATATGTTTTTGATCTAACAATGTATATACAACTTCTACTTTACAAAAATTAAACAATGCTTTTACAAATCTATACATCCAAATAAGATTATGAAATTAAAGCAAGCATAATATATTAATAAATTACCAAAAACTTTAAAAAAAACTTACATCCAAATGAGGACGTGGAGGCCGGAGGGAGGACGCCGGAGGGCCGAGGAGGAGGCCGGAGGGCGGAGGAGGAGGCTGGAGGCTGGAGGAGGAGGTGGAGGCCGGAGGGCGGACGTCGGCTGGCAAGGGGCGAGAGGGCGGACGCCGGAGGGTGGAGGCGGAGGCCGGAGGGCAAGGGGTGAGAGGACGGACGCCGGAGGGTGGAGGAGGAGGCCGGAGGAGGAACCCGGAGGGAGGAGGAGGAGGCCGGAGGCGATTTGGGGAAGGTTGTTGCCACTGGGGGTCGATTGGAGGAATGAGTGAGATGGGTTCGTCGGGGATGGGTGACGTATCCGAAGATGTCGCTTTTAAGAAGTTGTTTTTATCGTGTTGTACGATGTAGGCGGCAATCGGAAACGATCAAGAAAATACCACAAATAAGTTATTAAATTTTTAATCTCGTGGTTTTATGTTTATTTTACTTGGGCAAGTCCCAAGGTCGATCACAAGGAGGCAAAGGAACAACCTAGAGTTAAGTCTATCAAAGTTCGTGTTCGATTTTCGAGGCGGTCTTTTTTTGGAATTTTCAATGCAATAAAGGGTGCAATATGCAAATTTGGCCTTATTTAGGGACTAAAACGTAAATTTCAATCGAACAATGTCCGAAAAATACGAAACTTGGCCACAATGTAAATGACGATAAAGTGAGTGCACTGTAATTTTTTTGGAATTTTTGGATGTAATATGAATTTTTTATGGATTTTTAAATGCAAACAAAATGATTTTAAATATTTAATTTTAATAAATATCAAACCTACTTATTTTCAAGGATCAAAATTATCTGAGACCTATCACTAGGTGACGGATCTCAGAAAAATCCTAAACCTCAAAAATGTGAGGTTTAATATCTATTAAAAATTGAATACAAAAATATACAAAATGATTTTTATAAGATAAAATATGCATGCAAATGCATATCTTTTTTGGCACAATGTTAAGAATAATTAACTCTACAAGATGTGATTTTTCGAGAATTTTTAGAGCAGCGGTTAATCAACTATCAATTTCAGAGTAGAAAATGGGTAAAATACGCCAATTTTCACAAAACAATTATTTATTAATTAACCGTCCATCACAAAAATACGCACAACATGTCAAAGCGTAGAGAATCAATTAACCAACATCATGCTATTTTTGGATTAATAAAATAATGTAGATAAGATGTTCAAAATAAAATGAGAACACCAGGGTACTGGTGCAATATAAATAAAATAAGTAAATGCAGTGGGGGGTTTTGTGTAATTACCAATAACTCGGGGGTGATTTCTGCAAAATTTCCAGAGGTCACGTGCTCTGCACGTGCCTCTGGCTGGCGGGGATGTCTGCGCAAAAAGGGGGACTTTCAGGGGGTCCTTGCAAATTGCCCAAGAGACAAGTGCGCAGCACGTGACCCTGGAGTGTTGCTTGCTGGGGACGTTCCCCCACGCACGTGCGAGGGGCGTGCGGGGGGGCCTCGGGCTTCGAGCCCGGCCGATGGCGAAGGGGCGGAGCTTCTGATGGTTGCGGCGGAGGGCCAGTGGCGATGGCCGAGTCGTCCGGCCAATGACGTGGCTGTGGCGGCGCGAAGACGAAGCGGTGGTGGCCGAGGGGCGGGCGGCCGTGCTCCTGCGGCTGAGGCCTGGCGGGAAGGCCGAGCCTCTGGATGTCGGTGGACGAAGAGTCTGCTGGAGGGGCGGTGGAGCAAGTCGGCTGGCGGAGGAGCTTGGAGGTGTTAATGGCGGTGGCGTGAAGAAGAAGGCGTTGACGGCGACTCGGACGTTGGGGTATCGGCGTGGCGAGGCAGAGACAGGTCCATGGCGAGGAGGATCGTCGACGGTGAGCTTGCTGGCGTAGCTCGTCGTTGGCGGATCCTCTGATCGGAGATAGGCGTCGTGGGCTCGACAGCCAAGGAGGGCTGGAGCTGAAGCAGAAGCGGCTGAGGAAGAACGCCGTGGACTGCAACGAGCTAGTGAAGCTCGGATCGCGCCGAGGATGAGGGAGGGGGTCGAGCTGTCACCACCGACCTCCTCTCTTGATTTCGTGCAGACGGCGGATGGGTTGCCCTTTGGGAGCGGCGGAGTTTTTATAGGAGGAGAGGATCGTCGTTTTATGGAAGGAGGGGACTGGGAAAGCGGCGCGAGATCGCAGGACGAATGGGGATTCGATTGCGAGGATCGGCGATGGCGGCGGCGGCGGGATTTGCGGCGAAAATCGCGGGGGCGGCGCGGCGGCCAAATTGGGAAGGAAGCGCTTGGAGTCGAGAGGTGGAAGACGAGCAGGGGCCGTCCGATCGGCTGAGATCGGACGGCCCAGTTGGGTACACGTGGCGGTTAAAGGCGAGAGGGGAAAGGCGGGCACGTACGGAGCACTTGCGCCTATTTTATTTTAAATTTTTTTGTATTTTTTTTATTTTTTTATTTTTTTTAATAAAACGAAATAAAATAAAGCCCAAAAATGGCTGACACGTGGCGGCACCAGGTGCCGCCACGTGTCAGCACCAGAAAATTCGAGAAATAAATCTTTTGTAAAATCGAAAATAAATAGTAAATGACATCGGATCGAAAACTTTCTTCACAAAAATTGCTCGTCTCGATGAGATCTACAACTTTCATGAAGACATAAAAACCAAAATCGATCATTTGCACAAAGTGAATTTTTGGGGTATCTTATGTATATAGAATACCTTAATTTTGGGGTTTTGTAATTTTTATGTCATTTTTTTGATCAGATAAAAATCCGAAAAAATTACGGTAAAATCAGAGATAAATAAAGACACTTAATTCTATTTTTTGGATTTTTATTGATTAAGAAAATATATACATAAAATATAAGGTCAAAAACCGCGAAAATATACAATGTACAAAAGAGGCCCAAAACCCAACTTTCACATACGAGCTTAGATTCACTTGAACTTGGTCTTGTTTTGAAGGCAATTGAATGCACATTAGTTCAAAAGTGAGTAGGATTAAATCGGACACTGGATGGAGAAGATATGTGGCTTTTAGTCCGAAAATCCTGAAATTAGGGTTTGGGTTTTTGGTCCACTTATTTGGGTTAGTTATTTTTTGTATTTTTTCTTTATTCTTGTTAGTGATATGTACACCGTGGAAGTGGTTTTGAGTCATTCGGAGTTAGCATGAATAGGTTAAAAATTAGGGAAGTTAGGATTTTTACAGGTCATTTTGGTTTGGATTTTTGGCTTCTTATTTTATGCAGAATTTTGTGCTAAAATGCAATTCTTATGAAATCTTGCACGAATGCTAATTATGCAAAATAGATGCAAGAATGCTGTTGATTTTTAGGGATTTGAGCTTAATAAATGAGATTTAGAGTGATGAATACGAGATTCATCATCCCCCTATACTTAAACCATGCTCGTCCCTGAGCATCAAAAAGAAATGCCATGAGGTGAAATGAGATTGGGTTCCATACCAAGACCATGAGCTGAAGGTGAAAGTGAATCTAGACTCAACCTTTGGATTATTTGTGTGTCGGTACTTCTGTGAGACTTAGAATTTTAAAATCAACAGCCCTCGAGTTCTACAAATCATTGCTTACAGTTTCGGCTCAGAAGTCATCTTAGATCAATCCTCTTCCCAAAGTATACCCTATGAACATTGAATAACCGACTCTTGTGTGTGAAAGGTTTTTAGCTCTTCCCACTCAGAATGCCGGACTACCGCGCAAACCTCCTCTCTAATAACTCGTCCTCGGGGAGTCAGGTATTTCCTTCTAAGGTTTGTCGTGCTGTGTTCACAATCAAAATGGGGGGAGAAGTTAGAAGAATGAGAAAAGAACTGGAGGGTGATTAGTGTAGTTCACCTCTCCTTGTGAAGCTGGCCAGTGTAGCCGAGTCTCCACCAAGATCTGCAGGTTTCTTGAAGCTTGGACCTTTTTGGTCAGATTTTATTTGGTAGTTGCTTCTTTGTATTTGGAATTTTTGGTGGTTCTGCTTGGATCTTGTTTTGCCCCTACGGATATAGCATCTTTTGTTTCCGTACATTTTTTGGGGTCTTAGAAAAAATTGTGCCCAGCCGTCCATCCCTTTTCCGAAGCTTTATTTCAACCCGTACTCCGGTCTTTAGATTTCCACGCTACCAGAAAAGAAACTTACACAGTCTTCCAACATATGTTTGAGTTGAGCTAAGTGCATAGTGCGAGAGTACAAATTAATTCCTTATTCCAGAGTTGTACCCAGAATGAAGAGACCAGGTTAGACACTAAGAGTCAAACTCTGTGCATTGTTATGTGGAACTCAAATAATTAAGTCACAGACCTGAAGACTCTAAAATCCTATTTCTCGGTGAAGTTCCTCTGAAAATTAGGTGGATTAAGGTTAAGTCCAGATCACTCTCGGTTTCGGCTCATAACTCGGTTCAGAACCCAATGACTTTTCACATATGCAAATGAATGTAATGCTGGATGAAGTGCAGGTGTGTGAAATGCAAACACACAATTTTTTTTTTTGATTTTTATGCAAAAATGAATAAGAAGCCATTTTTCAAAAATTTTGGGCAAAGTCAGTGTTAGTAGCAAAACATTTTTTTTGTTAGGAGACCCACCCCGTAAATACATATAGACTTATGCGCAAGTACGAGGTATGGCTAAAATATATACATAGTATATATAAAGACCCCCCTATACTTAGCGAGTGCTGTGTCCTCAGAGCACAAGAAGCGTAATGAAGACATAGCTCGGGCTAAGCATAAGAGAGTAAAATTATACACGGTTTCGCCCCCCTATACTTAGACTGAGAATGGTCTAAGTATAGAAGAAGAGCGCAAAAAGAGGCGGACGGGATATGTAAATGAGGAGACTATAAACAGATGGGTGGTGGTTCCCCCTATACTTAGGCTTTGTCAGCCTAAGTATAGAAGAAGGATGGATATGGAGTGAGCGAGAGGTCGGAATGTGATGAGGGAAATGGTATATACAGATGGCATTGGTCCCCCCCTATACTTAGGCCTTGGCCTAAGTAGAGGAAGAAGTTGTACAAGAAGACCGATGTGGTAGGGAGGGAGGGTGGGTAGCCGATGATTAAGGTGGTTTACGGCTGATCTTTTTGTGAGCCTTGGTGGGAGATCGTAATGATGAGTCGGAGATGAGGCATAGGATTCCCAACTATTATCAGTGTCATCCTCAGAAATATCATGATGGATAGTAGATGAAATATTTGAGTCAGATGAAAAGTAACCATCATCAGAGTTATCCTCAGAGGAATAGTATTTGAAAGTGGACACACTCCAGATGTTCATGTCTTTTTGTTTCTTCAATTGTTTCCTCAAGATTCGTTCCTTTTTAAGATCAATCGATTTGTCCTCAGATGAATATTCAGATGCTCCGGTCTCAGTCAGCTCATAAGAAATAATTCCAGTATACTTGTGGAAGGTAGGAGCATCAGCTTTGGATGAGTAATAATTAGGAACGGGAGTTGTCCAACGAGAATCGAATTTTGGATCTTTGCGAAGATATGGCTTTAGAGCTGCCGAACAGACTTCACTCATGTAGACTACCTTTTCCAGACCTGATGAGGGATCATCAACCGATTCCTCTTCCGAAATATCAAAGGTGACTTTCTTTTTCTTGTTTCGTGAAGATGTCGGTTCACTTGAGTACCCGGATGAATAGCCATTAAAATTCTTCTCCTTGGTCGGTGTTTGGGCTACGTGTTCGTTCTTTGTTTCCTGAATGTTGGTGCACTCTTGATTTGGGAGGATTTGGTCAAGATAATCAGAGTATGTTGCTCCAGGGTGCGACCATGCAAATGTATCAGGATCGTAGTAGAAGGATTTGTCTATTTTGAAATCTGCGCGAATTGAGATATCGGGGAGAGTCTCTAGACCAATAGTCTCATTAACAAACGCAATATCAGGTGTAGCAGCGGGGTAGGGCTCTTCTACCATTTCATGGTTGCGGTTGTTGGGGACTTCGTGGGTTACCTCAGAAAATCGTGGTTCCTCAAAGACTGTATCAGATCGTAGTGATTCCAATGCCGTAAAATTTATTTCCCGAGTTTCACAATCGATACTCGCCTTGGTCAATGCCAAGAATGGTTTTCCGAGAATGATTGGAGACTGGGTGAATTCTCCTTGATGCTCAATATCAATGACCGTGAATTCTACCTTGAGCGGAGCACCTTGGAATTTCATGATGACAGAAATGGTTCCTCTCGTCCTTTTTATCGATCGGTCCACTAATTGTACAATCTGTCGTATCTTCCGAATTGGTCCGAGTTTGAGTTCCTGAAATACAGAGGTCGGGAGGATATTGATTGGTGAATCGTCATCAATACGAGCATGTGTGGAAATTGTGTCTTTGATATCACAGTCAAATCTGGACAACCGCTTCACTATGCGGCTCTTGGTTTTTCTCCTCAACACCAAGGAGGAGGTCATTGACAAGATATGTCTTTCAGTTTTTGTTCTAATCCTTCCTGACTTTTTGATGATTAATCTGTCCATTAGAAATTTCTTAAGGTCAGGGAAGTGTTCAATGGCCGTTATGATAGGAAGT
The DNA here is from genome assembly GCA_037367405.1 of Ottelia alismoides. Classification (NCBI taxonomy): domain Eukaryota; kingdom Viridiplantae; phylum Streptophyta; class Magnoliopsida; order Alismatales; family Hydrocharitaceae; genus Ottelia; species Ottelia alismoides. Next base: position 70,379 of record JAZKJV010004813.1, on the reverse strand, counting down.
TCAAAAATCAAGTATTTTTCCAGTGCTTCCCGTAAAGCAGGATCCAAATTCCTCAGATCTTCTTCAGATTCAATTTTTATGAGATTTTCTGGATTTTCAAATTTTTTCGTATTTTTTGTGTGGTGTGGCGATGTGGTGTCTTCCTTAGATGAGAAGAGGCCTTGATATTCAGAGTTTGGGTCAGAGGCATAGTCATTCCTAGGGGAATAATGAGCAGAAGTGTTGGTGTTAGAATCATCCTTAGGTCTTTGAATATCCTCAAAATTTTCATCATGGTATCCAATCATTTCCTCATTTAGTTTTACACTCGATCCACCATAGAATGAGATTACTCGGTCGGCAAATTTTTGAAATCTGTCCTCCATCAATTTAAATCTTGTTTTTATCCTCGAAACATTATCCTCACAATTTTGCTCATGATCAATCATGGGAGCACTCAGATTTTGTTCAATGATTTCTTCTTCCATTTTCCTGTATGTGCGGAGAGGAGAATTTCTTGGAATATCCATTATACGATCATCTCTTGAAAATTTCTCCTCCAAAATTATGGAAGGAGGCTGCTCATATGATCCAGGCATGTTTATTTGATCTGAGTAGAGCTCAATCCTTTGATCATGATTAGTCAGACCTTGGTATTGTGGAGTCAACATACAGGGTTTATATGTGTCTAGGAGCTCAGTCCAGTCCTCTGTATGAGCATTATGTCTGACGAGGGGTCTGTTGTGGTCAATCCAACGCTCATGATCATTAAATGCATTTCCTTCCATCTGGGTTTGGTTTTTCTGCCAGTCATGGGACTTAAAAGGGTTTTGATCCTGAAATGTTTCATTGGCGAGAAACTGAGGATAAGGCGGTTTAGTCCAAGATAGTAGGTGGTCATGTGTAGTTGGATAACTTGAGTAAGGATTCAATGGGGGAGCCGAGGTCATATGTAGGTGAAAGTTTCCCGCAAATGTTGGAGGATTATTGAAAGAAGAAGATGTAGTTGATTTGGGCCAAACCGAGACAGATTTGTTTTCATAGTGATGTTCGGTCATTTTTGAAGGAGTTGAGAGAAATGATGGGTTGGATCTGAAATTTGGAAAGATTTCCATGATGGGATCAAGAGATGAGAGAGAAGTTTGTATGGGATAGAAATTTTATCAAATGTGCGGTTGTTGATCTTCGATATCGGTTCATGCACACCAATACAAACACAAATCAAACCCTGGATTCACCAACTCACACAATGAAGCCGTAAGAGTTCAGCTATTATCTTTTCAATTTTATTTGGTGATAAATCAATCTTGGCAGAAAATTAGCGAGCTGAAATTTCGGATTTGGACTCTAGCCTTAAGTGTCGTCTCTCGCTCACTCAGAAAAATAAAAACATCCAAGGTCGGGGTTGCTCTCCCGTAAAAATTCTTGATTTTATGGATTCTTTAAGATCAGCTATATTTAGCAGTCCCGATTTTAATGAGGTGATCACTTGAAAAATTAGATGAGCACAAATACACGTCTACCGTCCAGTCCCAATTTCCCTTAAAGTTATGTTATAAAACAAGAGAGAGGAGTTCGGGAAAAGCTGATGCACGCGGAAAACTATGATGAATGCTCAGTTAGAAGAATTACAGTGAATCCTCGCAATCTCCATGTAGGATGCTAGACAGAAATTTAAATTTATTCTATATGTAATGCAAGCCGATGAAAACCGCACCTAAGCAGAAAGTTCTATTAGCGGGAAAGAATTGAGTTAAATTTGGCTAAGTTGAACGATCTATGTGCGTCTCAATTAATAGTGCAGTGTGGCTTAATCTTACGAGCACAATCAAAAATTAAATTGCTCTGAGATTCGTATGTGCAGGTCTATCCTATTCGCCACTCAAGTCGGGCCCGACCCTCGTCGGAGAGTGAAACAGGCCACGACACACCACAGAATAAAGTTTAGATGTCTTTCTACACACGCGAGAGTCCAAACGGACACCGCTATAAATGAGAAGAAATTAAAAGTGCAGAAATTAAAAACCTAGACTCTACTCTCTCTCACGACTCGACTCGATCTTAAATTAATTGCGGTTTTTGGTGAAGTTGCGTCGGTTATTGAAAACCGCTCCACGTACAAGGTACCTCGCAAAAAAATAAGAGAGAAAATGTAAGAGAGTGACTCAAAATAATATGAAAAATAAATGCTGAAAATAAATTACAGAAAAAAATGGAATTTACAATGAAAAATTCGGGGGTCAGACTACCCGAATGCGGAAAACTGAACAAAAAAAATTTTCAGACAAAAATCTAAGCCGTTTGCCTCTCCGGCAACGGCGCCATCTGACGTATCCGAAGATGTCGCTTTTAAGAAGTTGTTTTTATCGTGTCGTACGTTGTAGGCGGCAATCGGAAACGATCAAGAAAATACCACAAATAAGTTATTAAATTTTTAATCTCGTGGTTTTATGTTTATTTTACTTGGGCAAGTCCCAGGGTCGATCACAAGGAGGCAAAGGAACAACTTAGAGTTAAGCCTATCAAAGTTCGTGTTCGGTTTTCGAGGCGGTCTTTTTTTGGAATTTTCAATGCAATATAGGGTGCAATATGCAAATTTGGCCTTATTTAGGGACTAAAACGTAAATTTCAATCGAACAATATCTGAAAAATACGAAACTTGGCCATAATGTAAATGACGATGAAGTGAGTGCACTGTAATGTTTTTGGAATTTTTGGATGTAATATGAATTTTTTATGGATTTTTAAATGCAAACAAAATTATTTTCAATATTTAATTTTAATAAATATCAAACCTACTTATTTTCAAGGATCAAAATTATCTGAGACCTATCACTAGGTGACGGATCTCAGAAAAATTCTAAACCTCAAAAATGTGAGGTTTAATATCTCTTAAAAATTGAATACAAAAATATACAAAATGATTTTTATAAGATAAAATATGCATGCAAATGCAAATCTTTTTTGGCACAATGTTAAGAATAATTAACTCTACAAGATGTGATTTTTCGAGAATTTTTAGAGCAGCGGTTAATCAACTATCAATTTCAGAATAGAAAATGGGTAAAATACGCCAATTTTCACAAAACAATTATTTATTAATTAACCGTCCATCACAAAAATACGCACAACATGTCAAAGAGTAGAGAATCAATTAACCAACATCATGCTATTTTTGGATTAATAAAATAATGTAGATAAGATGTTCAAAACAAAATGAGAACACCGGGGTACAGGTGCAATATAAATAAAATAAGTAAATGCAGTGGGGGTTTTTGTGTAATTACCAATAACTCGGGGGTGATTTCTGCAAAATTTCCAGAGGTCACGTGCTCTGCACGTGCCTCTGGCTGGCAGGGATGTCTGCACAAAAAGGGGGACTTTCAGGGGGGTCCTTGCAAATTGCCCAAGAGACACGTGCGCAGCACGTGACCCTGGGGTGTTGCTTGCTGGGAACGTTCCCCCACGCACGTGCGAGGGGCGTGCGGGGGGGCCTCGGGCTTCGAGCCCGGCCGATGGTGAAGGGGCGGAGCTTCTGATGGTTGCGGCGGAGGGCCAGTGGCGATGGCCGAGTCGTCCGGCCAATGACGTGGCTGTGGCGGCGCGAAGACGAAGCGGTGGTGGCCGAGGGGCGGGCGGCCGTGCTCCTGCGGCTGAGGCTTGGCGGGAAGGCCGAGCCTCTGGATGTCGGTGGACGAAGAGTCTGCTGGAGGGGCGGTGGAGCAAGTCGGCTGGCGGAGGAGCTTGGAGGTGTTAATGGCGGTGGCGTGAAGATGAAGGCGTTGACGGCGACTCGCGTTGGGGTATCGGCGTGGCGAGGCAGAGACAGGTCGATGGCGAGGAGGATCGTCGACGGTGAGCTTGCTGGCGTAGCTCGTCGTTGGAGGATCCTCTGATCGGAGATAGGCGTCGTGGGCTCGACAGCCAAGGAGGGTTGGAGCTGAAGCAGAAGCGGCTGAGGAAGAACGCCGTGGACTGCAACGAGCTAGTGAAGCTCAGATCGCGCCGAGGAAGAGGGAGGGGGTCGGGCTGTCACCACCGACCTCCTCTCTTGATTTCGTACAGACGGCGGATGGGTTGCCCTTTGGGAGCGGCGGAGTTTTTATAGGAGGAGAGGATCGTCGTTTTATGGAAGGAGGGGACTGGGAAGGCGGCGCGAGATCGCAGGACGAATGGGGATTCGATTGCGAGGATCGGCGATGGCGGCGGCGGCGGGATTTGCAGCGAAAATCGCGGGGGCGGCGCGGCGGCCAAATTGGGAAGGAAGCGCCTGGAGTCGAGAGGTGGAAGACGAGCGGGGGCCGTCCGATCGGCTGAGATCGGACGGCCCAGTTGGGTACACGTGGCGGTTAAAGGCGAGAGGGGAAAGGCGGGCACGTGCGGAGTACGTGCCTGGGAGGCACGTGCGACGCACGTGCGCCTATTTTATTTTAAATTTTTTTTATTTTTTTTATAAAACGAAATAAAATAAAGCCCAAAAATGGCTGACACGTGGCGGCACCAGGTGCCGCCACGTGTCAGCACCAGAAAATTCGAGAAATAAATCTTTTGTAAAATCGAAAATAAATAGTAAATGACCTCGGATCGAAAAACTTTTTTCACAAAAATTGCTCGTCTCGATGAGATCTACAACTTTCATGAAGACATAAAAACCAAAATCGATCATTTGCACAAAGTGAATTTTTGGGGTATCCTATGTACATAGAATACCTTAATTTTGGGGTTTTGTAAATTTTATGTCATTTTTTTGATCAGATAAAAATCCGGAAAAATTACGGTAAAATCAGAGATAAATAAAGACACTTAATTCTATTTTTTTTGGATTTTTATTGATTAAGAAAATATATACATAAAATATAAGGTCAAAAACCGCGAAAATATACAATGTACAAAAGAGGCCCAAAACCCAACTTTCACATACGAGCTCAGATTCACTTGAACTTGGTCTTGTTTTGAAGGTAGTTGAATGCACATTAGTTCAAAAGTGAGTAGGATTAAATCGGACACTGGATGGAGAAGATATGTGGCTTTTAGTCTGAAAATTCTGAAATTAAGGTTCGGGTTTTTGGTCCACTTATTTGGGTTAGTTAATTTTTTTGTATTTTTTCTTTATTCTTGTTAGTGATATGTACACCGTGGAAGTGGTTTTGAGTCATTCGGAGTTAGTATGAATAGGTTAAAAATTAGGGAAGTTAGGCTTTTTACAGGTCATTTTGGTTTGGATTTTTGGCTTCTTATTTTATGCAGAATTTTGTGCTAAAATGCAATTCTTATGAAATCATGCACGAATGCTAATTATGCAAAATAGATGCAAGAATGCTGTTGATTTTTAGGTATTTGAGCTTAATAAATGAGATTTAGAGTGATGAATACGAGATTCATCAATGGGTATATTACCATCGGGGACGGTCGTTCGACCGTCCCTTTTAATAATAATCGGCGATGGTTCTAAGTGGACCGTCCCCTCTGGTTGGTTTTAGGGACGGTTCTAAGTGGACCGTCCCCTCTGGTTGGTTTTAGGGACGGTTACTAAACCGTCCCCGATTATTATTATAAGGACGTTTGTAACCGTCCCTTATAATAATAATCGGGGACGGTTACGAGTTGACCGTCCCCTATGCTTACAGAAATTTTCCCCAGCGCACCATTTACAGTGGTTTTAGGGACGGTTATGCAACCGTCCCATCAAATTACCTATATGGGACGGTTGTAACCGTCCCCTTTAGTTTCATTATAAGCGACAGCCACAGTGAAGTAACGGGGACAGTTATGACCGTCCCCTAAAGGCCGGTTCCAGGGACGGTCATGTAACCGTCCCTAAATGTCATGTTAAAGGCGACGGTCATAATCGATCGTTGCTAAAACTTTACAGAGGGGACGGTCAGCAAACAACCGTCCCCTGAAATAGCATAGGGGATGGTTGTTGATTGCCCGTCCCCAATAACCGTCCCCAAAGGCTGTCCAGTTTGTAGTGATCTTTTCGTCTAAACCACAAACAAGTAATAGGATTACCTCTTGAAGTGTGGTTGTGATCAAGTCTCTAAACGAAGAGACCTCCTGTCTCAAGACTGATCCGACTGAGGAGATGCTTACGAGCACGGGGATGAACCCCGTGCTTCTCGCAATCCATGTTGATGATCCAAGGGGTGGATCTCCTGATCTCGACACACGAGATCCATCGTCTTCTTCACGAGTGAGGCGCACCGAAGGAGACGGAGATCCACGAGAAAACGATCGAGCAGCATGATGACGACACTGTAACGATGGAGAGTCTCTCTAGGGCATCCATGGTGGACAGCCATGAGAGGAAGAGAAAGGGTTGACGTGTAGAGAGAAATATAGAGAAATATGTGCTTCTAAAGTATTGTGTCAAAAAGAGCAAAGGGGTGCCTCTCCTTTTATAATATTTTTGGATCCATAGATCTCAATCTATGGGACAACACAAATCCAATAGATCTCATTGATTGTGTTTCTTTCAATGGCTAAGATTTGTGTTGGTAAAACTAATAATAATTAATTTAATCCAGATTAAATCTATATTGATAAATCAATACAAATTAATCTCAAATTAAATCAAACAAATATGGAGATAATAGGAAAGAGAGAATGCCTCCTTCCATATACATGGAGTGGACGACCACCCTTTCCTAATAGGAATAGGTGGACGTCCCTCCTATTGGAAGGAGCATCTATGTAATCTCCCTTGATTACATTATTCCATGTATCTTCAATTTATTACAACAACAATTGTTGTAAATTATTCTACAAAAATAATTCATAATCATTTTGTGAATATTGCAATCTTGTCATTGGAAATTTGTGAATCATATTCACAACCCAAAATAAAATGTAAATTACATTTTCAATTTAATGTCCAATGTGAATCCAATTCACATCAACATTTAATTAACAAATATAAATTATAAATAGCTCTCTCTTATATATTATAAATCACATTTATAATATATATGACTAATATGGATATTGATATCCACATTATTCATATCCATGATAATAAAATCATATTTGATCATCTTGGATCTCTTTTCTCTTGTTCTCAAATAATATGAATCACATTCACGTTATTCACATCTTTGATAATCAAATCACATTTTAATTATCTAAGACAACTCTCTTTATAATATGAATCGATTTCTCAATGCTCGGATATATTAAAAGTAGAATTATCCATGAACTCCTTCAAGGATAATGCGCTTTCTCCGCGAATACTTGGAGATAAGGACAGGGCGATTGTATTGTTCCACGTATAGTGACTTGGATATTGAGATCGTATCTCAAATCAAGATCGCGGACCTCCCATAGATGCTTGATTAAATCAAGACCGCAAATCTAACATTCTCATTGCATCTGAATCACATTCAGATCAATGTCCAACATTTGAACAAAGATCAGATTACTTCTCTACTGAGAGGGTCACTAAAATCCAGACCAGTTTCATCACTCCCTAGGAATGGAAGCGTCATGGTTATACAATCGTTTATGATCACATCACCCTCAGGTATTCCCAATACATGTACATCCTGCACACTGGAAGACTCAGACTAAACCCGAAGTATTGGATCAACTTTATACTGTCTACTTCGTGGTTTATCAGTAAGTTTCTCATTCGATCATTGGGATTTGGTATCGATCATACACTTTCCAAAAGCATATATCATACCTAGGTCTTGATCATATACTTTCCAAAAGTATATATCAAACCTACAAATTCACTGAAGCTTCCAAAGCGAGACGACCGTGCACACGGAATTTGATTCTTCCCAATATCTCATGAGTGAGCTCATGCCTTCCGGTTCAATAAATGAACATGTATGATCCCTTTAAGAGATCGTATTACTCATATACCCTTATATGCACACCAACGCGCCGATGTATAGACCTTGGTTAGGTCATCAACCCATTGGTCTACCAAATGTACATACTCAAACATATAGTAACACATATGTCTCTGGTCAAAGGATGCACGCCTGTACCATGAAAACATACAATATAGACTCTGGTTATCTCGATTTTGACTCAAATTGTCACAGTGCACTTTTTATCAGTAATTATTGCATGAACAATGCTCCAAAATTCAACAATGAACTTGATCATCCAAGCTGGAGGCTTGCGCTCAACAACCAATGTATTAGTTGTTGATTGCATTGCTCGAAAGAAGATCAACAATGTACTAATAGACGATTGTGATGGGCATCTCTTTATCGTGGAGGCCTAAATAATAAAAAATGCCAAAAATTATCAACTCATAATTTATGACTAATTTAGTATCCAAAAAATTTTGAGAAGCAAAACGGTAGCTACTAGTTTAGAAGCTATTTGGAGCACATGATAATTTTTTCAACAAATACTTCTTAAATACAAGAAAAGGTAAATAAATAAAACCATAACTCGACATTATAACTAGGCAAACCTAATTAAAACAAATAGTTAGCTTGGAAGGTGGAAATAAAAAATTACTATCAATGTCAATATAAAATTAAAAGAACAAAGAGATACTAATGGTAACAAATAATGGTAACAAATAAGGGAGAAAAATCTTAAACATAATTTAAATGTACCTACAAATCTATCAATGGAGTAACCTCCCTCGTGAAAAAAACCTGAGGAGTCCTCTCAAGCAGAAAGGAATAAACAAGCATGAAGGCTCTACCATCAATAAGAGTGGACGCACGGCTAACCACATGGAGACATAGTGTCATTACCAGGTGGCGTCCATAACTATGCTTCCTTTGTGGAGGATGACCCTACTGACGCATGAGCATCATCAACCATGCGTAGTTATGTTTTTTTTAATTCCTACATGTAAACAACAACATAAAAAATAATAATTATCATGGTCAATCATCTAACAAGAACAATGAAACTCCCCCACCCATTTTTGCTTCAATTTCAAACTTTCCAAGGTAGGCAAGAATTTTATATAGATCTTCTCCGGAGATTGTTCCTCTACCTTTCCATATCTAGGACTGGGTTCCTGACTTGTATGGCTTACATAAGAAGATTTTTTACCATAAGAAGACTTATTACCATAAGGTTGATCTTAATCACAAGGCTCACCACTCTCTCCATTACGAGAAGGTTGATCTTGATCTTGATTATAACTGAAGGAAACAAAAATCTAGTTCTGAAAAAAATGACAATCGAAGAATGAATGAGCAATAAATTCTATTAATTGACAGTTCATTTATCCAAATCTAGCAGCTTTGAAATGAATCAGCATTAAATAACACATCACAGAAATGGTAGAATACTTTTTTTACATAATTATCACTAATAATTTTATTTCCAAATGTATCCAAACTGAAATATAGCTTGCTATTCCCTTTAAAAATAACTAAATTCCATTACCTAGAAATTCAGGTTCCAGGGGTGGAGAGAATGTGAAACGAAGGGTTGTATGAGGATATAATAACAAATACTGAAAATAATTATAGAAAAAGAACTCACCTCATGTAGTTACCAAATTGTGCTCCAAAGTCCACCAACTAAAATCCAAGTATGAACAAAATGCTCCATTCTACATTCAACATTTATAGCAAGAAAATCAAAGCCCCTTGTACTCTCAACATCTACATTGGGAATCTACTAACATATGATTTCAATAAAAAAATTTTTGATCATTGAAAAATTTGTACAATGCTTTCCAAAAATCAAATATACACGCATTGGATATAGTGAGATAGTTTGCGTTCTATGTACACCACATATATAAAGCAAATTTTGGAAGGAAAAACTATTACCAAAAAAACTTCAACTCACATATTACTCTCCTATGTGAATCCCCCTTGAAGCATATTAATCATACCTCTCATCATCAATTTTCTGTATATTATTTTGTACAAATGTACATAACACAAAACATTTCCTTCCAAGGATCCACTCCCTAATATCGATTTGCACCTGATCATTCGATCATAACGGCTCCGCCAACTAACCAGCTGTAAACATGTCATTGGGCGCTCCCCTTTACATCATCATTGAAATCACTAGAAATGGTCATTTTGAGAGAATACATAAATTAATAGAGAAGATTTTCATAATTAATTACATGTCCTAATCTAATAGCTGGTTGTCACAGGATACACGCACCCAATTATTGCACAATGTGAATTTTTTCGACTAATCCACGGGAGGGGAGATCGACAGTTGGACCAGCGGATGTCTTAATATATGGATGGATTGGAGGAAAACATGTATGTGTCGATTTGCCTGGAGTTTCTCCATTGCTAGGTCCGATAGAGAGTGATTTTGTTGCAGAATACGCTGCATAGAAAGCTACCTCAGCTAAAGTGGCTAAGCATGAGAAGGCATGTGTTGACAATCACATGTATTCATCCCCCTTTCTTTAGATACATTTGGGTTCTTGGCAAGTGAAGCAGTAGAGCTCCTCAAGAGGATCCAAAAAAATCATGCATAGCAATGTTATGATTTCTAGATCTATGAATGTTCTATTTCGTAGGCTCTCCGCTTTGGTGAGAATGTATTTGATCAAATTATAAGTATGCATTTGTATTTTAAGTATAATTTGAAGTACATGGAGCTACATACCGAATATGTAGCGAGCATCAGCCCGATCTCTCCCCACGAGTGAAAAAAACGTAATAAAAAATGACACCCAACTATACGATTTTTACGATAACAATGATGGCAACAACGACAAACAGTAAAATTCAAAGAATTGAGCCGGGAGAGAAGATGCACATGCATATAAATCTGGGGTTATTTTTGAAAATTTTGGGAGGGGTTTGGAATTAGTACATTTTATCTACAACATGAGCAGTTTCTGTGTTGATGGCTTCGAACTTATAGGCCCCGTTCGGCTCCCAGGTTACCTGCGGGTTAGGGGAGTTTACCCCCTTAATCCACATCTCCCTCTCTCCTCGTGGGCTCCAGTTTATTTCTTTTTTTAAAAAATTAAATAAATTAATTTTACATCATCAATCCTATCAAAAAATAATACATTATACCATCATATCATATAAAAATTATAAACTACTCCACTTCTACTCATTCCAAACCTCAATACAATCACATCATAATAACTAATAACTACTCACTTTTTCAAACTTCAAGACAATCATATCATCCCAAACCTATTCTAACCCACCCACAGTTTAACCCTCTATCCAAATACCAAAATACAAAAACAGGTTCTTCTTTACCAGTTTAACCCGCCTTAACCTGCCAACCAAATGCACCCATAGAGCTTTCACTTTTGGGTTCGGATCATTTGGTATCTCCATTTATGAAGATGCAGAAGATGTCTCAGGTCGAGATTTTTTTATGATGACAAAATCTATCTTTTTTGTGATTTTTTCTTGATTGTCCCCCTCCTATATATCCAATGTAATCACCACCAGAGACAATACTAAAACTTCTCGGCAAAATTCGTGCTGACGACTCCTTTGACCAATGCATCCCTGAATATGTTGTACTCCGAAAGCCACACTATTGATCTTCATGTCGCACTTCCTGAAGGTGTTCTTATCCCAATGTAATCGTTCGCTGGTGTTCGCAAACCTGCAATCAAGAAATTATGGATAACAAATTCCTCCTGCATGATTTCTTGTCTCTGAGTCGCAATAAAAAATCTGCAATCAAGATATTAGTAGCTTCTAATTTCTGGGATCATTATCCATATCACAATCTGCAAACAAAAAGAACGAAACTACACATAATTAAGTTGTCAAATGATCAGATAAACGAATGAACAACGTATGTTTGTTGTTAAATTCCATATCAGGAAAAAAACAGAATTTATATCATTGAATTGCCTAAGGAAGAGGAAGCGTTGCAACGAGACTACAATAAAACCCAACCATAGGTATCACCTGATCAGAATCCTCTCAAATCACGGGAATTGGCATAGTAATCAAGAGAAGAGATTGATCTCAACCAAAAGCTAGGGTTACCAATGTTTATCACCTAAGGTTACCAATGACTAGGGCAAGGAAAATGGAGCCGGAGTACCTGGTGATTTGGCGTTGGCTGCGGCGGATTTCCTCGATGGAGAAGGATAGATAGCATCTGCCGACAAATCTCCATGATGGAGGTGACCAAATGACATTGGAAATCACCGCAGATCGCCGTTGCGTCGAGCACCGAAGATAGAGGATCACTGACGGAGATCGACTTCTTGAGATTGTTGGGTGAGAAGAGTGGGGTTATATTATGACCGCAGCGAAGAGAAAGTTTGAAATGGAGGGTTTTGTACAAAGGAGATTAACGTTTTTGTTTAAAGGGCCTATATATGCTTACTCAGACTTTATGCAACGAATTTAGGTGGCAAATATCTGTCGCAATGGAATTTGTCACTTAAATTCGATCGTCTAAACTTAATTCAATTGAAGTGAATTCAAATCCTAGCTTTATATACGCTAGCACGGAAAGCTGACTATCTCGATCATACAAATTCCTATGAAAATATAATCACCTTTAAATTGATAAACACTAAAATATCTAGAAAATATATACATTTTGCACAAGAATTGGATGTGTGGAAAATAGGGTTTTGAGAAAGTGTATATATTGTACTACTGTACACATACAAGAGTTTATTTCATTTGATATTTTGTAAATATGGTATCTACGCTAACAAATCAGTTAGAAATAGAGAATTCAAAAAAGATAGAAAATTAGAAGACAAACAAAAATGGAAACTGTATATATCGATCTTTTTCACCTATAAATTCTGCTCTCTCTATTTTCTAAGCAACCTTAATCATTAAATGTAAAAAAGATTAGTTTGTAAAGGCCTTTAATAAAGAAAAAATTACTTAAGATGGTTTGACCATTTGCAAAGGAAATCGGTTGATGCACCGGTTAGAATATGTGGGATTTGAGATGTTGAGCTGGTTAAGAGAGGATGAGGAAGATCCAAGACGTTTTGGAATGAGACTCTCCGAATGGATTTTAGTTATTTAGATTTAAACCTGAGATGACTTAAAATAGATCTAAATGGAGGCAACGAATCCATGTATCCAACCTACTTAATTATGGAAAAGGCTTTGTTATTATCATTGTACATGTTTAAAATACATAGGTAGGTGTACCATTGTCCTCTTATATTTAACTGGCTATTAGTTCTTATATTGGTGCATAACTTATCAAGCTCCATGATCCTAAGGTAGTTCGGAGGTCATTACCATGGGCACTTGTTAGTACCCATTAATTAGATTGGATATCCTTAGATCATGTTCGTTTGGAGAATAAGCCTTGCAATAAGAGGTCAATTCTCCGCACGACGCGATTTTTAAAAGTACCGTTGTTCTTATTCACATCATATTATTTCACTGTATTTCACCCTTATTCTTTTCTTTATTCTACCTCTTATCAATTTTTATTCAACCTTATTCTCCTTATTTCTATCTCTAGCACGCCGCGTCCTCCCATTGTAGCACCCAGCTCCCATTCCACCTTAGCAGTCATTAGTTCACTCCTTGTCAGCAGCCATTGATGGGGGTACGGGTAACATAACTAGAGCTTGACGAGAGGTTGCCTAAAAATCATCAGTTTCTTTGGTTGGATTTGGCTTTATGGCAGATGGGTTTCCCTTGCAGTGGATCGATTCTGCAGATGGAGGGATCCACTGGATTTATTATAGATTGAGAGGGGTAGGGTACTTTGAACAGGATTACCAGACATGGAAATGGCAACTATTTGTAGTAAAGTCCAGATGGGGTTGGAGAGGGTGTCTGATGACGTTAAAGCTTTTACTCCGGTTGGGTTCTCATCACTCTAGTTTTTGGAAAGAGTTGGAGGTCGTTTCTCGGAAGCGCAATCTCTGCTGTGAATCCGGTCACATAATATATTAATTGATAGTTGGCTATATAAGATGTTACATAAATAGTTTATATTACTTCTGTGTGCCGAGCGGAGGGCCTTCCACCTCGAGTTCCTCTACTCAACTGTTACCTTCTGTTGTGTCCCGACAGAGCTGAAAGGGTAATATATATATATATATATATATATGATTGCATTTTTCTGGTTGTTTTTATGATTTGGCATTTTTCTCCAATGATGCATTTGGTTATTAATGTATATGGAACTGTATATACCATATAACATTGGTTTACTTCAGCAATAAGCAGAACATCCTTTGCAAGGTTTCCCATTAATGCACATAGAATCTGCTTTCAACAATAACTAAGATGTATTTGATGATTTCCGATTGATGCACAAAAGGTCTACTTTCAGAAATCCCTTTCGGAATTCTTTTAGCACATTCCAATTATGAAGCTTCTTCTTCGTTGACTAATTGATCCATGCTGACTCTTGGGGCTTGTTTGGTTACTAGAGTACCCCGGTGTACCCCAATGATTATCGCCTTTATTCTTTTATTTTATCTTCATTTCTTTAGTCAAACACATGTAAATACCCACTTATTTCATAAAATTATCATTTTACATGCACGTATTAAGTATGCACTTTTAACACATTTTCCATTCAAAATAAAAGAATAAAGAAGAAAAAAAGAAAAGAAAAATGAAGGATGTGTTTATGTAATAAACACAGACTGACCCGAACCCTGAGAGAAGGTTAAGACTTGACCTGATCGATCAGGAATAAAGTAGGGGACTGTCAAAAATCCAAAAATAATTTGTACATAAATTCCTTGTATATCTATATAAAACTTGTACTACTTTATTTATACATAATTTGACCTCAAATTAAATATTTTTGTAAAAAAAATTGTAAATAAAAATGTGTTGTAAATAATAAAAATAATTGTCAAATAAAAAAAATTATATATTACAAATAATCATCCTTAGAAAAGCCACAATGCGATCATTTGAATACCAATTCCGGCTCCATACGAACTCAAATTGAAGTAAACTAAATTCCATTATACTCTAAATTAAATTATCTTCCAAATGGTTATGGTTTCATAATTTTTGGAGTTACGGTTAAAAAGTCGCTTTTCTAGGGTGTTTTGTGTCGTTTCACCATTATTTATTGTACATATTTATTCATATTTATTTTATATATATAATGGATATATTTGTAAATATTTTTTTCGTTAATATTAAATAAAGAATATATATATAAATAATAAAATTAAAAAAATAGTTTTATCAAATTATTTCCTTATTTGTATATGTGTATATTGTATTGTATGTATATAATATGTGTATACAACTAAATTCATATATAAAAATCAGAAAAAAAATAAAATATCTCACATTAATTAATTAATTTAATTACGAAATTAGTATTTACATTTAATTATTTAATTTATTATTTGATTTTATAACATACCATGTGTATTAGATTTGA
Source organism: Ottelia alismoides (assembly GCA_037367405.1). Classification (NCBI taxonomy): domain Eukaryota; kingdom Viridiplantae; phylum Streptophyta; class Magnoliopsida; order Alismatales; family Hydrocharitaceae; genus Ottelia; species Ottelia alismoides. Next base: position 55,103 of record JAZKJV010004813.1, on the reverse strand, counting down.
TTCTATACCTTTAATGGCCACCATTAAGGTGGTTAATTAATTTCCATAAATTATTTAATTTATTTAGTTTATTTAATTTTGAATTTCGTAATTAATAAATTAATTAATTTAATTAATTATTTTTTAATTCTACCAATAAACACCTTCCTTAAGTGTATATAGCTTTCTTTTTCATTTTTCTTCTCTTTTTAATAGGCTCCTCCTCCTTCTTTCATTTTTTTGATCAATCTTTGGTGGAGCGGAGCCCGATCTCCAAGAGCTCTGTTGTTGAAGAAGGATGCCCAGCCACCAAGCCGCCCGGTGACAGCGCGTCGACCCTCGTCGAGGCCATCTGAACCCCCGAGGTGAGATCCAGTTTATTTCTCGTCTTGTTTCTTAGATAGATCGCAGTTTATGCCTCGATTTCATTAATCTTTAGGTATTAAAAAATCATCAAAAAAATCCTTATCATGCATCCCCCCCACCCCCCCCGAGACCGAATTTTTCACCTCACCTCTTAATCTCTCCATTTTCACGATTTTGTCTCACGCAATCTTCCATCCCTGGTCATGCACGGTGACCAGAGCAACGGATCTATCTTCCATTCCACGCAGGATCCATACCATTCATCCCTCTTATTTTTTGTATAAATTAAAAAAAAAATATAATTATTTTTCTTGTTTATCTCATATTTATTTTGCAGGAAAATTTCTAAAAAATAAAAAAATTTCTATTCCCCTATTAGTAGTTTCCTTCAAATATATATTCTCCTATTCTATTCCCCTATCGCACCACCCCGCCGACCTCCGAGCTCCTCTGCCTTGTTGAAGGGAGCGGGGGCCCTCCCTCTTCTGGCTTTGGAAGAAAAAGAATGAAAGAACTCTAGGGGATTTTGATTAAAAATTTGGGTAAATTTCTTGACAAGCCCCCGAAAGTTTCATAAATTGGAAAGGTGTCCCTTCTCTCCAAAGAAAGTCATGTGCATTGTATATGCTTCCTGGGTAATTTTCAATTGAGCCTCATTTTTTATTTATTTTATATTCAGTTCTGAAACCTTGAATAATTGCAATTCAGTCCTTGTGCATCCATATTTGAACTTACTTGATATTTTCATCAAAATAATTATTTACATTATTCGAAAAATTCTGAGAAAATTTGTGTATGCTCCTGCTATGTACCTAAACGTTGTATGAAATTTTCATAGTGTTTTGTTGAATTTTGATATATTTAAAAAATAAAAAATGTCCTTTTGCTTGTCTGGAATTAGAAAATTCCTAAATATTCAAAAACTTGCCTCAAAATTCCAAAAATAATTACTGTAGGTGTGTTTTGGTATATTTTAATATCTATCCAGTTTTTATGCATTAACTATTTATAAAAATCCAAAAAGTGCAAAAAAATAAAAAATCTTAAAAATATATAGAAAATTATGTAAAAATCCAAAAATTATGCTTTCGTTTCTGATTGTAGATATTTCTTGGTAGTTTATATTAAAAGTTATTTCGTATTAGATACTTAATGTATTTTTAAGTTGCAAAATACTCTTGTTTGTGCACTGTTTTCCATGTTTTGCACTGTTTGATTTTTAGAAAATCACAAAAACATTAGAAAATTTTAAAAATTATCAAAAACATTTTAAAATATATAAAACACAAAAATATTTTCTTCATACTTTTCTGAGAATTTTTGTCTAGTCTGAAAAATACAAAGAGAGTGTGGTGCATGTGTTTTAGCATTTGTGCTTGTTAAAAAAACATAAAAACTACTAAAAATCATTTTCAAAATTTGATTACTTAGTTTTAAAATCATGCTCCTTGTGTTCGACCCTGGTCGCTATACCAGGTAAATAGAATAGCGAAAACCGCTTATATTTACTTTGATTGATTATCTTTTAAGTGGCTAAAAAAACAAAAATTTTCTCGATTGACCAGAATTGGTGATTTGGGTCACAACGACCATTGTTTATTTACATACTTAACCCGAGTCGTCAGGCGCGTCATCAGAATGGCACCGTTGTCGGAGAGCACGACTTTGTAGTCAATTTTCAATCTTGTGATATTCGTCTCTTTATATTATAATTGTTTTCTGGCCTTCTCTTGTTTGATTTTTGTGCGAGGAACCGCTTGGAGTGTTCTTGGATTATTTTTGGGATAACGTGCAAAGGAGGAAGAGGAGAAGAAGATAAGAAGACAATATTAATATTTTAAAGAACATTTCTTGAGATATTTTTAATAATTTTGGACTTTGGACTTGTGGACTTGGACATTTTCTCGGAGTCTATTTCGCTAAGTGTCAGTGCACTTGGAGGACTTCACCGCTATTTTTTCGAGTTTTTGATTTCATCGACTATAACTCTCTATTTGATTCTTGTGGTTTTGACCCCTATACGTAGGATTTTTGTTGATTGTGACGTAAATTGCTAAGGCCCAACACCTAATAGAATATATGTTCCTATAAAACGTAATTGGACCTTGGCTACAATTTAGTTGAAAAAGTTAGTTTAATTGAATTTGAGACCACGTGTCGTGAGGTGTCTCATACAACGCTGGCAGTACCCGTTGTGGTGGGCACCGAGTGACTCCCAAGATTAGACTCCGAAGTCGATTCTGTTAGCTAACTATTGTTCTTCACGATCAGTAAAAGCTCCTTGTATATGGCAAATTTTCTCATGCATCATATAGCTAGTTTACTTTCAGTATTTAATTTATACGCGGATCATATTGCATGTAGAGTGCTGAAGTAAGATACGCATTTTCTATATCTGCATGCATCATTGTATTAGACCGTGCATCAGCTTTTTCGACTTCCTCCACATGTTTTTGACACAAATTAATCAAAGTGGAAATCGGAAAGCTTGTTAGATGTTATCTTTGAAAAAAATCCAAAAAAATAGAAAATCAAAAATTAAAAATTAGGACTGCTAATTGAACTTGACCCGTAAAATTAAAAGTAACTAATTCCTCATTGAATTGGGAGAGCAACCCCCTCATTGTTTGTGTTTTAAATTGCTCGCGTGCACACTAAGGAGTAGTGCCCAAATCCTATTCAAGTCGCCTAAGTGTTTGTACAACTTTTGTTTGATCACACTAAAATTGAAAAGATAAAAGATCAAATCTCACGGTCTTCACAATACGTAGAGTTGGTGAATTGGGGGTTTGCTTTGTGTTTGAATGTGTTTGGTGTGAGTTGGTCACATTTATCTTCTATCATTTGTAGTCACCTCCTATTTCTTTCACTCTCTTCTATCCCACCCTTCCTCCCTTCATCATCCTTCTTCCCTCTCATCATGATGGGAAATATTCCATTCCAGTCGAATTTTGCGGCTTCTTCATTTCATTCCCATCATTTCCATCCATTCTCTTGGGAGGTCGGAACTCCGACTGACATCCCATCTTCCTCCTCTCCCTACACACCTTCTTTCTTAGGACATGTTGTGAGTGAAGCCCGATGAGACAAGATTGACTAAATGTGAGACCCAGGTGATTACCTTGCTGAGATGAGAGTGCATTCCATAGGAGAGCAAATGGGGCAGTGGCAAATTTCAGATGACTTTAATCCTGTGATGATGGATGAGTACATCGATCAGGAAGCATGCTCCGCTTCTACATTGAGCCCCTTCATTTTGGATTTAGAGTTCATAAATCTACTGCCGAAATTTTTAGGAGGAGTGCATGAGGAACCATATCTACATATATCTGAGTTTGAGGATTTTTGTAAATCACGATCATACCTTGATATCACTTCTGAGGATCTGATGTTGATGACCTGCCCTTTCTCACTTCAGACTAGAGATTTGCGATGGTATAGAGAGTTCGGGAGGAAGATTGCGACCTGGGGCGATTTAAGGTCATTGTTCTTGCAGAGATTTTACCGCCAGCGTAGAGCTTATATGATTTGCTCTTGTATTCATGATTTTTCAGTTAACCCATAGAAGCCAGTGAGAGATTCGTGGTTGAGGTTACTTGATCTTTTGAGGCGATTTTCAGATCTTGGATTTTCGATGATTGACTTAATCCATCTCACCGTGAGGAGGATGACCTCTTAATAGATTTCTTATGTTATTACCTCGTGTGGTGGTTCACACCAAAATGCCGACCTGGATTTATTTGAGACTATCTTGGGAACACATTCAGACATTCCATATTCACGAGATGATTTATTCGGGACAATATATGAGGGAGAGATGACACATGTTGAGTATGTGACACATCATGATGATTCAGACATCACACACCAATCAAAGGATATGGATGCTACTACTTTTCATATGATGGATGTCTTGACTACTTCTTTGAATTCCGAAGCCAAACATTGGATGAGTACCCATTGGATTTACATTCAGAGTTTGAACCAGTACCGTACTTCACGTCGATGATTCTTGGATTCTAGATCTTTTAGTATCCCAAAAAATAGAGGAGGAGCCCACATCTCAGCCTTCCTTTGAGTCATTTCAACGTCCATGCCTAGTTTATTCAGTTTTTATTCTTATGAAGAGCTTCTCAGATTCATATATACAGCTTGATCCATCCAAGCATAGAGAGCTTGATGAGGGATCGATTTTTTATTTGAAAGACATAGATAGTCCTGTATTTGAGCCATGTGTCCTCCCTTTTGACGAGGTCAATATATTTTTGGAGGACCTAATATTTTACAGCATTGATCCCCAATTCCCTGATGATTCGGCATTACTCCTTGAGGGTTATCTGCGGGAGGATGCCACGGACCTTGTGTACTCAGTTTCACTTTTTGAGAGTGCATCTGATCTTGGGGATCACGAGACCGAGCCTTCTGATATTATTGATAATGAGTTTGATGTTTCTCTCCTCGACGACCCTTGCGAGGATGACCCGATCTTTGAGGTATTCGATGATTTCATTGACTTATCTACATTATATGCATCCGATATCAGCCTTTTTAGTAAGTCTCTTGATCTTGATCTTCCATCTCTATTCGATACAGTGACTGACATGGGGGATTCACTGACAGATCCTTTCTTTCCACGTTTGACTTCTTCGGCTCTACCCTTTCACTCCATTTAGATCTTGAACCGACGAATTCATTTATGCTACCAGAGCCTAATTGCATCTTCCCATATCTTTACCGGGTAGCAGACACCCGCTTGATTGTTTACCTGGGTGTCATCATTTCTTCTATTGAGTTCGTTGTTGTTCTATCACTGAGACTGCAATGACAGTACGGTGTTTGCATTACAGATGCGGTCCCCTAGCCTTTGTGCCCAGTTAGGGGCATAAACTCTAGCGCTTATTGATAGGTGCCTCAACATTGACCGTAGCTCTATGGATCCAGATGTCCATATCGCACATTCTTTTTTCTGACACCCCATCTCCATCTTATGATTATGTTATACTTAGGGTGTACTTTACTCTAAGTATAAGGGGGGTGTCATACTTGTTATTATCTATTTAATTAATTTTACCTCTATTTCGCTGCCTATACTTAGGGATATTTTACCCTAAGTATGGGGGGGGGGGGGTAAACCCAGTACATTCTACTACTCGATTTTCCCCTTGTGTACAGTTTTCTATACTTAGGATTACTTGATCCTTAGTATAAGGGGATCATCGACTTCTATTGATTTTATTATTTTATTCATCGTTGTAGTATACTATTCTTTTCACTTTTCTATACTTAGCACGAGTTATGTCTTTCATTCTAGCTCTTTGATCACTATGAGGACATAGTTCGAGCTAAGTATTGGGGATGTCGTATATATTGTATATATACGTTAGCCATAACTCGTACTTTCATATTTTTAATAGGGCTAACATACTGTATAAATACTGGTAAAAAACTAAAAAAAACTAATTTCCTCAAAAAAATTCGTGTACATACTGACTAATAAGTCAGGTTAAAATATTTTAAAAAATATTTTGAAAGTAGTTTGAAAATATATTTGAAAAATCTTTTGAAAACTAGTTGAAAAATATTTTCAACCTTTGTAAAAATATTATGGCTTGTAAAAAATTTTTCTCATTGTGTAAAAAAAATGATTCTGTAAAACTATTTGCAAATGTTTTGAAAAAAGCGTTGAAAAATTATTTTGACTATATATATATATATATTGTTTGAAAAATGTTTGCAAAATTGTTTTCAAATGATTGTAAAATTGTGTGAAAAATATTTTGGACTATAGTTTTCAAAATTATTTGTAAAATTTGAGGAGTATATGCATCACAAAAATAAAAAAATGAAAAATGAATAAAAAATGATAAAAATTAAAATAAAAAATCCAAATATGTATATACTTGTATATATTAATCAAGTTGTAAATCCTTTCTCATGACTCTTTGTAAATAATTGACTCACTTCTTTGTAAATATGTGTGTATCTTCTCTAACCTTATATAAAAAAAAGAAGACAATTTTTTTGTGTACTTATATATATAACTAACTATTAGCATAAAAAAACTTTCACATGCGCATCATTTTTCAAAAATTCGTAAAAAATTAAAATTTTGAAAATTGTTTCACAAAAAGATCTTGCTTTTTTTGCGTTGTACATATTTTCTTGTATTACATGTGCATTTTTCTGGATAGTTTTGACATTTAAACTAAGTCTGGAATAAATTTGAAGAATGGAGCTTAGATGGACCTTAATCAACTTAATTTCAGAGGAACCTTATAAGAATTGAATTTAAGACTTTTCAGGTCCTAGTGACTTAATTCTTTGAGTCCATAAGATTATGTTCACATGTCATCTTGATAATTCTAAGTAGAATATTTAACAACACACGCATAATTCTTTCAGATCGTGGCTTACCTTGGACAAAGCACTCTACACGTAGCTCTTCATGGAGGAGGTAGTGAGGGGGCAAAATCTTTTGGCTTGGGGTAGTATACGAGGGTAGTACATCTAGGCAGAACCTCTTGTCCTCCTATAGGGAGGGAAGTGCATCTCAACCTGATTTGGTGATGTTGAGGTCCAAAGACAGAATGTGGTTGGGTGGCAATAATGCCTCAAAAGAGGGATAGTTGATGAGCGGCACGAGCAACTAAAGTTAAGTGATATCAAAGGTCATTGCGACCTCAATCACCTGAACTAGGCTCAACAAGAAAAATGTGAGACCACCAACAAGATCAATCAACAATAAAAACAAGGCAGGCGGTCCTGCTAATTATTTAACTTGGTATAGCCACCAGGGTCGACACAAGGAGCACGTGATGATAAATCTGCGAAGTAGTCGCGTAAGCAAAATATGAAGAAATTTTTGGTGGTTTTAAAGTTTTTTATTTGTTATGATTTTAATTAATAAGAAAAGTAAAGAAAAGGTGAAGATGGCACAAAACAACAATTATTTAAGCATCTAACAAATGATCAAAAATTCAGAAAAAAATATTTTTGTGTTAAACAATTTCAAGAATTTTTGTGAATTTTATTGGGTTTTCTGATTTTTAATTAATTTTCTAAAACTAAGAGAGAGTCAAAAATAGAAAACAATGTAGAGTAGGGATCTAAAGGCAAAATATTTAAAATTCCTATAACACCCTAACAACAATTTTATGAAAAAATAACAAAACAAAATCTAACTATAGAAGAAGAAAACATATTTTTTGATTTTTATGAATTTGTAATTATTTTTTGAAGATTTTTACTCTTCTTCAATATTTATGGGTTTTATAAATGGGAATAAAATGAAAATTGCATAGAAACACAAACAATACACAAGAAGTAATCAGGGATTTTTTTTGGAATTTTCAAGTTTTTTTTATATTTTTAGTTGTATTTTAAATATAGACAGAGAAAATTTTTAGGGTTTTTGACTTTTAGAAAATAATAAACAAAATCAAAACACAACACAAAAATCACCAAAATTCTTACACAATAGCAGGATCTACGTGTCATAATTTCATGACTTTTGCTATTTATTTAATTAAAGACAAAACACACAACTCATAGAGACCAAAATGCAAATAAAATAAGTTCTAAGACCAAATAATAACAAGCAAGAAAAGCCTAGGGCCCTAACTGTAATTTTTCCACTTATCTGCACATGTCACAAATCCGCACTCACAGGGTCATATTTGTAAATAAAAAAAGTAAACATTCAATTCATAACAGAAGATAAGTCCAAGGTGAACAATGCAAATATCCCAAATAAACACGTGATAAGCACATGGGTCCACACAGGCAAGACGACAGTGCAAATATGAACAACTACAGGTGCTAGAATGCAAAATGGTCCAACTATATATTTTATTTTACAGACTAAAATAAAAACGAAAATAAACGCATAGTAGAATGAGCAATGTACCCATGAGACACGTGACGAGGCACGTGACGAGGACGCGCGGCAACCGCTGATGAGGCGCGATCGTGCGGCTCTAAAGCGTCAGGTGTCAGATCTGATGGCTATCAGATGTCGGCTACATGGCTGGTACAGGGCCGTTAGATCTGCCATTTAACGGCCTGACACCTCCATTGGATGGATGGTTGAGATGAGGTCTGGAAGGTGGCTCAATCGGACGAAGGAGAAGGCCTATGGAAGAACAATGTCAAAGCGAGCTTCGTCGTAGCACAGGTGGTTATCCGGAGCATTGATGAAGGATCGGATGGGGCCAAAAGGATCGTGAGGATCTTCCGCGTTGAATGGTCGGCTCTGATGGAGTAGCCGACGGTCGGATCAACGTGGCAATGGTTGGGACCTAGGTGACCTCCGTTGAGCCTCAAATAGAAGGAATCGGGTGTCCTCGAAGCACGTCAAGGCCTGTACGAGATAGCTCTGACTCGGAGCGATATTCTGATTAGGGTTATTGGGCTTGAAAACTCAAGAAGCGATGGTGGATGGGGGGTGGGTCTCCGGCGAGATGATAGATGAGACCGATGACCTAATCTTGGCAATCCGAGCGAAGGTCAGTTTGATCAAGATGCGTGGGAAGATGGGGGTGAACGGATGCATCGATTAAAATGGGTAGATGACGGTGACGAGGCTCCGACCGGCTGGTCGGAGCTGGCAGAGCGATGGAGAAGTGTAGATGAAAGATTGAGCGAAATAATGGAGCTATGTGTGATCAGAATGCTACCTGAAGGTCCTAAAATGATCCTGAGCTCCAGAGGGTGAACGATGGGGTCTTTGCCTCGACTACGCTGCGGTTGACAAAGGAGGCTCTTTGCGACGGTTCTCGGGCCACGATGGTCGAGCATCGGCTAAACAACACCTCTCTAAACGCCAAGAGTGGCCTCCGGTTGCTGTCACCAAGGTGAAGGCATCTAGGGTATCAGAAAGGGGAGCGGCGCGAGCTCCCGACCTAGGGGAGTAGATAAGACAATTTATAGCAATCTCGGGTGGCTGGAAAGATCGGAAGAGGGTGCGCAAACCAAGAAGGATCTGCGCTTCCCTAAGGATCCGCGAGGATCTTGGATCCATGGGGAAGGTGCGGTCGAAGAATCGGAGCATGGGCACGCGTGATCCTCCCTAGGAAATTCCGAGAAGACGGTGCGGTGAGGAGGTCGGGTTAGGTCAAGCCCGGGAAGAGGGGGTTGACCGGGGTCAAACTCCTGACGTGGACCAATCAGAAATTAGGATTTACAAAAATATTTCAAATTGAATAAAAAATAATAAATGAGTTTAAATAAAAAAAGTGTACAAAATGAAAAATGTGTGTTATTTTTCAAACTACGTTTATGTAATTTTTATTTATTTTTTTGAAAAATAATTTATGGTATATATAGTATAATATATTATATACAAGTACAAAATACCTATGTATTTTGTACAATTATTTTTAATTTATTATTTTTACAAAAATACCTCAATTTGATATTTTCTTGATTTTCAACTTAATGTTTGGAGTATAAAATAATTTTTGTTTTACTTTTGTTATTTATTTACATGTATATAACAAATATGGAAGGAGAGATATATACATGTATTATATACAAATGACAGAGAGAAGGACTTTTATTCTAATTTCATTCTAATTTTATTTTTCTAATTTGTGTTTTATTTCTAGAAAAATATATATAAGGAAATAAAAGTACCTTTTTATTTTTATTTTTGTATAAATAAATTAGATATGTAGATGATGTATAAGTACAAGGTAGAGTGACCCTATCTCTCTCTACTTATTTTATTTGGCGATCAGGCCCATACTGGGCCCTCTCTTGGGTATGGGTCACTAAATATTTATTCTAAATATTTCCTTCTTTTTATTTTATTCTTTATTATTTTATTTTTCTTGCAGAAATACATGCTAATTATGATATATTAACACATGCATGCTTATTGCTAATTTATTGTATTTACAACTATTTACATGATGCTTTGCCAAGATAAATAGCTAAAATAAAATAATAAAGAGTGATGAATGGGGATTCATCACCCCCTTATACTTTACTTTTGCTAGTCCCTTAGCAAACACTTATTTGAAAAAGAAGTGAAAATAAAAAGAAAAGAAAAAGAAGGAGAATCAAGGTTGATTATTAAACTTGTCTTCATTAAATTGAAGTATGGAGCTCAGTCAGACCTTTGGATTATTAGTTTGTCGGAATCTTATTTGGACATAGGTTTAAAACTTAACAGCCTATAATTTCCACCAATCTATGGTCAAGACTCCTCAATAATCCAGATCAGAACAAGTCTACATACACAAACTCTAATGACCATGAATCGTTTCTTGTACTGTGTAAGTGATATGTAGCTCCCAACATCAGAAATGGCAAAGAGACAACCCTCCTTAACAAGGTAACTCTAATCCCCTAGTCCAGCAACTCTTTCCTCGAGGAGCGGTGTATTCCCTTCTAAGTTCAAGTGCAACCGGCTCAAGAAGAGGTGGAAGAAGAGAAGGGACCATGACCAGTGTAGTCATGTATCCTTGGGAGCCCAACCAGTGTAGCTAAGTCTCCCACTGCAAGCTTCATGAGATGAGACCGAGTTACATAAGCATTGCTTTATTTGACTATATACACTCCGGTGGGTATTTTATTTTCACTCAGACGCACCACTTTTTTTGAAGTTTTTCTTTCTTTGCACATTTTGTTTTATGTGCATATGTATGACGTATCTACATGGTGCATCATATATACATAAAGAGTTTTTCCTCTTGAGCCAATAGACTATCCATCTTTTGAAGCTTTATTGCTACCCACAACTCCTGTCATTAGACGTCAACACCACCAGACCAAGTTGAGACGCACTTCCTTCACTAAAAGAAGACGAGAGGTTCCGCCTAGAAATGCTACCCTCGTATGCTACCCCAAGACAAAGAAGACTGCCTCCTCACCACCTCATCCGTGGAGAGCTGTGTAAGGTACTGGTGAAAGTAAAGCCATTATCTGTGAGAGTCACGTGTGCGTTGTTACGTGTTCTACATAGGCTCATCAAGATGACATATGATCATAGCCTAGTGGACTCAAAGAACTAAGTCCCAAATGGACCTGAAAAGTCTTAACCCTATGCCCCTTAAGGTTCCTCTTAGAATTAGGTGGATTAAGGTCTTAACCAAACTCCATTTTTCAATTCAATTCTCAGCTAGTTTAAATGTCAACGAGGATTCAGAAAAACTGTACTAGTATATACAAAAATCTTTTTATGCAAATTTTGGAAGATGTGCAAAAATTTCGAAAAATGTTTGAATGAACAAATGCATGGACGCAAAAGTTTTGCAAAATATTTACACACATTGACACAAGGGTTTTTGCAAACTTTTTATTTTTCAAACATTTTCCAAAAATTGTGTACTATATACATAATTTTGATATCAAACATATTTACAAACTCTTTACACAAAACATTTTTACAAACATTTGTACAAAAATAATTTTCTAAATAGCTATGTATGTGCAAGAAAGAATTTTATGTACAAGAAAAATTTTAAAACGTTTATGGGATTTTAGATAAGAGATTTTAGCCATTTTATTTATTAACACACTTACACAAAATACAAGTTATGGCTAAAGTATATATGAAATATATACAACCCCCCTATACTTAGCTCGAACTATGTCCTCATAGTGGATCAAGAGCAATGAAGAAAACATAACTCGTGCTTAGTATTGGGAAGTAAAAAGGAATGGTATACTACAACGACAAATCAAACAATGGAATGAAAGGATCTCTTGTCTTTCCCCTATACTTAGAATCAAGTAATCCTAAGTATAGCAGACTGTACATAGAGGGAAACCCGACTGATAGGATGTACAGGGTTTACCTCCCCTATACTTAGGATGAAATGTCCCTAAGTATCAACAGCAAAACAGAGGTAAAGAGAATCAAAAGAATACTCAAGAGTCCGACACCCCCCCCCCCCAGGCTTAGGGTAAGGTACGCCCTAAGTATAGCATAATCATAGGATGTAGATGGGGTGTGGGACTAAAGAATGAGATGATATGGACATCTGGATCTATACATGGCGGAGGACAGTGATAATAAGGCATGAGGAGCACTACATGTGAATCAAAGACCACATCTCACGCAAAATGAATAGGGGTAACGTCAACGACTAGCGGCTCATGATCTAGATATGGTTGAGCCGATGCTTGTTAACACAAAAGGAAGACTCATATGACATCTCAGATATGTCAATACTCCTATTATCATGTACCTTTCGGACCAGATACGGTCCTTTCCACTTGCTCTGCAACTTTCCTAGAAATAATCTAAGCATGACATCAAACAACCATACTCTCTGATATGGCTCAAACTGCTTGTGGCTGATATGAGAATCATGCCACTCCTTCACTCTCTCCTTGTAATGTAGGCTGCTCGAAAAGGTTGTATCTCTAAGCTTCTTCAGGACTGCCAATTCTGCCTTCCTTTGATCTCCTATACTCATTGGATCCAATAATATATCTGTGGCAACCCAAAGTAACTTGTGCCTAATCTCAATAGGTAAATGGCAATGCTTGCCATAAACAAGATGAAAGGGAGATGTACCCAAAGGAGTCTTGAAGGAAGTCTGGTAAGCCTACAAGACCGAGTCCAAAAGCTGTGACCAATCCTTTCGGTCTGGGTGGACTACCTTACTTGATATCCATGTTCGATACTTCAGCAAGACCATTGGTCTGAGGGTGACATGGAGTGTCTACAACATGGTCAATGTTTAACTCGCTAGCAAGGGCATTTACCTTGTCGTTGACGAAATGAGACCCCCAGTCAGATAACCAAACTCGAGGTACCCCGAACCATGAAATGATATGCTTCCTCAAAAATCTGCAAACGTTCCTAGCATCTGTTGTTCGGGCAGGGATGGCCTCATCCCAACGACTAACATACTCTACGACCAACAGAATGTACTCGAATCCATGGCTCTTAGGGAATGGACCCATGAAATCAATGTCCCATGCATAAAAAAACCTCACAGAAGTGAATGGGCTGCATCAGCATCATGTCACGTTGTCCTCAAGTGCCCATCCTCTAACAATCAATACATTACTTCACGAATTCATTAGAATCCTTGAAGAGAGTAGGCCGACATAGGCCGGATTTGAGCACTTTTTGTGTCGTTCTCCTCCCAGAGTGATGTCCTCCTGCCTTCAACTTATGGCAGTAGGTGAGGACACTATGGTGATCCTCCTGAGGAATGCACCGTCGCCAAACGCTATCCCCTCCTTCATGATAAAGGATGGGATCCTCCCAATGGTAAGACTTGGCCTTCGCTAGGAAGATCTCAAGTCACTGCCAGGGCCAACCTTGTGGAACTTTCTTGGCAACAAGATAGTTCACAATGTCGGCGTACCATGGGAGCGAGGCGATAGCAAGGATCTCCTCATCAGGGAAGGTCTCAGAAATAGGATCAATCTGCTCAGATTCCTCAAGATGCTCTAATCGGGAGAGATGATCCGCCACCACATTCTTGACTCCAGGTTTATCCTTAATCTCAATATCAAACTCCTGAAGTAGAAGGATCCATCTAGTCAATCTCGCTTTGGCATCCTTCTTTGCCTTATGGCGGTATGATTAGTAAAGATAGTCACTCTAGATCCAATGATATACGATCTGAACTTATCCAAGGCAAAAACTACGTCTAGCATCTCCTTCTCCGTGATTGTATAATTCCGTTGTGCGGCATCCAGTGTACGGCTAGTGTAGTGAATGGTAAAAGTCACTCCATCCCACCTCTATACTAGCATAGCTCCTACGGCAAAATCGGAGGCATCAATCATGATCTCGAATGGGAGAGTCTAATCAGGCGGCTAGAGGACAAGAGCCTCTACAACAAGACTCTTGAGAGTCTCAAATGACGCACGACACTTATCATCTACAATGAACTTGATTTCTTTGGTCAGCAGATCAGTCAACAGTCGGGTGATCCTGCTGAAATCATGAATGAATCGTCGGTAGAAACCGATGTTCCCCAGAAAAGACCATAACTGTCGCAAGTTGGATGGTGGTTTGAGTTTCTGATGATATCCACCTCGGCCGGATCAACCTCCATGCCCTTGTTGGAGATGATATGACCAAGCACCATCCCTTGAGTCACCATGAAGTGACTCTTCTCCTAGGATAATACAAGATGGACCTTGATGCATCGCTGAAGGACTCGGTCTAGGCAGTCGAGACAAGCATCAAACCCATCGCCATAGATCAAAAAGTCATCCATGAAGACCTCCAAGCACTCACCCACCATGTCCGAAAAGATGGACAACATGCACCTTTGGAATGTCGACGGGGCGTTACATAGACCAAAGGGCATCCATATGAAAGCATATGTCCAAAAGGGACAGGTGAATGTAGTCTTGTCGTGGTCTTCTGTCACAATGGCCACCTGATTAATCGGATACCATCAAGAAAGCAGTAGTGACTCTTCCCAGTTGGCCTCTCTATAATCTGATCAATAAATGGCAGCGAGAAATGATCCTTCTTGGTGGCCTGATTCAATCGTCTGTAGTCCACACAGACCCTCCAAGAAGTGGGTACCCGGGTAGCTATCTCCTATCCAAACTCGCTCACAACTGTAGTTATGCCCATCTTCTTGGGCACCACATGTAATGGACTAACCCACTTGGAGTCAGAGATGGGGTAGATAAAATCGGTGCTCCACCATTTCAAGATTTCCTTCATAACAACCTCTCGAAGGTTCGGGTTCAGCCGCCGCTGGAACTCACGCGACGGCTTGGTGTCCTCTTCAAGATATATATGGTGGGAGAACAGGGTCGAACTTATCCCCTGGAGATCATCTACACTCCATCCTATTTCCTTGCGGTTCCTTTCAAGAACCTCCATCAAACGAGATTCTTACTCTGCAGTCAAATCTGATGAGATAATGACTAGGTGCATCTCATGCTTGCCTGCAAGGAATATATACTTCAGTGACTGCAGCAAGGGATTCTCCTCTGGACAACTGGGCGCTGGCAAGTCAAGCCTCTAAAAAGTTTGAGTGAAAGCAACCAAATCTGCATGGGAGAACTCTATCTAATCATGAAAATCCAATGAAGACCGTTATGCTAGTGTATATGTAACCTGAATTGGATCAGTCTCCACCATGGCTACTGGCTCTGTAGGAATCAGACATGGAATCAACTCATCAAACGCTACCCAATCAATATCTGACTCCGAGGGATCTGAATCTGAATCAACCGAAATATCAACTACCTCTCTATCCTAAATGCGGTCTACAACCTCGAATGTGTCCTCTGCCATGAATGTGCTCGCCAAGATCTCCTCTGATGGAATCTGGAAAATAGTGGGATCTGAGTGTAAGATGATGGCTTATGAAACGGGGTCTGACCAAGCGACTTCGTCATCTGTGATCACAAAATCGCACTCCTAGTGGACGTCTCGTTCTACCTCTGTCATCTGCTCTGAATCATTAAGCTACTCTGAGCAGGCTGAATCTCGTGCTCTGATCTCGTTGATCATCTCTATTTGAATGATCTCGCCCTCAACGCGAAAGTACACCTTCCTGCTATGATGATAATACACTGCCTTGGTTGTGGCCAAGAACGAGCATCCTAAAATGATGGGGTATCGATCACAGACTCAGGGATCTCCATGTCCGACACAACGAAGTCCACGGGGAATTTCAGGCCCTGAATTATGACGACCACATCCTTCAACAACCACGTCGGCCTCATGACAGATCTATCAGCAAACTGAAGGACTGTCCTGGTCTGTCAAAGAGGGTCAAACTTGAATCGATCGAGTAAGGATGTCGGAAGTAGATTGATGGAAGAGTCGTTGTCTAATAAAGTCTGATCAAACCTCTGCTCATGGATGTGATATCTGACATAGGGACCTCCTGTGTTTGGCCTCTTGGCGGGAAGACGGTTCTGGATGGTGAAGCAGGTGGCACGAGAGAGCACATGGATCTCTGAATGATAGTTCCTCCTATTCCTACGAACAGTGGTCTTCTCTCTAAGGTTCCTCTGGAAGAGAGGGATGTGCTCCAAGGCCTCCTGTAGAGTCAGCTGAATCTGGAATCTGTCTATCATTTGCTGGCTGAACTCTAGCTGCTGAGTTTTTTTGGATTTTCGTTTCTATTCCCTTTAGCCAAGCAGAGTGCTTGAGGGAAGGGGATGGCTGGCCTTCCTCAAATGGAGGGTTAGGATCGGGTTCCTACTGCGTGGTGAAACAGAATCCATACACATATCTCCATGCATCGAAGATGGACTCACAAATAAAGAACCCTTTTCCTTTATTCATTTTTCTAGAATAGTCCTGAGATACAATAACAGATGGAAATACAACAGGAATAGAATGTGTGGCCTCAGTACCCCCCGTGACATCTGGTCTTGTGGCATCAGCACCGCACTCTATCTCAGCATCATCATCTCTGGTGGCATCAGCACCACCTCCTGCATCTGGTGAAGTGACAGCCTCAGTACTGTCAGCTGGGTCTAAACCCTTGGTGGCATCAGCACCACCATCATCTACATCATCATGAGCGGCATCAGCACTGCTCCCCTCCTCGTCTAGTGCTCCTGAGTCCTCATGGTGTCGTCGCTTGGATGAGGCACCGCCGGCTGGAATCCTACCGCTCCTAAGTGTAACGAAGTCAGCATCAAAAGTGTATGCAGAAATATCACCAAGTGAGTCACTAGGAGTGGTAATCTCTGTAAACTCTACCTGCTCAGACTTCCTCTTCAGGTTGTTCAGATTTAGCTCGATCTGAGCGGGTATGGCGGCCTTGCCCTTCACTATCTCCCTCGTCTCCTGACGGAACTCGTCCATCTCCCGTCCGAAAGTTGCCTGCTGCTCGGAGACAAGGCAGCCTAAATAATAAAGAGCTGGGTTCTCATAGATTGTCCCATGAAAACCGGATGGGTGACCTCTCTGGAAGTGAGGTTGTTGATGCTAAGAAGGATGAGGGGGATACTGGTGAGAGAACTGTTGAGGATGCTACCTCCACGACTGCCCCTACTGATAGGGACGAGAACCCTGCTGGTACTGTCGTTGTGGATGTGGGAACTGGGGTTGTTGTTGCTACTGGCTATACTGCCCACCCTAAACTGGAGGTTGCTGCTGGGAAGGGGCACATCCGACTGATCAACGGAATCCGGGATGATCTCTGAGGATGCCAGGCTAAGGTCGGTCGTACCAAATCCTGTTGACATCCATCAATAGCTCCTGCTCGTAAGAGGGTGGGGGAAGGAATGCTAGGGGATGATCCTACTGATACACCACCATCTGAGTGTCCTGAGACTATGGTGGCTGAAAGTACTGCTGCGGTTGCAAGAACGACTCCGCCTAAACATGGTGAACCTTTCTGGGTTGGCTGGAGTAGTGGGTCGAGTTGCTGCTGCTGGTATCAGCCCTTGACCTGAGACAGGGCTGAGAAGTCGTCTGTGTCTCCTGGAGACACGTGATCTGAGTCTTTAGGTCACTCAACGTCTGTGCCATCTGATCCATCTGTTACATACCCTAGCACTGCTTATTCTCAATGAGCTCGATGCAATCCAACTTCTCGCTAATGATCCCCAAATCAGTAGCGGATGCCTCTGTATGTGTTGCAGTTATTGATGAAGTGGATGGGCATGCATCAATCCTACAATGCTCTGGTAGGACGCAACCTGTGGATGGGGCTTCCCCAGAGTGTATAGTCGTTTCTGGGACAAGACAGTATAACTCTCGGCCATCTCCTCGTAGATATCCCAGACTTAGTCCTCATCCTTTGCAAAATAGGATCCCCCACAAGATGGGTTCACGAGCCCCTGCAGGTCCGGTGTCAGCCTACAAAAGAAACCCTGCACTAAGTTGGGCTTGGATATGTCGTGATGTGGACACCGGTCGATTAGCTCTCTAAATCGGTCCCATGCTTCATGAAATTTCTCATTGGGAAACATGGAGAAGTTGTTGATGAGGGCTCGCACTGCATTTGTCCGGCCGAGTGGATAGTACTTATTCAAGTACTCGATCCAGAGCAATTCCCACAATGTCATGTATCTCCCTAGATGTTTCACCCAATAGGCTGCTCTGTCAACAAGGGAGAATGGAAAAGCCATCATCTTGATGGTGTCCTCGCCCACGAGTTGATCATGGATCGTGCTACAGATCATCTCAAACTCCTGGAGATGGAGATGCGTCTCCTCGGTGGCAAGCCCAAGGAATCTGGGCAGTAGCTGAATGGTCTAAGGTGGGAGCTTGAAGTCTCCCAGAATGGCTGACAGCTGAATCCATCTGTGGGTCAGAGTAGCACCAGGGTTGTTCAACTCTCTCATCGGACATACAGGTGATGCTGGCTATTCTGGCTCTCCTCCTTCAGAAATCTCTGGTCCTCCACCGACTCTGTTCTGCTCTCGATCTGCTCGCATCTGAGCCATCTCCTGGCGCATATCGGCCATGAAATCCCCCTGATCTCTAATTTCTCTCTATATGGTCTCCAGGGAGGCTGACAGGGTGTTGATGGCACCCTAATCAAGAACATATGTCTGTGTCTGGTTGGGCCCATCAGTACGCTCCTCGTTGTTGTCCATGGTCTCTGCAAAGGCAAAAGACCCAAACTCAGGTGCCGTCAAATGATCAAACATCTGTTGATGTCTCTGCTCAGACACCTTAGGACTGGTATAAGGGTGGTCGTGGGGGAACAAGGTAGAGTCAAACTCGGGTTTGGAGAGCGGTGAGAGGTCCAGAGTGCTCGAGAGAGGTGCAACCAGAGGCTGCCTAAGGGGTGTCCGGCCCATCATCGTGATGTGGAGAGTGACAGGAAAATGAGATCTGGAAAACACACAATATCAGGCAAGCAAACCCCCAATTCATCTACTCACGTGGAGGTGATGACCGTGAAGGTTCGGTCTTTTATCTTATCGATTTTATGTAGGTGATAAAATAGTCTATCAGAGCGATTAAGCGAGCTGGTAGGAACCCAATGCTATTAACAGACTGTCCCGTATAAAGGTTGGTTGTTTTCCAAGAGCTAGGGTATGGCTCTATTCTTGTGTGTGGTTCACTCTCTCACTCATCCAAACCAAACAAGAAGGGAATTGCTCTGCCAAGACAAGGTTTTCAATGTGGTGTCTTTTAGGGTCAAGTGTGTTTAGCAGTTCCAATTTTATATTTTTCTTTTTTTAGATATTTTTCAAGAAAACAACGCCTAATGAATTTTCTTATTCTCCTGATTATTTTAAGTCTGAAAAATAGGAGGAGACGTCGAAAAAGTTGATGCACGATCAAACACGATGATGCATGCAGAGTAAGAAATGCGTACCTGACTCCAGCTCTCTACATATAGGGTGATCCACGCATAAATTTATAAATAGAAATAAAACTACCTATATGATTCAAGAAGAAATCTGCCTTAGACGAAGCAATTTCTACATGAGAAGAACAATAGCTAGCTAATCAGACTAAGTCCGGACTCCGATCTTGGGAACCACTCGATGCCCGCCACAACGGGTCCTGCTAGCACTGTATGTGGTTCCTCATGGTACGTGGAATCGAGCCTAATTAAACTAATTTTTTCTTGTGATTTAATTAATAAGGTCTAATTAATGATCTATTGGTGCATGCAGATAATTAGGACTGCGCCTTGATTAATTACGACACAATCAATTAAAATCCTAAGTCTAGGGGCCAAAAACTTCAAGAATCAGACAAGAAGTAAATGTGATAAAAACAAACCGGCGAAAACCACAATGAGGTCCCCCAAGCACACCGGTGCTCAGCGAAACAGACCCGGTAAGCCTAGTGTCCAAAGTCCAAGTCCCTGTATTATTACAATCATGATGATAAAAAGTCCTAACAACTCAAATCTACACAATCTTATGCTCCCTCTCTTCTACACTCTCATGCTGCTCGATAGAGAAACGAGTCGCCTCTGCTTCGCTCGGGTGCGCCAGCACTCCTAGGAAGACCACCCTCGCTCGTCGGGCCTTCGCAAGAAAGAGAGAAACACAAGAGATGTCAGATCACCGATTATGAAAAATATATCAAAGAATGTGAAGCAGAAAATCAAACAAGCAATGAAAACCAACTACTAAGTCGTGCTCCCCAGCAATGGCACCATTATGATGAGCGCCACGAGCAACTAAGGTTAAGTGATATCAAAGGTCGTTGCGACCTCAATCATCCAAACTAGGCTCAACAAGAAAAATGTGAGACCACCAATAAGATTAATCAATAATAAAAACAAGACAGGCGGTCCTGCGAATTATTTAACCTGGTATTGCTACAAGGGTCGAACACAAGGAGCACGGGATGATAAATCTATGAAGTAGTCAGTTAAGCAAAAAGATGAAGAAATTTTTGGTGGTTTTTAATTTTTTAAATTTTTCATAATATTAATTAATAAGAAAAGTAAAGAAAAGGTGAAGAAGGCACACACCAACAATTATTTAAGGATCCTAAAAATGTTCAAAAATTCAGAACAAAAATATTTTTTGTGTTTTTAAAATATTCAAGTGTTTTGTGAATTTTATGTGGGTATTCTGATTTTTAATTAATTTTCTAAAACTAAGAGAGAGTCAAAAAATAGAAAACAATGTACATCTGGGATCTAAAGGCAGATTAAAATTATTTAAAATGCCTATAACACCCTAGCAAGAATTTATGAAAAACAACAAAAAAATCTAACTACATAAGAAGAAAACACGTTTTTTTATTTTTTAGAATTTTTAATGATTTTTTTGAAGATTTTTACTTTCTTTAATTTTTATGGATTTTATAAATGGGAATAAAACGAAAATCACATAGAACTCAAACAATATACAAGAAGCAATCAGTGATTTTTTTGGAATTTTTCAATGTGTTTTGATATTTTTAGTTGGTTTTTAAGAACAGACAAGGACACTTTTTAGGTTTTTTGAATTTTAGAAAATAATAAACAAAATCAAAACACATCACAAAAATCACCAAAATTCCTACCCAGTGGTAGGAGTTACGTGTCAAAATTTTATGATTTTTGGAGCAATTTTGCTATTTATTTAATTAAAAACAAAACACACAGCTCACATGGACCAAAATGCAAATAAAATAAGTTCTGGGACCTAATAATAACATGCAAGAAAATCCTAGGTCCCAAACTACCACATTTCCACCAATATTCACACGTGTCACAAATCCACACTCATAGAGGCATATTTTCAAATACAAAAAGTAAATATTCAATTCATAAAACAAGCTAAGTCCATGGTAGACAATGCAAATATCCCAGATAAACACGTGTCGAAGCACGTGGGTCCACACAGGTAGGACTATAGTGTAAATATGAAAAACTGCAGGTGCTAGAATGCAAAATGGTCCAACTGCATATCTTATTTTAGAGACTAAAATAAAAACAAAATAAATGCAAGGTAGAATGAGCAATATACCCATGAGGCACGTGACGAGGCGCGTGACGAGGACGTAGGGCAGCCGCTGATGAGGTGCGATCGTACGGATCTGGCGCGTCAGGAGTCATACTTGACGGTTGTCAGATGTCGGCTACGTGGTTGGTACGAGGCCGTTAGATCTGAAATCTAATGGCTTGACACCTCCAGTGGATGGATGGATGAGATGAGGTCTGGAAGGTGGGCTCGATCAGACGGAGGAGAAGGCCTCTGGAAGAACAACGACAGGGCGAGCTTCGTCGGAGAACAGGTGGTGATCCAGAGCTCATGAAGGATTGTATGGAGCCAAAAGGATCGTGGGGACCTTCCGCGTCGAATGGTCGGCTCCGATGGAGTAGCCGACGGTCGGATCAATGTGGCGACGGCTGGGACTTGGGTGACCTCCAGTGAGCCTCAAATAGATGGAATCGGGTGTCCTCGAAGCGCGTCAAGGCCTGTACAAGATAGCTCTGACTCGGAGCGATACTCCGGTCGGGGTTATTGGGATTGAAAAACCAAGAAGTGATGGTGGATAGGGGTGGGTCTCTAGTGAGGATGATAGATGAGATCAATGACCTAATCTTGGCGATCTGAGCCAAGGTAAGGGTGATCAAGATGCGTGGAAAGATGGGCAGTGAACATATGCGTCGATCAAAATGGGTAGATGATGGTGACGAGGCTCCGACCGGTTGGTCGAAGCTGGCGTAGCGACGACGAAGTGTAGACGAAAGATTGAGCGAAATAATGGAGCTATGTGTGATGAGAATGCTACCTGAACATCCTAAAATGATCCTGAGCTCCATGGGGGTGAACGGCGAGGTCTTTGCCTCGACTACGCTGCGGCTGGTGAAGGAGGCACTTCGTGACAGTTCTCCGGCCATGATTGTCGAGCATCGGCTACACAGCACCTCTCCAAACACCAAGAGCGGCCTCCGATTGCTGTCACTATGGCGAAGGTATCTAGGGTATCAGAAAGGGGTGCGGCGCAAGCTCCTGACCTGGGGGAGCGGATGAGATAATTTATAGCATTCCCAGGTGGTAGGAAAGATCAGGTGAGGGCACGCAAACCGAGAAGCATCCGCGCTTCCCTAGGGATCTGCGAGGATCTTGGATCCATGGGGAAGGTGTGGGCGAAGAATCAGAGCATGGACATGCATTATCCGCCCTAAGAAATTCCGAGAAGACGGTCTGGTGAGGAGGCCGGGTCGAGCCCGGTAAGAGGGGGTTGACCGGGGTGAACCTCCTGATATGGACCAATCAGAAATTAAGATTTACAAAAATATTTACAAATTAAATAAAAATATAATAAATGATATTAAATCAAAAAAGGTATAAAATAAATATTTGTGTTATTTTTCAAACTATTTTTCTATGATTTTTGTTTATTTTTTTGAAAAATAATCTATGGTACATACAATATGATATATTTTATATGGGTATAAAATACCTATATATTTTAAACAATTATTTTTAATTTCTTTTTTTACAAAAATGCCCCAATTTTATATTTTCTTTATTTCAACATATTTTTTGGATTTTAAAAAAATTGTTTTATTTTTATTATTTATTTACATGTATATAACAAATATGGAAGGAGACATATATACATGTATTATATACAAGTGACAGAGAGTAGGACTTTTATTCTAATTTCATTCTTATTTTATTTTTATAATTTTTGTTTTACTTTTAGAGAAATATATATAAGGAAATAAAAGTAACTTTTTATTTTTATTTTTGTAGAAATAAATTGGATACATAGATGATGTATAAGTTCAAGGTAGAGTGGCCCTATCTCTCTCTACTTATTTTATTTGGCGATCATGCCATTACTGGGCCTCTCTTGGGTTTGGGTCAATCAATATTTATTCTAAATATTTCCTTCTTTTTCTTTTATTCTTTATTCTTTTATTTTTTTGCACAAATACATGCAAATTATGAGATATTATGCTTATTGCTAATTTATTGTATTTACAGCTATTTACATGATGCTTTGCAAAGATAATTACTAAAATAAAAGAATAAAGAGTGATAATGGGGATCCATCACCCCTATATACTTTACTTTTGCTAGTCCCTTAGCAAACACTTATTTCAAAAAGAAGTGAAAATAAAAGGAAAAGAAAAAGAAGGAAAATCAAGGTTGATTATTAAACTTGTCTTCATTAAATTGAAGTATGGAGCTTAGTCAGATGTTTGGATTATTAGTTTGTAGGAACCTTATTTGGACTGGGGTTTAAAACTTAACAGCATATATGTTCCACCAATCTATGGTCAAGACTCCTCAATAATCCAGATCAGAACAAGTCTACGTACACAAACTCTAATGACCATGAATCTTTTCTTGTACTGTGTAAGTGATATGTAGCTCCCCACCTCAGAAATGGCAAAGTGACAACCCTCCTTAACAAAGTAAATCTAATCCCCTAGTCCAACAGCTCTTTCCTCGAGGAGCGGGGTATTCCCTTCTAAGTTCAAGTGCAACCGACTCAAGAAGAGGGGGAAAAGATAATGGACCAAGACCAGTGTAGTCATGTATCCTTGGGATCCCAACTAGTGTAGCTAAGTCTCCCGCTGCAAGCTTCTTGAGATGAGAATGGGTAACATAAGCTTTTCTTTATTTGACTATATACAATCTGGTGGGTATTTTATTTTCACTCAGAGCCACCACTTTTTTTGAAGTTTTTCTTTCTTTGCACATTTTTTTGTTGTTCATATGTACAACATATCTACATGGTGCGGCATATATACATAAGGAGGTTTTCCTCTTGAGCCAGTAGACTATCCCTCTTTTGAAGCTTTATTGCACCCCACAACTCTTGTCTTTAGACCTCAACACCACCAGACCAAGTTGAGACGCACTTCGTTCACTAAAAGAAGATGAGAGGTTCCGCCTAGAAGTACTATCCTCGTATGCTATCCCAAGCCAAAGAAGACAGCCTCCTCACCTCCTCATCCGTGGAGAGCTATGTGTAAGGTGCTGGTGAAAGTAAAGCCATTGTCGGTGAGAGTCATGTGTGCATTGTTAAGTGTTCTACTTAGGTTCATCAAGCATATGATCATAGCCTAGTGGACTCAAAGAATTAAGTTCCAAATGAACCGGAAAAGTCTTAACCCTATGCCCTATAAGGTTCCTCTTAGAATTAGGTGGATTAGGGTCTTAACCAAGCTCCATTTTTCAATTTAATTCCCGGCTAGTTTAAATGTCAATGAGGATTCAGGAAAACTGTACAAGTATATACAAAAATCTTTTTATGCAAATTTTGGAAGATGTGCAAAATTTTTGAAAAATGTTTGAATGAATGAATGCATGGATGCAAAAGTTTAGCAAAATATTTACACATATTTACATAAGGGTTTTTGCAAACTTTTATTTTTCAAACATTTAATTTTGATAACAACATATTTACAAATTCTTTACAAAACATTTTTACAAATATTAGTACTAAAATAATTTTATAAATAGATATGTATGTGCAAGAAAGAATTTTATGTACAAGAAAATTTTTAAATTTTTTATGGGTTTTAGATAAGGGAGTTTAGCCATTTTATTTATTAGCACATTCACACAAAGTACGAGTTATGGCTAAAGTATATATGAAATATATACGACATCCCCTATACTTAGCTTGAACGATGCCCACAGAGTGGATTAAGACCGTTGAAGAAGACATAACTCGTGCTTAGTATATGGAAGTGAAAGGGAATGGTATACTACAACAACGAATCAAAGAATAGAATGAAATGATCTCGGTGTTTTCCCCCTATGCATAGGATCAAGTAATCCTAAGTATAGTAGACTGTACATAGAGGGAAACCCGAGTGATAGGATGTACAGGGTTTACCTCCCCTATACTTAGGGTGAAATGTCCCTAAGTATAGGCAGCAAAACAGAGGTAAAGAGAATCAAAAGAATACTCAAGAGTCCGACACCCCCCCCCAAACATAGGATAAGGTACACCCTATGTATAGCATAATCATAGGCGGCAGATGGGGTATAGGACTAAAGAATGAGATGATATGGACATCTGGATCTATACATGGCGGAGGATAGTGATAATCAGGCATGAGATGCACTATATGTGAATCAAAGACCGCATCTCACGCAAAATGAATAGGGGCAACGTCAACGACCAGCGGCTCATGATCTAGATATGGTTTAAGATGTTGCCCGTTAACACGAAAGGTAGACTAAGATGACATCTCAGATATGTCAATACTCCCATTGTCATGTACCTTTCAGACCAGATACGGTTTCTTGCACTTGATCTGCAACTTCCCTGGAAATAATCTAAGCATGGCATCAAACAACCATACTCTCTGATCTGGCTCAAACTTTGTGGCTTATATGAGAATCATGCCACTCCTTGACTCGCTCCTTGTAATGTAGGCTGCTCGAAAAGGTTGTATCTCTAAGCTCCTACAAGGCTGCCAAGTCTGCCTTCCTTTGATCTCCTATACTCACTGGATCCAATCTGTGACAGCCAAAGTGACTTGTGCCTAATCTCAATAGGTAAATGGCAATGCTTGCCATAAACGAGACGGAAGGGGGATGTACCCAAAGGAGTCTTGAAGGATGTCCGGTATGCCCACAAGACCGAGTCCAAAAGCTGTGACCAATTCTTTTGGTCTGGGCAGACTACCTTCTGCAATATCTTCTTGATATCCATGTTCGTCACTTCAGAAAGACCATTGGTCTGAGGGTGATATGTAGTGGCTATACGATGGTCAATGCTGAAGTCACTAACAAGGGCCTTTACTTTGTCATTGACGAAATGAAACCCCTATCGGATATCAAAACTTGAGGTACCCCGAACCGTGTAATGATATGCTTCCTCAAAAATATGCAAACAGTCCTAGCATCTATAGTTCAGGCAAGGATGGCTTCAACCCAATGACTAACATAATCTACGGCCAACAAAATGTACTCGAATCCATGGCTCTTAGGGAATGGACGCATGAAATCAATTCCCCATGCATCAAAAACCTCACAAAAGTGAATGGGCTACATCGGCATCACGTCACGCTGTCCACAACTGCCCATGCTCTAACAGTCAATACATCGCTTTACGAATTCATCAGCATCCATGAAGTGAGTAGGCCATCATAGGCTGGATTAGAGCACTTTCTGTGTCGTTCTCCTCTCATAGTGATGTCCTCCTGTATCTAGCTTTTGGCAGTAGGTGAGGACACTATGGTGCTTCTCCGAGGAATGCACCGTCGCCAGACGTTATCCCCTCCTTCATTATAAAGGATGGGATCCTTCCAATGGTAAGACTTGGCCTTTTCTAGGAAGGTCTCAAGTCACTTCCTGAGCCAACCTTATGGAACTTTCTTAGCAACAAGAAAGTTCACAATGTCGGCGTACCATGGGAGCGAGGCGATAGCAAGGATGGCCTCATCAGGGAAGGTCTCAGAAATAGGATCAATCTGCTCGGATTCCTCAAGATGCTCTAATCGGGAGAGATGATCCACCACCACATTCTTGACTCCGGGTTTATCCTTAATCTCAATATCAAACTCCTGGAGTAGAAGGATCCATCTAGTCAATCGTGCTTTGGTATCCCAGGAGGTACCTGATGGCGGTATGATCAGTAAAGATAGTCACTCTAGATCCAATGATATACGATCTGAACTTATCTAAGGCAAAAACTACAGCTAGCATCTCCTTCTCGGTGACTATATAGTTTTGTTGAGCAACATCCAATGTACGTCTAGCGTTGTGAATGGCAAAAGGCACTCCATCCCTCCTCTCTCCCAACATGGCTCCTATGACAAAATCAGAGGCATCCGTCATGATCTCGAATGGGAGAGACTAATCAGGCAGTTGGAGGACAGGATCCTCTACAACTAGACTCTTGAGAGTCTCAAATGATGCAAGACACTTATCATCTACAATGAACTCGATGTATTTGGTCAGCAAATCAATCAACGGCAGGGCGATCCTTCTGAAATCATGAATGAATCATCGGTGGAAACCGAATTGCCCCAGAAAAGACTGTAATTGTCGCAAGTTGGACGGTGGAATGAGTTTCCTGATGATATCCACCTTGGCCGGATCAACCTCCATGCCCCTGTTGGAAATGATATGACCAAGCACCGTCCCTTGAGTCACCATGAAGTGACTCTTCTCCCAGGATAATATAAGATGTCCCAAAGGAACAGGTGAATGCAGTCTTGTCCTGGACTTCTGGCGCAATGGCCATTGGATTGTAACCAGAGTACCAGTCAAGAAAGCAGTAGTGACACTTCCCAGCTAGCCTCTCTATAATCTGATCAATAAAAGGCTGCGGGAAATGATCCTTCTTGGGGGTATGATTCAATCATCTGTAGTCCACACAGACCCTCCAAGAAGCGGGTACCCAGGTAGCTATCTCCTCTCCAGATGTGCTCACAACTGTAGTGATGCCCGTCTTCTTGGGCACCACATGTAATGGACTAACTAACTCGGAGTCGGAGATGGGGTAGACAAAATCGGTGCTCCACCATTTCAAGATTTGCTTCTAACAACCTCTCAAAGGTTCAGGTTCAGCCGTTGTTAGAACTCACGCGACGGCTTGGCGTCCTCTTCGAGATAGATATGGTGGGAGCACAGGGCCAGACATATCCCCTGGAGATCAGCTACACTCCATCCTATTGCCCTGCAGTTCCTTTCAAGAACCTCCATTAAACGAGATTCTTGCTCTCCAGTCAAATCTACTGAGATAATTACTGTGTGCATCTCGTGCTCGCCCGCAAGGAATCTATACTTCAGAGACTGCAGCAAGGGCTTCAGCTCTGGACAACTGGGCACCGGTAAATCTGGCCTCTGAAAAATCTGAGTGAAAGAAACCAAATATGCATGGGAGAACTCTCGCTGATCATGAAAGTATATGTAACCTGAATAGGATCAATCTCCACCCTAGTTGCTGGATATGAAGGAATCAGACATGCAATCAACTCATCAAACTCTGCCCAATCAATATCTGACTCCGAGGTATCTGAATATGAATCAATCGAAATATCAACTGCCTCTCTATCCTGAACGCAGTCTACAGCCTCGAATGTGTCCTCTGCCAAGAGTGTGCTCTCCAAGATCAACTCTGCTGGAATATGGAAATCAGTGGGATCTGAGTGTAAGAGGATGGCTTGTGAAATAGGGTCTGACCAAGCGACTTCGTCATCTGTGATCACAAAATCGCACTCTTGGTGGACGTCTCGTTCTGCCTCTGTCATCTGCTCTGAATCACTAAGCTCTTATGAGCAGGCTAAATCTCGTGCTCTGATCTCGTCGATCGTCTCTATTTGTATACTATCACCCTTGACGTGAAAATACATCTTCCCACTATCATGATCGGACACTGCCTTTGTTGTGGCAAAGAATGGGCGTCCTAAAGTGATGGGGATATCGGTCACAGACTCATGGATCTCCATATCCAACACATTGAAATCTAGGGGAATTTCAAGCTCTGAATTATGGCAACCACGTCCTTCAAAAACCCCTTCGGCCTCTTGATAGATCTAACAGCAACCTGAAGGATTGTCCTGCTCTATCGAAGAGGGCCAAACTTGAATCGGTCGAGTAAGGCTACCAGAAGTAGGTTGATGGAAGAGACACTGTCTAATAGAGTCTGATCGAACCTCTGCTCATGGATGTGACATCTGATATAGGGAGCTCCTGCATCTGGCCTCTTGGCTGGTAGACGGTTTTGGATGGCGAAGCAGGTGGCACGAATGAGCACATGGATCTCTGAATGATGGTTCCTCCTCTTCCTGCAAATAGTGCCCTTCTCTCTAAGGTTCCTTTGGAAGAGAGTGATGTGGTCCAAGGCCTCATGTAGAGTCAGCTGAATCTGGAATCTGTCTATCATTTGCTGGTTGAACTCTAGCTGTTGAGATTTTTTTGGATTTACTTTTTTATTCCCTTTAACCAAGCAGAGTGCTTGAGGGAAGGGGATGGCTGGGCCTTCCTCACATGGAGGGCTAGGATCGGGTTGTTGCTGCAGTGGTGAAACAGAATCCATGCACATATCTTCTTGCATCGCAGATGGACTCACAAATAAAGAACCCTTTCCTTTATTCATTTTTCTAGAGTAGTCCTGAGATACGGTAATAGAAGGAAATGCAATAGGAATAGAATGGGTGGCCTCAGTACCACCCACGACATCTGGTCTTGCGACATCAGCACTGCACTCTGGCTTAGCATCATCATCTCTGGTGGCATCAGCACCACCTCCTGCATCTGGAGAAGTGATGGCCTCAGTACCGTCAGCTGGGTCAACACCCTTGGTGGCATCAGCACCACCATCATCAACATCATCATGAGAGGCATCAGCACCGCTCCACTCCTCGTCTGGAGCTCCTGAGTCCTCATGGTATTGTCGCTCTCACGAGGCACCACCGGCTGACATCCTACCGCTCCCAAGTGAAACAAAGTCAGCATCAAAAGTGTATGCAGAAATATCACTAAGTGAGTCACTAGGAGTGGTAATCTTTGTAAACTCTACCTGCTCAGACTTCCTCTTCAAATTGTTCAGATTTGGCTCGATCTGAGCGGGTATGGCAGCCTTGCCCTTCACTATCTCCCTCATCTCCTTACGGAACTCGTCCATCTCCCATCTGAAAGTGGTTTGCTGCTCATAGACAAGGCAGGCTAAATCATCAAGAGCTGGGTTCTCATAGGCTGGTCCATGAGAACCAGATGGGTGGCCTCTCTGGAAGTGAGGTTGCTGCTGTTGGGAAGGATGAGGGGGATACTGGTGAGAGAACTTTTGAGGATGCTGCCTCCACAACTGTCCCTACTGATAGGGACGAGAACCCTGCTGGTAGTGTGGTTGTGGCTGTGGGAACTGGGGCTGCTGCTGCTGTTGGCTATACTACCCACCCTGAACTAGAGGTTGCTGCTTAGAAGGGGCACCTCCGGCTGACCAACGGAATCCGGGATGATCTCTGCAAATTCCAGGCTAAGGTCGGTCGTACCAAATCCCGCTGACATCCATCAACGTCTCCTGCTTGTATGGGGGTGGGGGAAGGACTACCAGGGGCTGATCCTGCTGATACACCACCATCTAAGTGTCCTGAGACGGTGGTGGTTGGAAGTACTGCCGTTGCGGCTACTGGAACGACTCTGTCTGAACATGGTGAACCTGTCTGGGTTGGCTGGAGTGCTGAGTTGAGCTACTGCTGCTGATATCAGCCCGTGACCAGAGATGGGGCTAAGAAGCCGTATGTGCCTCTTGGAGACACATGATCCGGGTCTTCATGTCACTCAGCGTCTGTGCCATCTGATCCATCTATGACATACCCTGGCACGGCTTCTTCTTAATGAGGTTGATGCGGTCGAACATCTCGCTAATGATCCTCATATCAGCAAGGGATGACTCTGCATGTGTTGTGGTTGTTGATGAAGTGGATGGGCCTGCATCGATCCATGCAATCCTCTGGTAGGACGCAACCTGTGGATGGGGCTTCCCCTGAGTGTATAGTCAGGTTTGGGACATGACAGTGTAATTCTCGGTCATATTGTCATAGATATCCTAGACCTGATCCTCATCCTTCGCAAAATAGGATTCCCCACAAGATGCATTCACGAGCCCCTGCAGCTCCGGTGTCAGGCCGCAAAAGAAACTCTGCACTAAGTTGGGCTTGGATATGTCACGATGTGGACACCGGTCGATCATCTCTCTGAATCGGTCCCATGCTTCATGAAATTTTTCGTTGGGAAGCATGGAGAAGTTGTTAATGAGGGCTCACGCTAAATTCGTTAGGCCAAGTGGATAGTACTTATTCAAGTACTCGGTCCAGAGTTGTTCCCAAGATGTCACGTATCTCCCTAAATGTTTCAGCCAATAGGTTGCTCTGGTGATGAGGGAGAACGAAAAAGCCATCATCTTGATGGTGTACTCGCCCACGAATCGATCATGGACCGTGCTACAAATCATTTCAAACGCCTTGAGCTGGAGATGTGGCTCTTTGGTGGCAAGCCCATGGAATATGGGAAGTACCTGAATGGTCTGAGGTGGGAGCTTGAAGTCTCCCAGAATGGCTGGTAGCTGAATGCATCTGTGGGTCAGAGTTGCACCAGGGTTGTGCAACTCTCTCATCAGACATGCAAGTGTTGCTGGCTGTGCTGGCTCTTCTGGCTCTCCTCTCTCAAGATTCTATGGTCCTCCACCGGCTTAGTTCTGCTCTCTATCTACTCACATCTGAGCCATCTCCCGATGCCTATCAGCCATGAAAGCCCCCTGATCTCTAATCTGTCTTAGCATGGTCTCTAGGTAGGCTAAGATGGTGTTGTTGATGGCACCCTGATCAAGAACATATGTCTGTGTCTGGCTAGTCCCATCAGTATGCTCCTCGTTGTTGGCCATGGTCTCTACAAAGGAAAAAGACCCAAACTCAAGTATCGTCAAATGATCAAACATATGCTGCTTTCTCTACACGGGCACCTCAGGACTGGTAGAAGGGTGGTCGAGGGGGAATAGGGCAGAGTCAAACTCAGGTTCAGAGAGCAGGTCTGGGCTCTCACGAACCAGCCTAGATGAGTGGAGCGGAGTGCTCGAGAGCAGTGCAACCAGAGGCTGCCTAAGGGACCTCTAGCCCATCATCGTGATGTGGAGAGTGAAGGTGGATGAGATCTGGAAAACACACAAGATCGGGAAAGCAAACCCCCAATTCACCTACTCACGTGGAGCTGATGACCGTAAAGGTTCGGTCTTTTATCTTGTCGATTTTATTTAGGTGATAAAATAGTCTATCAGAGCGATTAAGCAAGCTGGTAGGAACCCAATGCTCTTAACAGACTGTTCCATATAAAAGCCAGGTAGTCTGCCAAGAGTTCGGGTGTGGCTCTATCCTAGTGTGCGCTTCACTCTCTCGCTCATCCAAACCAAACAAGGTGGGAATTGCTCTCCCAAGACAAGTTTTTCAATGTGGTGTCTTTTAGGGTCAGGTGTGTTTAGCAGTCCAAATTCTATAGTTTTTCTTTTTTTTAGATATTTTCCAAGAAAACTATGCCTAATGAATTTTCCGACTCTTCTGATTATTTTAAGTCCGAAAACAGGAGGAGAAGTCGAAAAAGTCGATGTGCGATCAAACACGATAATGCATGCAGAGTAAGAAATGCGTACCTGACTCCATCTCTCTACGTACAAGGTGATCCGCACATAACTTTAAGGATGGAAATAAAACTACCTATATGATGCAAGAAGAAATCGGCCTTAGACGAAGTAATTTCTATATGAGAAGAACAGTAGCTAGCTAATAAGACTAAGTCCGGAGTCTGATCTTGGAAACCACTCGGTGCCCACCACAACGGGTCCTGCCAGCGCTATATGTGGTTCCTCACGACACGTGGACTCGAGCCTAATTAAACTAACTTTTTCTAGTGATTTAACTAATAAGGTCCAATTAACAATCTGTAGGTGCATGTAGATAATTCAGGCTGTGCCTAATTAATTACGTCACAGTCAATGAAAATCCTAAGTATAGGGGCCAAAAACTTCAAGAATCGGATAGGAAGTAAATGCGATAAAAACAAAACCGGCGAAAACCGCGGTGAGGTCCCCCGAGCACACTGGTGCTCGGCGAAACAGACTCCGATAAGTCGTGTCCCAAGTCCAAGTCCCTGTATTATTACAATAATGATAATACAAAGTCCTAACTACTCAAATCTACACAATCTTCTGCTCTCGCTCTCCTGCTGCTCGATAGAGAAACAAGCTGCCTTCGTTTCGCTCGGGTATGTCGGCACTCCGAGGAATGCCTCCCTCGCTCATCGGGTTCTCGCAAGAAATAGAGAAACAAAAGAGATGTCAGATCACCAATTATGAAAAATATATCAAAGAATTTGAAGCAGAAAATCAAATAAGCAATGAAAACTGACTACTAAGTCGTGCTCCCCGGCAACGATGCCATTCTAATGAGCGCCACGAGCAACTAAGGTTAAGTGACATCAAAGGTCGTTGTGACCTCAATCACTCGAACTGGGCTCAACAAGAAAAATGTGAGACCACCAACAAGATTAATCAACAACAAAAATAAGGCAGGCGGTCCTACTAATTATTTAACCTGGTATATCCACCAGGGTTGAACACAAGGAGCACGGGATGATAAATCTACAAAGTAGTCAGGTAAGCCAAAAGAATGAGAATTGGTGGTTTTTAAATTTTTAATTTTTTTATGATTTTAATAAATAAGAAAAGTAAGGAAAAGGTGAAGAAGGCACACACCAACAATTATTTAAGGATCTCAAAAATGCTCAAAAATTCAGAACAAAAATATTTTGTGTTTTTAAAATATTCAAGTGTTTTTATGAATTTTATGGGGGTTTTCTGATTTTAATTAATTTTCTAAAACTAAGAGAGAGTAAAAAATAGAAAACAATATACAGCTGGGATCTAAACGTAGATTAAATTTATTTAAAATTCTTGTAACACCCTAACAGTATTTTTATGAAAAACAACAAAACAAAATCCAACTACACAAGAAGAAAGCGCATTTTTTAATTTTTTATGAATTTTTACTATTTTTTTGAAGATTTTACTCTATTTCAATTTTTATGAGTTTTATAAATGGGAATAAAATGGCAATTGCGCAGAAACTCAAACAATACACAAGAAGCAATCAGGGTTTTTTTTGGAATTTTTCAAGGTGTTTTGATATTTTTAGTTGGTTTTTAGAAACAGATAGAGACACTTTCTAGGGTTTTTGAATTTTAGAAAATAATAAACAAAATCAAAATAAAACACAGAAATCACCAAAATTCCTATATAGTAGCAGATGTTACATGTCAAAATTTCATGATTTTTGGAGAAATTTTACTTTTTATTTAATTAAAGGCAAAACACACAGCTCATAGGGACCAAAATGCAAATAAAATAAGTTCTGGGACCAAACAATAATAAGCAAGAAAAGCCTAGGGCCCAAACTGTAATTTTTCCACTAATATTCGCACAAGTCACAAATACGCACTCACATGGGCATATTTGCAAATACCAAAACTAAACATTCAATTCATAACAGAAGATAAGTCCATGGTAAACAATGCAAATATCCCAGATAAACACGTGACGAAGCACGTGGGTCCAAACAAGCGGGACTACAATGCAAATATGAAAAACTACAGATGCTAGAATGCAAAATGGTCCAAATGTAAATTTTTACGGACTAAAATAAAAATGAAAATAAATGTAGGGTAGAATAAGAAATATACCCATGAGGCGTGTGACGAGGAGAGTGACGAGGACGCGGGGCAGCTGGTGATGTGGCGGGATTGTGCGACTCTAGCACGTCAGGTGTCAGATCTGACGGCTATCAGATGTCGGCTACGTGGCTGGTACGGGGCCGTTAGATCTGACATCTAACGGCCTGACACCTCTAGTGGATAAGTGGATGAGATGAGGTATGGAAGGTGGGCTCGATCGGACGGAGGAGAAGGCCTCTAGAAGAACAGCTTCAGGACGAGCTTCATCGGAACACATATTGTGATCCGGAGCTCCGATGAAGGATCGGATGGCGCTAAGAGGATCGTGGGGACCTTCCGCATCGAATGGCCGGCTCTGATGGAGTAGCTGACGATCGTATCAACGTGGTGCCGGTTGTAACCTAGGTGACCTCCGGTGAGCCTCAAACATATGGAATCGGGTGTCCTTGAAGCACGTCAATGCCTACACGAGATAACTCTGACTCGAAGCGATACTCCGATCGGGGTTATTGGGCTTGAAAAACCAAGAAGCGATGGTAGATGGGGGGTGGGTCTATGGTGAGGATGATAGATGAGACCAATGACCTGATCTTGGCGATCCGAGCCAAGTTCAGGGTAATCAGGATGCGTGGGAAGATGGGGGGTGAACGGATGCGTCCATCAAAATGGGTAGATGACGGTGACGAGGCTCCGACCGGCTGGTCGGAGCTGGTGAAGCGACGACAAAGTGTAGATGAAAGATTGAGTGAAATAATATAGCTATGTGTGATGAGAATGCTACCTGAAGGTCCTAAAATGATCCTGGGCTCCAGAGGAGTGAACGGTGGGGTCTTTTCCTTGACTACGCTACGACTGGGATGGAGTCTCTTCACGGCGGTCCGCCGACCTCGATGGTTGATCGCCGGCTACACAACACCTCTCCCCACTTTGTCAATCTGAGATCTTTCTGCCGTGTGATCTTCTTTCATATATATCCGAAAGAAAGCACTCGCAAGACCCCTAATCGAGAATCTTATAAAAGATCAGAAATTCAAGCGAGAAGTCAAAATGCTTGGAAACACGACCGAGGTTCGGAGCGGGGGCCAAGAGTGCCCACCGGTTATTGTCACCAAGGCAAAGGTGTCTAGGGTATCAGAAAGGGGTGCAATGCTAGCTCCCGACCTGGGGGAGGGGATGAGCCAATTTATAGCATTCCCATGTGGCTGGAAAGATTGGAAGAGGGCGCGCGAACTGAGAAGGATCCGCACTTCCCTAGGCATCCGCGAGGATCTTAGATCCATGGGGAAGGTACGGGCGAAGAATCGGAGCATGGACATGCATGATCTACCCTAGGAAATTTTGAGAAGACGGTCCGGTGAGGAGGTCGGGTCGGGTCGAGCCCGGGAAGAGGGGGTTGACCGGGGTCAACCTCCTGACGTGGACCAATCAGAAATTAGGATTTACAAAAATATTTACAAATTGAATAAAAATAATTATTGACTTAAAATCAAGAAGTGCATAAAATGAAAAATGTGTGTTATCTTTCAAACTATTTTTCTATGATTTTATTTTTTTAAAAAAAATAATTTATGGTATATATAGTATAAAATATTATATACAGGTATAATATACCTATGTATTTTGTCAAATTATTTTTAATTTAATATTTTTACAAAAATACCCCAATTTTATATTTTCTTTATTTACAACATAATTTTTGGAGTATAAAAATTTTTTGTTTTATTTTTATTATTTATTTACAATTTTATGAAAATATTGAAGGACATATATATATACACGTGTATTATATACAAGTGACAGAGAGAAGGACTTTTATTCTAATTTCATTTTTATTTTTTTTCTAATTTTTGTTTTATTTTTTTGAGAAATATATACAAGGAAATAAAAGTACCTTTTTATTTTTATTTTTGTAGAAATAAATTAGATACACAGATGATGTATAAGTACAAGGCAGAGTGGCCCTATTTCTCACTACTTATTTTATTTGACGATCAAGCCCATACTGGGTCGTCTCTTGAGTTTGGGTCACTCAATATTATTCTAAATATTTCCTTATTTTCTTTTATTCTTTATTCTTTTATTTTCATTGCATAAATACATGCAAATTGTGAGATATTAAAACATGCATGTTTATTGTTAATTTATTGTATTTACAACTATTTACATGATGCATTGCCAAGAGAATTAGCTAAAATAAAAGAATAAAGAGTGATGAATGGGGATTCATCAATAGTCTACTGGCTCAATAGGAAAAACTCCTTATGTGCATGCCGCACCTTGTATATATTTTCAAAAAAAATCGAAAAAAATGCAAAATCTTCAGAAGTGGACAGGTCAGGTTGAAAAGTAAAATGCATGCCTGAGTGTATATACAAGTGAAAAAAAAGAATAAGAGCTTCAAAGTCAAATATTTGTGAGCTTGCAGTGGGTGGCATTGCTACATTGGTCATGCATCCAAGGATAGGTAACTACACTGATTACTGTCCATTCTCTTCTCCATCCCCTCTTCTTGAGTTGGTTGTACTTGAACTTAGAAGGGAATATCCCCGCTCCCCGAGGAAAGAGTTGCTAGACCGGGGGATTAGAGTTACCTTGTTGAGAGAGGTTGTTTCCTTGCTACTTCTGAGATGATGAGCTGTATTTCACTTACACCGTACAAGTAAGAATTCATACTCATAAGAATTAGTGTATGTAGACTTGTTCTGATCTGACTATTGAGGAGACCTGAATAGGAGTCTTATGGAACTTAGAGGCTGCTAGGTTTTAAATCCATTTCCCAATAAGGTTCCGACACACTTATAATCCAAAGGTCCGATAGAGATCCAGACTACATTTTTATGAAGATAAGTTTAAAAGTCAACATTATTCTAACTTCTTTTCTTTTCTTTTCTTTATTTTTGTTTTCACTTATTTTTCAAATAAGTGTTTGCTAAGGGACTAGCAAAGGTAAAGTATAGGGGAATGATGAATCCACGATTCAACCCCTTTATTCTTTTATTTTATCTTCATTTCTTTAGTCAAACACCTGTAAATACCCACTAATTTCATAAAATTATCATTTTGCATGCATTTGTTCAATATGCATTTTTAACACCTTTTCCATTAAAAATAAAAGAATAAGGAAGAAAAGAAAAGGGAAAGAAATGGAAGGATGTGCTTATGCAATAAATACAGATTGACCCGAACCCCGAGAGAAGATCAAGACTTGACCTGATCGATCAGGAATAAAGTAGGGGGAGATAGGGTCTTCTGTCAAAAATCCAAAAATAATTTGTATATAAATTCCTTGTATATTTGTAAAAAAACTTGTATAATTTTATTTATACATAATTTAACCTCAAATTAATTATTTTTTAAACAAAAGTTGTAAATGAAAATATGTTGTAAATAATAAAAATAATTATCAAATAAAATAATATATATATTAGAAATAATCATCCTGAGAAAAAGACACAATGCGATCATTGAAATACCAATTTTGGCTCCATATGAACTCAAATTGAATCAAACTCACTTCCATTATACTCTAAATTAAATTATCTTTCAAATGATTGTGATTTCATAATTTTTGGAGTTACTGTTAAAAAGTCGATTTTCTGGGGTATTTTGTTTATTTTCACCATTATTTATTGTACATATTTATTCATATTTATTTTATATAATATATATTTGTATATATTATTTTCATTAATAATAAATAAAAATAAATAAATAAAAAATTTAAAAAATGTTTTTAAAAATTATTTCCTTATGTGTATATGTGTCTATTGTATTGTATGTATATAATATGTGTATACAACTAAATTCTTTATATAAAAATCACCAAAAAATTAAAATATCTCACATTAATTAATTAATTAAATTTCGAAAATTATATTTATATTTAATTATTTAATTCATTATTTGATTTTATACAATACCATGTATATTAGATTTGATTATATACCTTTAATGGCAACCATTAAGGTGGCCAATTGATTTCCATAAAATATTTAATTTATTTAATTTCAAATTTCATAATTAACTGATTAATTTAATTATTTTATTAATTCCACCAGCAAACACCTTCATTAAGTGTATATACTTTCCTTTTTCCTTTTTCTTCTCTTTTTAATGGTCTCCTACTCCTTTCATTTTTTGATCAATCTTTGGTGGAGAGGAGCCCGATCGTCGAGAGCCGTCTTGTTGAGAAACGGTGCCCAGCCTCCGAGCCATCCGATGACAGCACGTCGCCCCCCGTCGAGGCCATTACGGTCTTTCCAAACCCCGAGGTGAGATCTAGTTTATTTCTCGTCTTTTTTCGTAGATAGATCACAGTTTATATCTCGATTTCATTAATCTTTAGGCATTGAAAAAAACCATATCACACATTTCCGCCCCGAGACCGGATCTTTCACCTCACCACTTAATGTCTCCATTTTTCATGATTCTATCTCACACAATCTTTCATCTCTGGTCACGCACGGTGACTGGAGCCATGGATCTATCTTCCGTTCCACGCAAGATCCATACCACTCATCCCTCATATTTTATTTATAAATAAAAAAATATATAATTATTTTTCTTGTTTATCTCACATTTTTTTTGCATGAAAAATTTAAAAAAAATAAAAAATTATGTTTCCCTATATGTAGTTTCCTTCAAAAAATATAAAAAAGGTTTTGATTACTTTTCTTACAATTTTTACAAAATAAATAAAAAAAGGAAACAAAAATTACAATAGGTCTCAGCCACCCACACCAGTGCCGCTTCACTAACCATCTTCCAGCCCCGACGCCGCCTCGCGACTACCCACACCCCCTTTTTGCGACTCCTCCAGGTCGCGCGACGCGGTTGCGCGGTGACCCTCCGGACGCCCCTCTCCTCAGCGGTCGGCCCCCTTCACGTCGGTCTCATCCGACGCACTTCTGCCCTCCGCTCCAGAGTCATCCGCCTCGAAGAAGCCCGCGACTGCCTCTGTCGACGTCGTCCCCTAGCCATGCTCCTACGCCGCGTCTCTGTTGTCGACTCCGTAGGCAGCAGCACTGCCCATCGCGCTCGCCTGTCATGGACTTACGCCAACTGCCCCTCCTCCGCTCGCATCCCGGCCAATCGAACGCCAGCATCCCTCACGTGATCCCGCAGTGCCATCAGCCGCACCACCTCCCGCGCCCCTTGCCAGTCGCGCCACCCCGTAGACCTCCGAGCTCCTCCGCCTTGTTGAAGGGGGCGGCGCCCTCCCCCTTTTGGCTTGGGAAGAATGAAGAACAAAAGAACCCTAGGGGGATTTTGATTAAAAAAATTTGGGTAAATTTCTTGAAAATCCCCCAGAAGTTTCATAAATTGCAAAGAAATCCCTGATCTCCAATGAAAGTCACGTGCATTGCACATGCTTCTTGGGTAATTTACAGATGAGAATCATTTTTTTTATTTATTTACATTAAGTCCAAAAACTTTGAATAATTGCAATTCAATCCCTTTACTTCCAGATTTAAACTTACTTGATCTTTTCATCATAATAAATATTTTTATTATTCAAAAAATTCTGAGAAAATTTGTGTATGCTCCTGCTATGTGCCTAAACATTTTATAAAATTTTCATAGCATTTTATTAAATTTTGATATATTTAAAAGATAAAAAATAGTGTCTTTTTGCTCGTCTGGAATTATCAAATTCATAAAAATCCAAAACTTTGCCTAAAAATTCCCAAAAAAACTATTGTAGGTGTGCTTTATATCTTTTAATTTCTGTCCAATTTTCGTGCATTAACTCTTTATAAAATTTCAAAAAAGTGCGAAAAACTAAAAATCTTAAAACATTGAAGAAAATTCTAGAAAAATCCAAAAATTCTGATTTCAGTTTGTGATTGTAGATATTTCTTGGTAGTTTATATTAAAAATAATTTACAGGAGTATTGGGCAATTAAAGTATTTTTAGTTGCAAAATACTAAAAATTACCAAAAACAATTTTAAAATATATAAAATAGAAAAACATTTTCTTCATAATTTTCTGAGCATTTTCGTCTAGTCTGAAAAATACAAAAAAAGTGTGGTGCATGTGTTTTATCATTTGTGCTTGTTTAAAATAAAAAATAAAAACTACTAAAAAGTATTTTCAAAATTTGAATATTTAATTTTTAAATCACGCTCCTTGTGTTCGACGTGTTCGCTATACCATGTAAATAGAATAGCGAAAACCACTTATATTTGCTTTGATTGATTATCTTTTAAGTGGTTAAAAACAAAAATTTTTCTCAATTGATCGCGCTTAGTGATTGAGGTCATAACGACCATTGTTTATTTACATACTTAATCTGAATCGTTAGGCACGTCATCACTCGGTGTATCCCCCTCCAGCTCTGGGTTGGAAATCTATCACAAATCAAGGTCAGATCACATCACATTCCTTATTCCAACCCTCTCCCAATCCCCGTAACTTTACAAACACCCACTATTCACAAGTGGATACTCCAACTCATCCCATCCCACTAACCAAACAGGCCCTTGGTATGTGAGGGAATGTTTCTTTTATTGATACCTTGTGTGTATTTTTCGGGTCTCTTTTCTTTAATTCTGTTAATCGATGCGGATAATTTTATTGTACCGTAAACTTTAATAAAATTAGCCTAGACAATGAATTAATTTAATATTCATTTTAATATCTTTTGTAGATATATTTATGTCAACCAATATTATTTGTTGTTTGATTCTTTAACTTGTATTAACTAATGCAATAATAAAAAAAGTCCAGCTGAGGTTTTTTTATAATTGATGTTAAATTAGCAACGATTAACTAGCACAACTTTTTAATGAAAAGGGTGTACAAATAACCGGAGTTGTATAAAACTTCAGCAACAAATATAACACCCATTGCCAATTACAAGAATAGAATATATTATCAAAATTTAAGATCGATCCGAGTTTAAGGGTAACGGAATACCCGAAGTCATTGCCTTGATGTTTGACGTCGAGGTAGATTAAACCACGAAAGAGCCCTGGATCTTCCTCACGAACGTATGCCTCTCACAATCTCTCTTTTGTCGATGGAAAACAATAGAGAAGAGAACATATGTCGATTGGGGACCCTTGGCCTTATTATATTTGGCTAGACAACCAAAATGGTTGCCAATTTACCTTCCTCTTTTGTCCATCATAAAGAGATTTTATTCTCTAATTAATTGGCAATTAAAAATGCACTAATGGTAATTGTTAATGTCCATATCAATGGGATTTTTAAATCCCAACAATCAATGGGATTTTCAAATCCCAACAATCTCCCACTGGACATTGATAATGACCATGTAATGTGCTTACTGTATGAGCTCAGAATTATTGCCATCAATCAAGATATAACTGAACAATCTTGTCCATTGGTTATGATAACAGAGATCAAGGAGGTATTCATCGTATTGAGCACGATTAAACCCATCAATGGTCACCAATATTAACACAACCAAATGACATAGATCAATGTCAAATAAATGAATTAATTTGGATCTATATCCAAAGTTGCATCTATAATGAACGGTCCATATTCTTAATGGAGACCCTTTAGTGAGAGAATGTGGAATCAACATCAAATACTTTATTCTGCGCAGAAAGTTATTGAACTTTAAATGTTTCAAAACCGTGAAGGGTTGAGCAAAAATAATACAAACTCCCACTAGAAGTGGATATCTTTATTTGATACAACACCCATACGAATCACATGTTCATGAAATATATTGGGTGTTACTGCTTTGGTTAGCAGATCCGCCACCATGGAATTTATCCCAATATGCTCTATGGAAATTTGTCCACTTTGTACTCTCTCTTTCACAACCAAAAACTTTATGTCAATATGCTTTGACTTGGTTGAGCTTCTGTTGCTGTTGGAATAAAGCACTGCTGAATTATTGTCACAAAATAACTGTAATGGTTTCTGGATGCTACATACAATACGCACCCCATTGATAAAATTCTTTAGTCATATTCCATGATTCGATGCCTCATAACATGCTATGAATTCAGCCGCCATAGTGGAGGATGCTACAATTGTTTGTTTAGCACTCCTCCATGATACGGCTCCTCCAGCCATTAGGAATACATAGCCTGAAGTGGATCTTCTGCTATCTTGGCATCTAGCAAAATCTGAGTCGGAATATCCAATGATCTCCAGTGTATCCGACCTTTGATATGTAAGTATGTAGTCTTTTGTTCTCTGAAGATATCTCATGACACGTTTGGCAGCCCTCCAATGATCCATGCCTGGATTCGCCATGTATCTGCCTAGCATGCCCACGATAAATGCCAGATCCGGACGTGTGCACACTTGTGCATACATAAGACTCCCAATTGCAGATGCATAAGGGATCTTACCCATTTCCTGAATTTCAAGGTTATTCTTAGGGCATTGATTGAGACTGAATTTGTCTCCTTTAGCAACTGGGGTATCAATTGGTTTGCAAAGCTGCATGCCAAATCTTTGAAGCACCTTGTGGATGTAGTTCTCTTGTGACAATCCAAGTACACCTCGATTTCGATCTCGGTGTATTTGGATTCCTAATACAAAATAAGCATCTCCAAGATCTTTCATTTCAAAATTATTTGAAAGAAATTTCTTTGATTCATGCAACAAATTCCGATGATTACTAGCAAGCAGTATGTCATCTACATACAAAACCAAGAAAATGTGTTTACTCCCACAAAACTTGTGATATACACAATCATCCACTGGATTAGTCTCAAAACCAAATGAGATAATTACCTGATGGAATTTGTGATACCATTGACGGGATGCTTGCTTGAGTCCATAAATGGATTTCTTTAATTTACAAACCATATTCTTTGCATCTCCCTAAACAAAGTTTTATGGTTGAACCATATAGATCACCTCCTCAACGTCTCCATTGAGAAAGGCGGTCTTAACATCCATCTGATGAAGCTCAAGATCAAAGTGTGCAACTAATGCCATGATAATTCTAAAAGAATCCTTACTAGAAACAGGTGAAAAAGTTTCCTTTTAATCAATTCCATCTCTTTGAGTAAATCCTTTAGCTACAAGACGTGCCTTAAACCTTTCAACATTCCCATTTGAATCCCTTTTGGTTTTAAATATCCATTTACAACCAATGGGTTTCGCACCTTCTGGTAATGGTACAAGGTCCCAAACTTGATTGTCTTGCATCGATTTGTATTCCTCATTCATGGCTTCGATCCATTTTGCAGAGTTAGAACCTTTCATGGCTTGATGGAAGTTGATTGGATCATCTTCCTTAATTCCATCTTGTTCTTGAAGAAATACTATATAGTCATCCGGAATAGCACTCCTTCGTTCTCTAATGGATCTCCTTAAATTTTGAGGTTGTTGATTTTGATCTTGTGTAGCAAAATCCTCTATGAGGGGTTGTTGAATATTGTCATCTTGAGGTTCTTGATTTGTTTCT
Organism: Ottelia alismoides; assembly: GCA_037367405.1. Lineage (NCBI taxonomy): Eukaryota > Viridiplantae > Streptophyta > Magnoliopsida > Alismatales > Hydrocharitaceae > Ottelia > Ottelia alismoides. The sequence goes on along the minus strand of JAZKJV010004813.1, from coordinate 10,838 downwards.
TGCCCAATGATTGGAATGCACTCTTGCGCATTTTCAATCACAACATCAGGAATCGTGATTGATTCCTCCTCAAAGACAATATCCCTAATAATCATCTTCCCCTCCAAATCAACATCCTCAAAAAAAGTTGTGGTTCCCGTTTCAAATATTTTCTTAAGTGTGGGATCATAAAATTTGTAACCCCTTGATCGCTCTGAGTAACCAATAAAGTAGCTGCTCACTGTTTTGGAGTCCAATTTTTTCTCATTTGGCCTGTACGGCCTTGCCTCAGCTGGACATCCCCATACGCGTAAATGCTTTAGACTAGGTCTTTTACCAGTGTAGAGTTCATATGGTGTTTTTGCAACCGCTTTTATTGGTACTCTATTCAAAATGTAAGCCGCCATTTTTAATGCTTCTCCCCAGAGGGACTCTGGTAAGGAAGAATGACTGATCATACTCCTCACCATATCCTTAAGAGTCCTGTTACGTCTCTCAGCCACACCATTCATGCTAGGGGAACCTGGCATAGTATACTGAGGAACAATTCCACATTCTTGTAGGAATAAAGCAAAATCACCAGGACGTTGTTCACCAGAACCATCATATCTGCCATAGTATTCACCACCACGATCAGATCTGATGCACTTTATGCTTTTGTTGAGTTGGAGCTCAACTTCGGCCTTGAATGATTTGAACACGTCTAGAGCTTGTGACTTTTCATGAATGAGATATAGGTAACCGTATCTTGAGTAGTCATCTATGAATGATATAAAATACTGTTGACCATTCCATGATGCCGTAGGGAATGGACCACATATATCAGTATGTATCAATTCTAAGACACTAGAAGCTCTATTGGCACCTAATCTCCTTGATTTGGTTTGTTTTCCCTTAATGCAGTTGACACATATATCTAAATCTGTAAAATCTAATGAATGTAGGATGTTATCAGCTACAAGTCGTTCAATTCTAGATTTGGATATGTGACCCAAACGCTTACGCCAAATTGATGCTAAATTTTCTGAGGCGGATTTTCGCTTAGTGCCTCTCGATTCAACAACCATAGATTCATTATACGAGGCAATGGTATCAAGCAAATAAAGCTTATCGCTAGAAATTAAGGAACCAGTACCAATCATAATGGAGTTAAAAGAAAGACTAAATTTTCCATTTCCAAAATTTAGAAAATAACCAAAATTGTCCAATGCAGAAACAGAAACCAAATTTCGTCTAAAAGATGGAACAACGAAAGTATTTTTTAACTCTAGATAATGACCAGTTCCTAATAAAAGTTTAAAAAATCCAACTGCCTCAACTTCTGCCTTCTTTCCGTCACCCACATAGATGTATCTTTCAACATCAGTTGGTCTTCGGTAGTTCAGGGAGCCCTGCATTGAAACGCTTATGTGAGTAGAGGCACCGGAATCTAACCACCAAGTGTTTCTTGGAAGTGAAGCTAAATTAACTTCAGAACAAACCAAAGTATGGATTGTGCCTTTCTTCACGCGCCATGCATGATATTTGGCACAATCTTTCTTGACATGTCCAGATTTCTTGCAGAAGAAGCAACTAATTGCATCCTTATTCTTCTTTATTGGACCTGTCACAGCAGCATTACTCATTTGTTTCCTTTTCTTGCCCTTATCCTTAGAGGCCATAGCCAAATGAGCACTCTCTGGCTTTATCCTGCTTCAACCTATCTTCCTCTTGAGCACAGTATGAAATGAGCTCGTTAAGAGTCCACTTCTCCTTTTGACAGTTATAACTGACCCTAAACTGACTATACTGTGTCGGAAGAGACAACAGAACCAAATGAACTAGCAAATCATCAGATTTTGTTAGTTCTAATTCCTGTAATTTTGAAGCAATATGAGCCATTTCAAGAATGTACTCCCTCATGTTTCCCTTGCCGGTATACTTCATGGAAATCAAGCGCTGTAAATAAGTGCTTGTTTCCGCCTTATCGTTTTTCGCAAAACGCTCTTCAATTTTAGCAAGGTATTCTTTAGCTGTAGTTATTTTTTCTTCAGCAATCCCTCTAAGGGTTTCCGGAATGCCGCGCTTTATGATCATGAGACACATGCGATTAGAGCGCTCCCACCTCTCATAGTTCTTCTTTTCATCAGAAGAACTATTTTCTGTAAGAGGAGCGGGAGTCTCTATCCGAAGTGCAAGGTCTAGATCCATGCAGCCAAGCAGTATCATAATGCTCTCTTTCCATGCCTTGAAATTTGTGCCCTGAAGCACGGGAATGGAATTCAAAGTGGCAGAGATAGTAGATGCGGAAGCGGAAGCTATAAAATAAAGAACAAAAGAAAACAGAATTAATGTATGTTTCATAAACGTGAATTTGCAAATACAGCCATAAGAAAAACAAGATACCAAGCACATCACTAACTATTAAGTCTTTGGACAATAATGTTAGTTGTAAGTGATACTATTGATGTGATGATCAATCGTCAATGATAAATACTGTCAAGTAGCGAGACCATCTTTGGATGTATCTCATTACTCACATGGAACTTAATAATCATTGCTCAATTATCATCACATGTATGCAATATACTTAAAATAAATATTGTCCCTCCTTTGGGATGGATAATATTTATAAGGCATACAAATTCTTCCAAATATCTCTAATAATACAATTTGACAATAGAGGCCACTTTGGTGGCTTATTCGCTTCAATTATATTATTGGAGATATTGTAATTATGTCATGTGGCTAATGCGGAATCAAAAGTTTATCCGGTTATATAAAAAAGGACTGAATAATAAAAAAAATAACATGCTTTGAATACAATACGCATGTTATCAGGTTACTATTGGTTAATCATGTGAACTAAATATACTACGGATCCAACGCTATGGTTGGTGACGCTGCTTGTTCTTATCTTGACCCGACGATCTCTGCTCTATAGTGTGCATGACCAATTTAAACCTATTTTGACAACAGCATATTTAGGTATCCCTTCGATATATACGACCGACGTTGGAGTCAATTCACCTTATCTGAATGGAGAACAATCACGACCACCACATCCGTGAGATTACCAAATCCAAATCCATAAACAATCTTAATTTTAACGAAGTAATAGTAAAAGAGAAAAACACACAAAGCCAATAATGGAGTGAATGAATTGACATCATTTAATTCCGTAAGTGGAAATCTAGAGTAATTATACTGTTTCTTAAAAGTCCTCTAAAGGAAATCCAGTGTATACGAGTTTTTTTGGTCATAACTAAAACAAAAAAATACAAATGGTAATTTGTTATTAAGCAATTCTCTAGATTATACAGAATCAACGTCGTAATTTTTTTAAGGTAACGACAATAGTATGTACTAATACTGTTAATACAAACAACTTTGATATTTTGAAACTTAAGACTTATTGCATCAAATTCATTTGCATGTAAACGGAGATCTGATCTCGAACTAAAATAAAGAAATCACAATATCTTTATAAACAGATGTGAGGAAACATATCCATATTGAGCACAATATAATTATATTAAAAAAAACTTGTGTTCCCTCAACAACAAGGTGTCAGGAAAGAGGAAATAGAATCCCCTTGTGATTGATTCGGTTAAAAAAAACAGTGACTACGAGATTCATCGTATTATTGATACAAATGAACAGCATACGCAGTGATCTTAATGGAACACGTCATGAAGATAATAAAACAAATTACCAGGCAATGATTATCACCAACATATACAAATAACCTATAAATCGGAATCGAGATGGCTCTGATACCACTTGTCAAAATTTAAGATCGATCCGAGTTTAAGGGTAACGGAATACCTGAAGCCATTGCCTTGATGTTTGACGTCGAGGTTGATTAAACCACGAAAGAACCTTGGATCTTCCTCACGAACGTATGCCTCTCACAATCTCTCTTTTGTCGATGGAAAACAATAGAGAAGAGAACATATGTCGATTGGGGACCCTTGGCCTTATTATATTTGGCTAGACAACCAAAATGGTTGCCAATTTACCTTCCTCTTTTGTCCATCATAAAGAGATTTTATTCTCTAATTAATTGGCAATTAAAAGTGCACTAATGGTAATTGTTAATGTCCATATCAATGGGATTTTTAAATCCCAACAATCAATGGGATTTTCAAATCCCAACATGTATTTAACATCAGAATATATGTGAGCATGGATCAAGTTATTAGGTATTGAAAGTGGATTTTGTTACAGTAACCAACCAGAGTCTCTTCATTTAATAAAATTGCTTCAAATGCAACCTCGACAATTCAAATGAAAAGACATCACATCACTGTTGAACGATTGCCCTTGTCTAACTAGCCGTACCAACATCATGCATATGTAAGACTTATAGGGACAGTTTTGAATGGAGGGTTAAACTTGCAGCGGGGTATTATTTTTTGCAGGGTAAGCTAGTGGGCAACCCTTAATTTGTACATTGTAGTATCTGGATGGTAGGTTTCTTGTTTGAAAGGTTCCTACTGATATGACTTTTTGATAACTTGAATACTTGGACTTATTTTTTATGGAGTAAGAACTATTTGAATGATAATGTGATTGATGGATCTAAATTTATTTACTCAAAATCTTTAACAAATGCATGCCTGTTTAACATGATATAACCTTCTTATAAATATATTTATAGGAATAACAATAGCTTTCTATCACAAAATTCAATAAAAAGTCCATAGACAAAAATATAAAACAAAGACAAAAGTTGTACTTGTCAAAACTAACAAAAGAATGAGAATTTAACGGTAAGAAATATAAAAATAGTCACAATTTTTTACCTACAAATATGTGTTTATATGTAACACGTACAAACTTCACTTATTTCTAATATAGTCATGTCAACTCAAATTGAAACGAAACAACCCCATTTCTGAATAATAATGACTTTAAAAATTTCAAAAATCTCATAAAGATACTAGCATGTAATATGGTGAATAAAATCAAATTGTAGCTCTATATATGCCATCAATAAAACTTGTATATCTCAATCGTACAAACACTTATCAAAATTAAGTCACCTTGAAAGTTCTAACCACTAGAATAAAATAAGTCCACTTTCGAATGAATCGTAGTTCATGCGTTGAAATTAGGTTTTCTAGCTAGTGAATATATTGTACACATGTATATATAAGAGTTTATTATTTTATGTGCAAACTTTTTCAATTTCATTTTGATTATTAATGTGTTTTTCTAGGTAGTATATAAGCAAACTAATCATTAAGAATACATAATCTGAAAAAAATAAGAAAATTATAAAACAAGCAAAAACACTATATCGATCTTTTTCACCTATAAACACAACACTTCTATTTTCTAAGCACATGGACATAATTTCTAAAAATCCAAAAAACAATATGTATAATTTGTTATAGTATAATTATAAAATATTTTCTGTAAATGCAATATCTAAGAAGAAAACCATGGAATAAAATAAAGGATTTTAAAATTAGGTAATATTAATATATAAATTTCATACAAAAATGCTAACTGCATATAAATAGCTTCTTTTCCTTTTGAGCCATTCATGAAAATTGTAAATTTCATCGAGATCTTCAACTTTTATGATGAACACGTTCTAATTCGAGACATCTCTTATTTTATTTTTCTAATTTTTTTTATTTCTATTATTTGTTTTCAGGGTGATGAAACATGTCCTGATCAGTTGTTGATTTCCTTTGAATAAGAACACCACATGTCGTCTTCCCATTAGGTGCACCCGTCGCACATTCAGGTAATGGTCATACACTTTAGTATAATTATGTGGAATTCCCAATAAAAATAGTTAATCAAACAAAATTTATATAGTAATTTGAACCAACTAAGAGTACCTTGGGTCAAACACAAGAAGACATCTCAAGGGCTAAGTTGGGGATACCCACTCGATCTATGTCCAAATGTGTATGCATGTTTATATGTTTTAATCTATTTTAATGGATTTTGAAATGTTTATTTCTTTTTAAAATATATAATTTAAATATTTTAGATTTTAAATTGTCATATTTTAGTTTATATTATAATTAAAAAATAAAAATAAAATGATATAATACATATATATATATTTATATATGAATTAAAGGGGAAATAGGTGCTAAAACAAAACCAAACAATTAAAAAATACAAAAACGTAAATATTTTTTTAATTTTCATATTTTGTAAATGTTTTAGGGTATTATTCAAGCAATGAAAATAGAAAAAAATCAAAAAAAGGAAAATTAGAAAAAGAGATAAAATGAAATAGTAGTGAACTTGGAAATTAGATGGTTGTATCAAAAAAGTGAATAAAATTTCACAAGTAATTTTTCTTGAAAATAGGCCCAAAAAGGAATAAAAAATACCTGTATTTTTTAACTGACTTTTATAGTATTTTTTTGAGATTTTATTATGGTCATTTTATCTTCTTGCATTTTTAGGAGGTAAACATAATATCTCTAAAAGAATTTTAGATATGAGTTCCAGATATTGAAAGGAATCTACCTTTGATTTTCATATTTTTGAATTATGAATAAAGTAAAAATAAAATACAACATAAAGATAAAATGATGTTTTTTATTTTCATATCTATTTAACATAAAGACATAAAAGTATACCAAAATTCCCTGATTTAGTGCAACCGAATGCTAGAAGGGCAAAATTTAATTTTTATAGATAATGTGAATTATTTCCAAAATAAGTCAATTAAACAAAAAAGTACAAATTATGCATCCCACAAATCAGAGTATTTTTCAATGAAAATTACTTCCTAATTAGACTGATATGAAATCTACAATGTATTAGAAAGTAATCAAAATTATTAATCATATAATTCCTAAACAAAATGTTGGAGTATGTGTTTAGATGTGTAACTTGATCTCTCTAGGATCCAATTACCCATGCGCTCATATTAGCCCCATATGTTAGTAGGACTTGGTAGGGATCTATAAGTTGCCCCAACTACATGTACTCACTGAGAGAATTTAACTTAACATCAGTCCCATGAGGTGTATCTCTACGGTTTCATGCCATTCCTTATGGAGTAGTGTTCCATGTAAAAACCTATTTGTTCTTCATGATTACTATCTATTTTAATCCAATTCTGCTTTTGCGTTATCATTATGTACATTGTATTAGAGCATGTTCGACTCTAGGGTATATTGATAGAGAGACTGGTGAGGAGTGCCTAATTCCTGATCTTGGAGGGTCTACAGTGTCTGATAAGTCGGATCCTGCAATTGTTGTATTGGTCACTCTCATGGTAGTCACACATATCCAATCAGTCAAATCAACAGTCAACCCAGAATGTATGATAAATCAATTAAATTTGTGTGGGTGATATTTATTATACACACCAAATAAATGTGTATATCAAGTAAGTATAGTGGTCGAACCATTCAGAGCTACGTGGATAGGGTAATAATTATTGTAAAAAAATAAACAACTATTTTTGTACTTTTTTGGCTTTTAAATCTTTACATGTTTTTAATTATATTTAACTTTTATGGATTTTTAATATTTTACATTTTTTATGTGTTATATTTTTATAAAAAAATTCTATTTGTATTTTTTTGATTTTATATTCTATTTTGTTTTTAGATATAATAAGTATATATGTAGATTTATGTAATACTATATACAATATAATGATTATATATGCTATATATAAGAAATATGTAAAATCCATGAAATATAAATAAGTATAGTCCTTTTTTATTTATAAAGGTTTTAACTTATATTTAGGATTTTATGATTGTAATAATATGATTATAATATTATATAATACATGTTAAGTATATACATACTATATATAGATTTTATATTTATAAATATAGATATATATATATATATATACTCAAATTTATAAAATAAAATGTTTTGGTGTTTTTAGAATTTTCTTTGTTTTTGTGAATTTTCTTAGATTTGTTTTCTAATTTTTATATTTTTCAATTGATTTAATACAACAAAATAGGTAATATAAAAGTAGGCCAAATGTTTTAGGATTTTAAAAATAGACAGTCAATTCATAAAACCCTAAAACTATTTTTAATATATGTTATATAATATAAATAAAATTTTACAACATAAAACTATTTTTTATTCTATAGTTTTTTTGCTAATTTTTATAGGGTTTAAGAGGGTTTTTCAAATTTTTAGGTTGTTTTTATATTTTTTGTGACTTTTGGTCTATAGATAAATTATATAGTAATATATATATATTTGAACTTGTTTGAAAAGTTTTTTTATTTTTTTTATTTTTATAGTTAAACAAGGAATAAATAACTCATATTATATTTTTAATAAATGGAAAATGCAAATAAAATGCGAAATAAAAATATGGCATGAACTAGCATCAGAAGAAACATTACTATGATTTTTTCCAAAATTTACACACAGGAGAGATATTTTAATAAAAATAAAAGATAAATAAAATAATTAGCTTCTTTGTACTAAGAATAAAGTCAAAGGGTGTACATGCAATTATACTCATAAGTCAAACATTAGAAGTACGAATTTAAATACAAAATAGAAATATAAGAACCCAGAATGGTGTTGCTACAAAATTCCTACCTCGCATGCGCACACAAGGTGCGTTGGCATTGACCAATATGTAATATTCAAGAGGTCTAGGGGTTCCTTACAATTATTGCAGAAATATTTAGACTAAACCTAATAGTTTGTAGGATTGAGTGTGAAAGATAAAAGGGAAGAGGGTTGCTAATATAATTACCCACTTAGGCTCATGATCATATGTTGGAGCTGCTTCAGTGTAGCACGATCGACGACGAGGGAGGTGTAGTGCTTTGATTAAATTCAAGGGCCCAGATTAGATATGGGCCCAGGTCCTGATCAGATGGCTAAGGAGGTATTTGGAAGAACTCGGAAGAACAACTCCTCTCTCAACCTTTGATTAATGAAAGATCCTCATGCTGGCCTTCTCCAACAATGTTGACTAGCTCCTTGGCTTCCTGGAAGCCTTCTGTGCCTGTAGATGGTCTCAAAAGGGCCCTGGGTCCATCGGAGGGACCCTGGAGTTCGGGGTGACCTATAGAACTAGCTTGAGTTCTAAATCTTAATACGGGGCTCGTTTGGACTCATATTCTATTTTTAAAAAATTGAATTGCAAATAAAATGCAAAATAAAAATATGGCACGAACTAGCATCAGAAGAAGGATTACAATGATTTTTTCTGAAATTTACATAAATAGAGAAATTTTAACAAAAATAAAAGATAAATAAAATAATTACAATACAAGTAGGGGTATCTTTGTAATAAGAATAAAGTCAAAGGGTGTACATGCAATTATACTCATAATTGTAACACAAGAAGTACAAATTTAAATAAAAAATAGAAATACAAGAACCCAGTGTGGTGTTGCTACAAAACTCCTACGTCGCATGCACACACAAGGTGCGTCGGCATGGACCAATATGTAATATTCAAGGGGTCTAGGGGTTCCTTACAATTATTGCAGAAATATTTAGACTAAACTTAATTTTTTGTAGGATTGAGTGTGAAAGATAAAAGGGAAGAGGGTTGCTAATATATTTACCCACTTAGGCGCACGATCATATGTTGGAGTTGTTTCCGTGTAGCACGATCGATGACGAGGGAGGTGTATTGATTTGATTAAATTCAAAGGCCCATATTAGATATGGGCCCAAGTCCTGATCGGATGGCTAAGGAGGTATTTGGAAGAACTCGGAAGAACAACTTCTCTCTTGACCATTGATCATTGAAAGATCCTCATACTGGCCTCCTCCAACAATGATGACTAGCTCCTTGGCTTCCTGGAAGCCTTTCTGTGCCTGTAGATGGTCTCAAAAGGGCCTGGGGTCCATCGGAGGGACCCTGGAGCTTGGGGTGACCTGTAGAACTAACTTGGGTTCTAAATCTTCATATGGGGCTCGTTTGGACCAAGGCTTGCAGAAAATAGTAGAGGACAACAAGGTGTTCGTGTCCACCCTCTCTTGAAGCTTAGAACATGGAGAAAGAATGGGAATGGTGAGATCCGATGGAGGTATCGAGTGTTAGTCATGTAAGACCGAGGCGAGCCATTCTTAAAATAAATGTTATTGTAATATATGATTTTATCAATAAAAGTTATTGATTGTTTCACACCCTTTCTGAGATTAATTGAATGACTGCAATATAAGGTCCCTCTGTACAATTAGGGTTATGTACCATGGTCGTCTTGATAATCATACAGATGTTGATTCATTGATTGAATCATAGAGGCTGGTGCTTGGGATGAATATCTAAGGAGTTAGATAGATGACTCATCAAGCATTGTTAAATGTATTGAGATATGATCTCCATCCTTAGGAGGAGATGGCAATACTTTCTCATTAAGGATGATATCTGACCAACCTCTTGATGTAGGTCCTCTACATGGGATGGTGATTCGGAGATGTCATATTAGTTAGGTAAAAGGGTTGACTTAATGAGATCGGGATAACCTAAGTCCTATGTTGAATGCTGTCACAATATAGGCACACATCCTCTGACCAGAGACATATGTGTTACTATATGTCTGATTGTGTACATTTGACAGACCAATAGGTTGATGACCTAACCAAGGTCTATACACCGGTGAGCTGGTGTGCATGTAAGGGCATATGAGTACGATGTCTCAAAGGGATCATACAGGTTCACTTGTGAACCGGAAGACATGATCTCACTCATGAGGTATTGGGTCCGATCAAATTCCATGCATGGTCGTTGTGCTTTGATGCATGACAAGAATTTGTAGGTATGATATATTCTTTGGGAAAGAATATGATCGATACCGATTCTCAAATTACCAATATTGAGAAACTTGATGATTAAACCCTAAAGATGACAGTGTAAAATTGATCAATATCTTTGGGTTTATCAA